>JACEEU010000687.1:21327652-21782652 GCA_016630915.1 Callionymus lyra
GTCTTCGACAGCTTCACCTTTGATCATCTCAACAAAGACACATCAACAGCAGCTTCTCCATGTTAAGGTCAACTGAGTCATTTCTTCATCTGCTCAGATAAACATGTGTGTGTTTGTTTGTGTGTTTGTTAGTGTGTGTGTGTGTGTGAGTGTGTGTGTGTGTGAGTCTTTATAATCATGATCAGACAGATTAGAGGAAAGTGATGATCAGTGTTTCCACTCATGTCAACAACAGTCTTTGTTGAAACTCTTTCTTCCATCAGACGTGAATATAATACAATATGTTTGTTCTGTGTTTACATTTGGTTGTTACAGCAGAATTATAAAATAATTAAATACACAATTAATAATAATGATGTTTATAATAATATACGGTAATGACATGATTATGATGTTTAGTTAAATTCAATGTGATAATTGAATGTATTAGTATTTTAAAATTAGTTTTTATTTTGTCTTAAACTCATATGGAGTAATTTTTAATTCATATCGCTTCACTTTCCAACCGAATTTTGGGTTGTCAAGGCAACTACCGCCACCCAGTGTTGGGAGTACGGAAGTACATCGGCTCAATCGGAATATTGAAATGTTTAATTCAACATTAAATAAACTGTTATTTAATGTTGTTGTTTTTTTAAAATGTAGATGCTTAAACAGCTTTTTTTTTAAAATAATCTTATTCAATTATTTTATATTGAAAGGTTGAATTTGTTTTAGTTTTTTGAACAATTTAAATTAGTATTTTTTTACTGAGAGTTAGATTTTCTAATAATTCAAAAATACAGTATTTGTAGCCTTTTGAAATGTAATATGAAGGTATTGGTGTAATAGCTGCCCATGTGACGCGTAGACGATCATGTGATGTGTAAAATAACATTTTTATATTGAATTTAAAAGACTATAAACTTATAAATAAATGCTGAATTTAGATTTTTTTATTATTATTATTCGAATTAAAATATGAAAAATATTTAATTATTAGTTCATTTATTTAAAAAAACACATTCAACCTTTCATTATACAAGTTATTGAATACAATTATCAAAAAAAGACGATTGAATGCATAGAAAATAACATTTTAATTTAAATTGTCAAAGTTATATTCAATATTCTCGTGGCACTAAAATACTTCCATATTGAATTTTTGTGTCGTCAACACGACTGCTGCCACCTAGCGGCGGGAGACCATAATCACCGTCTTCATGGCTACGTCTCCCCCTCAGCGTCATCATGACGGGCGCCTACAACAACTTCTTCCGCATGTTCGACCGCAACACGAAGCGCGACGTGACGCTGGAAGCGTCTCGCGAGAGCAGCAAACCCCGCGCCGTCCTCAAGCCCCGGCGGGTCTGCGCCGCGGGGGGCAAGAGGCGCAAGGACGACATCAGCGTGGACAGCCTGGACTTCACCAAGAAGATCCTGCACACCGCCTGGCACCCCACGGAGAACATCATCGCCATCGCCGCCACCAACAACCTCTACATCTTCCAGGACAAGCTGAACGCGGAGATGCACTAAAAAGGAATGTAAACGACCAGGAATGTGCCTGGAGAGAAGGTAGAGCCTCACACATCTTCATCCTCCTCCTCCTCCTCCTCCTGGACTGAGACGGGAGCGGATCGGTGGAGAAGCAGACGTTTACAGGTTTTTTAAAACTTCCGTTTTTTCAGGATCTGTTTTTATCTTCGTCCTCCTCCTCCTCGTCCTCCTCCTCCTGGTTCTGGTCTGTTCTTCTCACGTTTGTGTTACGAGAAGCGGGTCGTTTACGTAAGTTTGTCGGACGTTCATCCTCTCGTTTTCTTTCACGCTTTGAATGTAAAAACTTGAGATTTTCTTTTGTTTTTTTTCCCACTTTTTAATCTGCAATAATCGTCACTCACCTGCCGTACTTGACCTTTGAACTTTAGGCCCGAGAATCACGACAATATCTTGACGGTTCCTTTGAACACAACGTGTACGGAAGTACTTCAGTGTCATGATAATATGATGAGTATTTACATTAAATATGTATTTATTTTTATTTATTAATTGCATTTACAAATTAAAATACGTTCAAAATTATTAAAAACTAAATTACACATAGAGTTTGATATTTTAATTCCAATATTTCCAAAATTATATATTTTTTCATTTGTGATGTTTTAAATTCAGTTTTTTTCTATCATTGTTTTATTGAATTTACAAGTCTATGAAATAAAATAAATAAATACATTTAGAAAATGTATTTTTTGGAATATTTGGAATTGGAATATAAAAAAATGCATTAATTTAAAAAATATTCATTTTTTAATGACATTATTAATTTCAATTAATGGCCAAATTCACTTATTCACCCCGAAATATTCAACATTTAAATAAAACATTTAAAACGTCAATATTCTGGTGACACTGATATACTTCAAATACATTTAAGAGACACTCATGGAGTCTAAGTTAAGATAAGACTTTAGTTTCTTTCTCGAGTGAATGCAAACCCACTTTTCGCTGCATTGAAAGATCGACCTGTGACCCCCTCAATCCGAGCTCCCACCTCCAATTCCCCGGAACATGTTTGTGTCTAAAAAAAAAAACCTGCTGCTGCTTCTGGTTCTGCATCAAACACACAAACCGAGCAAAAAATGAAAAAATCAGAAAAAGCAAAAAAAAAAAAAGGCGCTGCATGGTTGAACAGATTCAAGCCTCGCTGTTTATAAATTGACCGACTTGGCTGCCTTTCTTAACCACGTTAGACCCCCGGCTGTACAAAAGCTTCGAGAGGGCCCCGGGGCCCCCCCAAAATATGCAGCACGAGCTAAAAACACGTACGACCCGGCTCTTCCTCCGAGGACGCCGAAGCATGTTTACGAGTGTTCGGGTCGAACATGTGCGTCTGAGCGAAGAATGTTTCTGACCCGACAGAGAAAAAACTAAGGGCCACAGTGGGGTCTGTATAAAATAAAATAACCTGCTGATGTTTGAGGCCCTTTTAGTTTCCGCCGAGATGCTCTGATCTCGTCAGCCTTTTTCCTTCCACGCGTTTCTTTGCAGAAAAGTTTATTTTTAGAAAATCTTTTTTCTTTCTCTCTGTCCTCGACGTCTTCTGTCTCGGTGCGTGTCCTCGACGAGCGTCTCACGGACACCACGGTTTAATATGTCTTTCTCAATAAAAACTTCAAAGAAATTGCATCCAACGACCGTTCAGCTCGGATCATTGTCTCCGACCATTACTTACTTAGAGCTCCCATGATGCCTTTCTGCTAGTGATGTGTTGATGAAGCTTCATGAAGCAGTGTCGTTGTTCAGAGGTCAGTAGGTGGCGCCATCAATTTAAAAATGATGTTTCATTAGAACAGTTTAAAACAAAGGAAAATAGTGCACAGGCGCCATCTAGTGGACTCTGAAAATAATGACACTGTTTCATGAAGCTTCATCGCAGGACAAATAAGGGATTCTAAAAAAAAAAACAGTGCCATGTTGTTCAGAGGTCAGTAGGTGGCGCCATCAGTTTAAAAATGATGTTTCATTAGAACAGTTTAAAACAAAGGAAAATAGTGCACAGGCGCCATCTAGTGGACTCTGAAAATAATGACACTGTTTCATAAAGCTTCATGAAACAGTGTCATGTTGTTCAGAGGTCAGTAGGTGGCGCCATCAGTTTAAAAATGATGTTTCATTGGAACAGTTGTTCAAAACAAAAGTAAATAGTTCAAAGACGCCATCTAGTGGACTCTGAAGATAATGTCACTGTGTCATGAAGCTTTATCAACACATCGCTACCATCTAGTGGACTCTGAAGATAATGACAGTTTCATGAAGCTTCGTCAACACATCACAGTTTTCTACACACTGCTCCTTTTAGTGACAGATGATTGGTTGCTACATTATAGTTAATGTTATATATTGAAATGTTGTGATTGACAGCTGTGATTGGTTGGCTGGGCGGCAAAGCAGCGAGTTGTGATCTTGAGGAAAAAAGCTGGAATTCTGTTCTCCACACACGAAGACAAGGACTCATTGAAAGTATTTTATTTTGTTTCCACAGAATAAAACCAGTGTTTCTCTGCTACTGTTTCCTGCACAGCAGGCATGAAGACACAGAAGATCACGAATCGTCTGTGAATAAATATAAATCTCTAGAGAAACGATCGAGAAACTTAAACCTTTCCCTCTAAAAATCACCTCAAACATGTCAAACGTCTCAAAATCGTCTCAAAGTGACTCAATTTTAGTGCCAGTGGATTGTAGTGAAGCCTCATGGAACGGATGATGGTACTCGTGGTGAAGCTTCATGAAACAGTGTCATGTTGTTCAGAGGTCAGTAGGTGGCGCCATCAGTTTAAAAATGATGTTTCATTAGAACAGTTGTTCAAAACAAAATAGTGCAGAGACGCCATCTAGTGGACTCTGAAGATAATGACACTGTTTCATGAAGTTTCATCAACACATCACTGGATGATACAGTGTCTTCATTTTATTTTTTTAAAGACCACTAGATGGCACTCTTTGAAAATGAAACTTTATAAAGATTATTAAAAAGGATATGTTTCTTATTTACCGTCATTATTTCCTTGATATTTAAACCTTTTTTTACTTACAAATATTATTAAAGAATTAAGTTTTAACCATCTGAGGATATTTTCTCTCGTGTTTTTAAAATACCAAATATTTCCCAACTTATACATTTAAAAAAAAAGTTTTTCTATGAATAAACATAAGATAATTAATGATAAAACTCTTTATAACAAGGCGACGTTTCTTTTTTTCCATTAATTTTGAATTAAACTTTTAAAAAAACCCAAAATTACCTCAAATCTTAGACATTTTTCTGAAGTGAGTCACTGGTTTGTTTTAGTGTTTAGTTACAGTCAGTGTAGGAACGTTTTATTATATATTTTTATTATATATATTATTATATATAGAGTCATTATATAAAAATTTTATATTCAGTTTGTCTGACAAGATGTTTATCCTGCAGGTGAAGAATGAACTTTTTATTTTTCCACTTAAATGAAAACATATATTTTAATCGCCACTAGAGGGCGCTCTCTGATCCAATCCCATGAATCTTGGCATCTTTTTATTCCCTAAATAGTGCCATCTAGTGGCAGAAGGAAGCCACTGTATCATTTTGTTCCACGAAGCCTCATATCTTCACTCGTCCCCCTGAGGAACCGCGACCTCGGCGGTGGCCGGCGGCCGCAGGCGAGCGCTCAGGAAGGGGTCGAAGAAGAAGTCGAAGGCGAACTGCAGCGCCTCCTGCACCGAGCGCCTCCAGTCCGTCTCGATCTTGAAGTGTCTCCGGCGCGGCACCGGGGCGTCGCCGCAGGACAGGCAGTGGACGGCCTTGAGCTCGAACACGGGCCACTTGGAGCCCAGGCGTCCCTCCAGGATGGTGCTGAACTCCAGCACGCTGCCCGTGTTCAGGTGCAGCAGCACCGCCTTGAACTCGTGGCTCGCCCGCAGCACGATGTCCTTGGTGGCGTCTTCGTCCTCCATGACGGTTCCGTTCCTCCTCTTCCTCTCCTGCGGCATCCCCATCGTCACCTCGAACTTGTAGCGGTCGAAGCGCTTGACGTGGCACTGGTTCTTGGCCAGAGCCCGGAGCCTGCACAGAGCCGGCGCCGGCGCCGACCCGTCCTCGCAGGCCGGGTACGGTTCCCCGTAGAGACACCGCACCCAGTTCCCCAGGGAGGCGGGCAGCAGGTTGACGACGGACTGCGGCCCGTTCTCGATGTCCGTCACGCGCACGTACTTGAAGCGGCCCGTCCATGTGACCCGGTGACCCTCCAGGTGGGAGCAGAGGATCTGGGTCTGGGCCATGTTGGACTCCTTCCAGGCCGGCGGGCCGCACAGGTTGCTGTACTCGGGCCAGGTGAGCGTGGAGTTGTAGACCTTCATGCCCTCGGAGCGGTACACGTACATCCAGCAGAACAGAACCACGGCGCTGATCCAGACCAGGACCAGCTTGACCACGCTGCTCCGGGACAGCGAGCGGAACACCACCACGGGGTTCAGGCTGAAGCGGGTCCACAGTCTCAGGACCACGGGGACGAAACACACCGTCACGGTCACTGCCATCTTCAGGACCTCCAGGGCCAGGAACCAGCGCAGCAGCTGGGCCGCCAGCACCGCCGCCAGACCCAGGGTCAGGACCGGCAGCGAGAACAGGAACAGGACGTAGCCCACGCAGGTCCGGATGAGTCCGATGGCGCTGGCGTTGTTCAGGAACACCAGGCAGAGCTCGCACCAGGTGAAGCAGACCAGGTACGGCACCAGGCACAGGTAGATCCCCTTGAACCCTCGGAGCTGCGCCATCCGGACCAGGAGGTAGCAGAGGTGGGCGTACAGGGCGCACGGCAGACCCAGGTTCAGGGTCAGGACGTCGCCCAGAGGCACCGAGATCCAGGTGGTCCCCAGACACCGGAGCAGCCAGAGGGAGGGGGGCAGCAGGCGGGTGAGGGCGCAGACCCCCGAGAGGACCTCGGTCACGAGGGCCCGGCGGGCGAAGAGTCGGGCCGAGGCCTGGAGGCCGAGGAAGGCGGTGACGGTGAAGAAGAGAGCGACGGCCGCGAGCTCCGAGCTCGGGATCCACGACTTGTCGGCGACCGGGAAGGAGAAGACGACGAAGACCACGGAGAGAAGGAAGTACCTGAGAGAGAGAGAGATAATATATACATAATATATGTATATATTTACTACGTTAACTACACCATAATACACTGAAATATACAAGTCTTGAATAATGAAAGTATATCAGTGTCAGCAGAATATTGGTTGAAATTATAGTTTTCAAATTAAAATCTTGTTTTTAAGCTTTTAATGATCATTTAATAATTGAATCCAACAATTTAGTGTTTTTAAATGTTGCATATTTATAGAATAATTGTATTTAAATAATTATATTGGAAAGTTTAATTATTTTTTAATAATTGAATAACAAAAAATAGTCTATTTTCAAAATTAATTAATTATATAAAACGAAAAAATACATATTGTTATTGAAATAATTAAGAATTCTTTTTTTTCCTAAATCATTTTTTTTAATTGTAGTTTTATTCATTAAATATATTATAATGTCAGTATAATATATTAGTGTCACAAATAATACCACAAAAGAGTACTTTTGACGATCATGTGACATAGAATCACTGTTAATTAAAGTTTTATTTATATTTAATTTAAAAGGCAGAAGGGAATGTATTTTTCTTTAAGTATTTGAATAAGAAATTTTAAAATATTAAAATTTTAAAATTGAATGATATAAAAACTCAGATTAACTCGAGATTTAAATTTATAAAATGATTTAGTAAAAATAAATCTAACTTTCAATTTAGAAATAATGTAATTAAATGATATAAAAACACATTTAATGCAAAAAAATGTCTTGAAATACATTTGAAATAAATTAATTAAATACTATGGTTTCACTGAAGTACTTCTATAGATGGTGTCAAGATATTTGTAAACTGTTTAAATAAATAATAAGAAAACTATCTATTAAAGAGTCAACCAAAGAACAGAAGTCAAGGCTGAGCTCTGCTGCCATCTTGTGGCGAAGATTAATAACTGTTACTAAAGTACAAGTTGACTCGCATGTTAAACTGAAGCAGAAAAAAAGCTGAGGCAGCATTAAAATGTCGCATCAACGTCAGCGAGTCTCACAGGTACGGCTCCAGGTGAGTCCAGCTGAAGTTGGTCTCCGCCTGCTCCAGGTCCAGACCCGGTTCAAAGCGAGCCAGCAGGTCCGTCAGCGCCCGATAATTCTCCCACGCTTTGGAATTCTGAGACGAGATCAAAAGAGTCAAATAAACCTGGACTCGGAACCACGGACCCTGCAGGGTTCAGACTCTGACCTGGAAGACCCTCAGGGTGCAGATGACCATGGAGGACAGCGACAGGTAGAAGACCAGCAGCGGGATGAGGAAGACGAAGAACTCCACGGTGAGGTTGGAGATGATGAAGAAGAAGACAAGGGCGTTGACGTGGTGGGTCGGGATCAGGGCGCTGAGCCACTGCATGCCGGCCCGCGAGGCCCAATCGATCAGGTGCTCCTTGATCTCCAGCAGGGCGTGCAGGGGGAACTTCAGCAGCTGTGGACCAGGATTTGGAGATTTGACCCTTGACCTATGACCCTGATCGACATCCTCAAGGAAGGAACCGAACGTACCTTCTGATGGAGCGGGAGGTCGTCTGGGTTCTTGACGACCACGTCGTCCTCGTCCTCGTCGTCGTCGTCGCCCACGGCGGCCATGACGGTTGAGGGTGCGACGCCCTGAGCGTATTTCTTGGTCATTTCCACGAAGTCGTCCAGTCCTACGTGTGTGCAGGCTGACAGGTGACACACGTCAATCAACTTAATTCAGTAAATCAAATAAAAATGTATATTTCATTATTTCTTGAAATACATTATTTCTATATTAAAATGATTAATTTGTTGTTTTGTTTTTTAATAATAACATTTTAAAAATCGAAATATTTTCAAAATGAATTAGTTTCTTTTTTTATAGTTTCATAAATAATTCCAACAATTTAAAATTCATTAAAAAATCATTAAATTTCATTCTTTCCTTCTTCAAACTTCTCAGCCAATCATGCGACGAGCAGACGATCACATGATGCGTTTGTTTTAAATATTTTTTAATTAGATTTAAAAGGTTAAACATTTTTGAAAATTAATTTAGAAAATGTATTTTAGTAGTTAATATGAAACAGTATTTTAATTGTATTTTTTTTATAATTGAATCAAATACATTTTTTTCTAAAAGCATGATTTATTTCTTCAAATCTTTTCTAAATTCAATTTTTCTTTTAGGACATATATACAGTTTGACATTCTATGTTCAATAATTTGAAATAAACTTTTCTAAATTATTTTTTTGTTTTATGACAGTTTAAGACAGTTTGAAATTCTCACTTCAATAATTAAAAAATACCTATTTTTATTAAATTCAATATTTTTCAAATCGTAGTCTTTTAGATTCAATATAAGTGTGTTTTGACCCAGACAAGAGCAAACGAGCGCCGAGCTGCTCCATCGAACTGTCTTGTGAACGTCTGTCTGCGTCACATGATTGGCTTTAGATTTGATTGAATTAAATTAAAAGATAACAAAAACAGTTTCAACATTTGAAACCGAACTCACCCTCGCTGGTCACCATGGACTCCAGGACTCGTCTCTGCTTCTTGACCGACCGGTCCAGTGGCTCCGGAGACGCAGGTTTGTCTGGAAGTGAAACTCGTTCATAAAAATGTTCACATGAACGACGTGTTCGGTCCAAACCTTGATCGGCGCCGACCCGCTCCACGTTCTCCAGCATCTCAGAAACCGCCACCGACTTCTTCCTCTCGGGGTTCAGCCTCCAGTACACGAGCAGCGCCGCCTTCCTGACGCCGCGCTCGAAGCGAGTCTCGACGCACAACTTCTTCACCTCCTCGCAGTTTTCCAGAGTGATGCCTGAGGACGTTTGTGTTTGTTATCAGAGTCAATTCATTTACATTTAATTTAAAAATGTTGAAAGTTTTATTGAAATGTTTTTTTTAAGAACTGTTTTTTTTTTATTTATAATTCAATTAAAACAAATGTATATTATTAGTTTTTTTCATTATTAGTTTTATTTTTTTTAAATTGAGTTAAACAAACAATTATCACTTTCTCTTTTTTTTTTACATTTTAATTCCAAAAATTAATTTTCTAAACGAATTTTGTGCCTTTTATTTTTAAATTCAATATAGAAACATATTTTTCAAATATGTCACATGTTGTTTCATTTCTTTTAAAGCATTGAATCGTTTTAAAATATTAATTTCTACTATTTTAATATTGAATGGTTGAATTAGTGTTTATTGAATCATTTAATTAAATATTTTCTATCTTGAAAAGTAATATTTTTACTTATAGAATTTATTATTATTGTTCCAATAATTCCCCCAAAAAATCAATTCAATTCACTGAAGTGCCGTAGTTTTTACGGCGTCACATGATCATCGTCACATCACATTGATTGGCCAAGAGTTTGGATCAAGTATCTCGGTACTCGTTTGGTTTTGTCTGATAACACAAACATTTTTATATTGAATTTAAAAATCTACAAATTCACAAATATTGAATTTAGAAAATGTAGTTTTTATTAATTGGGATTAGAACATCAAACTCTATGTGTTTTTTGTTTTAGTAATAACCTAAGAAAGTAAAATACAAATTAGGTGGAATTTAATATATATATATTTTTAATCAAATTATTAAAAACAAAATCAACATTTGAATTGGCAAAGAAAAATAAATAATAATAAATAAATCAATAAAATAATTCAAAGTTGAAATGTTAAATTACTTGATTGATGTATACTTGTGTATTATGAAGAACTATTTATTACAATAAAGTGTATTTGTACCTCTCCCGGAGGACAAGCACTGCTGCAGCAGCTTGACTGCACTGATATACTTGTGTATTATGAAGTAGTATTTACTATAATAACATAATTCTCATACCTCTCCTGGAGGACAAGCACTGATATACTTGTGTATTATGAAGTAGTATTACTACAATAGAATATTTCTTGTACCTCTCCTGGAGGACAAGCACTGATATACTTGTGTATTATGAAGTAGTATTACTACAATAGAATATTTCTTGTACCTCTCCTGGAGGACAGGCACTGATATAGTTGTGTATTATGAAGTAGTATTACTACACTTGAATAATTCTCGTATCTCTCCTGGAGGACAGGCACTGATATACTTGTGTATTATGAAGTAGTATTACTACACTTGAATAATTCTCGTACCTCTCCTGGAGGACAGGCACTGATATACTTGTGTATTATGAAGAAGTATTACTACACTAGAATAATTCTCGTACCTCTCCTGGAGGACAGGCACTGATATACTTGTGTATTATGAAGTAGTATTACTACAATATAATATTTCTTGTACCTCTCCTGGAGGACAGGCACTGATATAGTTGTGTATTATGAAGTAGTATTTACTACAATATAATAATTCTCGTACCTCTCCTGGAGGACAGGCACTGATATACTTGTGTATTATGAAGAAGTATTACTACATATTGTACCTTTCTAGAAGGATGCTGAATAGTTGATGCACTGAATACTTGTGTATTATGAAGTAGTATTACTACACTAGAGTGTATTCTCGTACCTCTCCTGGAGGACAGGCACTTCTTACTACTTATATTCCTCTCCTAAAGCATGATACGTGTGTATTATGAAGTAGTATTACTACAATAAGAGTATTCGTACCTCTCCTGGAGGACAAGCACTGATATACTTGTGTAATATGAAGTAGTATTACTACACTAGAGTGTATTTGTACCTCTCCTGGAGGACAGGCACTGATATACTTGTGTATTATGAAGAAGTATTACTACACTAGAGTGTATTTGTACCTCTCCCGGAGGACAGGCACTGATATACTTGTGTATTATGAAGAAGTATTACTACAATAACATAATTCTCGTACCTCTCCTGGAGGACAAGCACTGATATACGTGTGTATTATGAAGTAGTATTACTACACTAGAGTGTATTTGTACCTCTCCTGGAGGACAGGCACTGATATACTTGTGTATTATGAAGAAGTATTACTACACTAGAGTGTATTTGTACCTTCTCTCCGGAGGACAGGCACTGATATACTTGTGTATTATGAAGAAGTATTACTACAATAACATAATTCTCGTACCTCTCCTGGAGGACAAGCACTGATATACGTGTGTATTATGAAGTAGTATTACGACAATAACATAATTCCTATACCTTTCCTGGAGGACAAGCACTGATATACTTGTGTATTATGAAGTAGTATTACTACACTAGAGTGTATTTGTACCTCTCCTGGAGGACAAGCACTGATATACTTGTGTATTATGAAGTAGTATTACTCCACTAGAGTATATTTGTACCTCTCCTGGAGGACAAGCAGTGCTGCAGCAGCTTGACTGCACTGATATACTTGTGTATTATGAAGAAGTATTTACTACAATAGAGTGTATTTGTACCTCTCCTGGAGGACAGGCACTGATATACTTGTGTATTATGAAGTAGTATTACTACACTAGAGTGTATTTGTACCTCTCCTGGAGGACAGGCACTGATATACTTGTGTATTATGAAGAAGTATTACTACAATAACATATTTCTCGTACCTCTCCTGGAGGACAAGCACTGATATACGTGTGTATTATGAAGTAGTATTACGACAATAACATAATTCTCGTACTTCTCCTGGAGGACAAGCACTGATATACTTGTGTATTATGAAGTAGTATTACTACACTAGAGTGTATTTGTACCTCTCCTGGAGGACAAGCAGTGCTCAGCAGCTACTGCACTGATATACTTGTGTATTATGAAGAAGTATTTACTACAACAGAGTGTATTTGTACCTCTCCTGGAGGACAGGCACTGATATACTTGTGTATTATGAAGAAGTATTACTACACTAGAGTGTATTTGTACCTCTCCTGGAGGACAGGCACTGATATACTTGTGTATTATGAAGAAGTATTACTACACTAGAGTGTATTTGTACCTCTCCTGGAGGACAAGCAGTGCTGCAGCAGCTTGACTGCACTGATATACTTGTGTATTATGAAGAAGTATTTACTACAATAGAGTGTATTTGTACCTCTCCTGGAGGACAGGCACTGATATACTTGTGTATTATGAAGAAGTATTACTACACTAGAGTGTATTTGTACCTCTCCTGGAGGACAAGCACTGCTGCAGCAGCTTGACTGCACTGATATACTTGTGTATTATGAAGTAGTATTACTACACTAGAGTGTATTTGTACCTCTCCTGGAGGACAGGCACTGATATACTTGTGTATTATGAAGTAGTATTACTACACTAGAGTGTATTTGTACCTCTCCTGGAGGACAAGCTCTATTGACTGCACTGATATACTTGTGTATTATGAAGAAGTATTACTACACTAGAGTGTATTTGTACCTCTCCTGGAGGACAGGCACTGATATACTTGTGTATTATGAAGAAGTATTACTACACTAGAGTGTATTTGTACCTCTCCTGGAGGACAGGCACTGCTGCAGCAGCTTCACTGCACTGATATACTTGTGTATTATGAAGAAGTATTACTCCACTAGAGTATATTTGTACCTCTCCTGGAGGACAAGCAGTGCTGCAGCAGCTTGACTGCACTGATATACTTGTGTATTATGAAGAAGTATTTACTACAATAGAGTGTATTTGTACCTCTCCTGGAGGACAGGCACTGATATACTTGTGTATTATGAAGTAGTATTACTACACTAGAGTGTATTTGTACCTCTCCTGGAGGACAGGCACTGATATACTTGTGTATTATGAAGTAGTATTACTACACTAGAGTGTATTTGTACCTCTCCTGGAGGACAAGCACTGCTGCAGCAGCTTGACTGCACTGATATACTTGTGTATTATGAAGTAGTATTACTACACTAGAGTGTATTTGTACCTCTCCTGGAGGAC
The DNA here is from genome assembly GCA_016630915.1 of Callionymus lyra. Lineage (NCBI taxonomy): Eukaryota > Metazoa > Chordata > Actinopteri > Syngnathiformes > Callionymidae > Callionymus > Callionymus lyra. The sequence continues at coordinate 21,341,123 of JACEEU010000687.1, forward strand.
AGGCACTGATATACTTGTGTATTATGAAGTAGTATTACTCCACTAGAGTGTATTTGTACCTCTCCTGGAGGACATGATGCACTGATATACTTGTGTATTATGAAGAAGTATTTACTACAATAGAGTGTATTTGTACCTCTCCTGGAGGACAGGCACTGATATACTTGTGTATTATGAAGAAGTATTACTACACTAGAGTGTATTTGTACCTCTCCTGGAGGACAGTTCATGCACTGATATACTTGTGTATTATGAAGAAGTATTACTACACTAGAGTATATTTGTACCTCTCCTGGAGGACAGCCTTGATGCACTGATATACTTGTGTATTATGAAGAAGTATTTACTACAATAGAGTGTATTTGTACCTCTCCTGGAGGACAAGCACTGATATACTTGTGTATTATGAAGTAGTATTACTACACTAGAGTGTATTTGTACCTCTCCTGGAGGACAGGCACTGATATACTTGTGTATTATGAAGAAGTATTACTACACTAGAGTGTATTTGTACCTCTCCTGGAGGACAGGCACTGATATACTTGTGTATTATGAAGTAGTATTACTACACTAGAGTGTATTTGTACCTCTCCTGGAGGACAGGCACTGATATACTTGTGTATTATGAAGTAGTATTACTACACTAGAGTGTATTTGTACCTCTCCTGAGGACAAGCACTGTTACTTGTGTATTATGAAGTAGTATTACTACACTAGAGTGTATTTGTACCTCTCCTGGAGGACAGGCACTGATATACTTGTGTATTATGAAGTAGTATTACTACACTAGAGTGTATTTGTACCTCTCCTGGAGGACAAGGCACTGCTGCAGCAGCTTCACTGCATCCTTGCGTCCCTGCTTCGCCGCCTGCAGGAGCCACGTCACGGCCGTGCAGTTGTTCAGTTCCTCGTCTCGCTGCTCGGCCAGAACCAGGAAGAACCGACCCATCTGGAGAGAGACGAGTCAGCGCTTTCTTCAAAGTTCTCTCCCCGTATGTTCGGATCGGAACCGACGCCTCAAGGACACTGACCTTCGTCTGACATTTAGCGTCTCCTGACTTCGCTCTTCGCTCCAGGTCTTCAAAACTGACCTCATCGTCTGGATCCTCTGGAGAAAACACACACAAAAAAAAAATTTTTTTTTGAGTCACATTTATAGTCTTGATAAATGAGACGTTAGAAAACAATATGTAACGTTTTTTAAAAATATGTTTGGTTTAAGTTTAAACAAAAATCTTTCCACTACATTGTAGTTACACGTTTCTACCACTGGGGGAGCAAAGGAAGTTTCAATCTTATGTATTGCTGCTTTAAAACAAGTTACAAATTCAAATCTTTCAGTTTTGGTCTTTAGATGAGTGTGTTGGGATGTTGTGTCTGTAAAGGTTTAAAATAAAGTTTCTAATGGCAGAAAAGGGCACCATTTTTTATTTATTTATTAGATTAGTAACGTTTGAATTAGTTATTATTGACGATTAGAATTTCCGTCACGGACATTCACACTCATTCTTTATATCAAGCCCAATTTCACAGAAAGAAAAAAGATGTATTTTTGGTATTATTTTTGATTTATTCAAAAGAAAAAGTGGGTTTAAAATGAAATATGAAGTTATCTCTGACTCCATCTGGTGGTTGAGCGCGGGGTTTACAGGATTTGTCTCTAATGAAATCATTCAGTTTTTAGAATCCGATTTTTTTTATAACAATATTGTAAAAAAAAACACAGCTGTAGATACATTATAAAATATGTTGCAATAAAAATGTAATAAACTATAATAAAACCAAAAAAGTGACTCGTACGTTCATTTAATAATTACATTAATATTAAATTAAAAAAGCTGAAAAGAATTAAATGGATGTGAAAATAATGTTATTATGAATTTATTGTATGTTTTTACTTTTTTAACTGAACCAACTGTTGACTACAGACTAAATAAAAGTGTTTTAAAGGATTATTTTAGTTCGTCGATGGTTAACGTTTGTTTCTAGATTCATCAATTCTTTGACTCAACATGGATCAGTTGTTGTCAATAATGACTTTAGGTGCAAAATTCAAACATCTAAGATCATAAATGATAAAAATCTTTTATCTGGTTTCATTTTTACTTTTACATCAAATGACTTTCGACAGAACCATGAGGATCATTCAGACTCAAAACTACATCAACGTTACATGAGAGACGTTCATAAAGCCTGAGCGAGCAGATACACTTCTTTAAAACTGGATTATTTTTCCATTACTCAGCACAAAATGTTACTTTTTGTTGTCGCAGCAGAAGTTTTACATGTTGTTTCATAACAACAAGTTAAATTCAAGACTTTTCTAAAAAAAACACATTTGAAACTATATTCAAGAACAACTGGACAATCTTTCAAAATTGATAAAAACAAAACTAAAACATAATAATTACAAATGCTTGAGGACAATTTTACCCAAAAGTTGCTTATAGAATCAGAATTTTAGAATCTTAAACATTAAAATGAATGCAATTCAACGATTTTTAAAGTGCAGAGTCAAATGTAAAAGTGTTTATAAGTGAAACTTTATTTTAAACATATTTATTTTACCATAAAATAATCATAGTGTTTAGTTAATATCCTTCATCAAGTTGAACTAAATTACACTTTGTTTTTTCTGGAGATGAAATCTTGTTTACTATAACCACGCCCACTCTGCTGTGATTGGTCAAACATCCAGGTTTGTCACTGCATGTCATCAATCCTGGAAGTCTCCACCTCCAAGGGACTCGTTGTATAGAAAATGCAGGGCGTGGTTGCAGCTGGAGGAGGAGTGAAGCCATTATTACGTCATAATGGACTCTCGTAACCTCTTGTTCGCCCAGATTTCAGAGCAACTATATAAAGTAATGAGTGTAAAACATGGTCATGATGAGGGACTTGTTGTATAAATGAAGCACGGTGTGATTACAGCTGGCTGGAGGAGGAGTGAAGCCATTATTAGGTCTTAATGGACTCTCGTAACTTCTCGTTCGCCCAGATTTCAGAGCAACTTTATAAAGTAATAAGTGTAAAACATGGTCATGATGAGGGACTTGTTGTATAAACAAAGCAGGGTGTGATTACAGCTGGCTGGAGGAGGAGTAAAGCCATTATTAAGTCGTAATGGACTCTCGTAACTTCTCGTTCGCCCAGATTTCAGATCAACTTTATAAAGTAATAAGTGTAAAACATGGTCATGATGAGAGACTTGTTGTATAAACAAAGCGGGGCGTGATTACAGCTGGCTGTAGGAGGAGTGAAGCCATTATTAAGTCGTAATGGACTCTCGTAACCTCTCGTTCGCCCAGATTTCAGAGCAACTATATAAAGTAATAAGTTGAAAACATGTTCATGATGAGGGACTTGTTGTATAAACAAAGCAGGGTGTGATTGCAGCTGGCTGGAGGAGGAGTGAAGCCATTATTAAGTCGTAATGGACTCTCGTAACCTCTTGTTCGCCCAGATTTCAGAGCAACTTTATAAAGTAATAAGTGTAAAACATGGTCATGATGAGAGACTTGTTGTATAAACAAAGCGGGGCGTGATTACAGCTGGCTGTAGGAGGAGTGAAGCCATTATTAAGTCGTAATGGACTCTCGTAACCTCTCGTTCGCCCAGATTTCAGAGCAACTATATAAAGTAATAAGTTGAAAACATGTTCATGATGAGGGACTTGTTGTATAAACAAAGCAGGGTGTGATTGCAGCTGGCTGGAGGAGGAGTGAAGCCATTATTAAGTCGTAATGGACTCTCGTAACCTCTTGTTCGCCCAGATTTCAGAGCAACTTTATAAAGTAATAAGTGTAAAACATGGTTATAGAGACTTGTTGTATAAACAAGCGGGCGTGATTACAGCTGGCTGTAGGAGGAGAGACACCATTAAGTAGTAGTGGAGTGTCGTCCCCACCCCCGCTCCCCCCAGATTTCAGAGCAACTATATAAAGTAATAAGTTGAAAACATGATCATGATGAGGGACTTGTTGTATAAACAAAGCAGGGTGTGATTGCAGCTGGCTGGAGGAGGAGTGAAGCCATTATTAAGTCGTAATGGACTCTCGTAACCTCTTGTTCGCCCAGATTTCAGAGCAACTTTATAAAGTAATAAGTGTAAAACATGGTCATGATGAGAGACTTGTTGTATAAACAAAGCGGGGCGTGATTACAGCTGGCTGTAGGAGGAGTGAAGCCATTATTAAGTCGTAATGGACTCTCGTAACCTCTCGTTCGCCCAGATTTCAGAGCAACTATATAAAGTAATAAGTTGAAAACATGTTCATGATGAGGGACTTGTTGTATAAAAAAAGCGGGGTGTGATTACAGCTGTTGGAGTGAAGCCATTATTACGTCATAATGGGCTCTCGTAACCTCTCGTTCGCCCAGATTTCAGAGCAACTTTATAAAGTAATAAGTTCAAAACATGGTCATGATGAAGAACTTACTGCATCTTGAAGAGAAGAACGTTTACTGCATGTCAGGATTGTTGGACATAAGTTGACCTTCAGGATCTCCAGACTCACGTCCATCTCTTACCTGTCTCAGGTGTTGACGTGCTGGTCGACCCGTTGAGCTGCGACCGCCCCGACCCGGAGGAGCTTCTGTTGTGCGGGCGAGCGGGAGACAAAGGCGGCGTGGACAGAGACGAGGACCTGGAGAACACACCCGGGGTCGACGACGAGGACGAGGACGTGCTGGACCTCGTGACGGGTCTGGGTCGGTCCGGGGAGGATCCGGACGAGTCCGTCCTCATGGTGGCCAGAGGAGGAGCAGGGTTCGGGGTCAAGTCCACTGATGCTGGATCCATACCTGGAGGTGACATAATGGTGACGTCAGTAGAGGTGAATGACGTCAGAGACAAGTTAGTGACTCTTTTGTTTGCAGCTGTTTGAGACTATCTTGGTTCAGGTCGAGCTAAATTGAGAAGTGACACCTTCACTGGTCCTGGTCCAGTGTCAGAGTCTCTCTCAATGACACATGGTTGAAAAAAGCAACAAGACAGTTGCAAACTAAACGAGGGAGTCAACAAATATATTTTACATTTAAAAAAAAATGGAAACAATTGAATTGTCCAGAACAACCGCCTATTGTTGATGCTAATGCTAATATGCTACCATGACACAAACTTTTGTCGACTCACCTTCGTGTGTCGTAACATCTATGGACTTCTTTTTCGTCCTCGCTCGCTTCAACGAAGCTGTTAAGTCGAGACACCAGAGAAGTTTCTTCTTCTTCTTCTTCCTCAGAACATTTGTGGTCAAACTCCAAACACAGCTGCTTCAGCGGCGCCAAACCCCGCCCACTTTCCACCTCATCTGTGATGTGATTGGTCAACTCATTGCGGACGCGAACGTAATAAGCCATGTGATTGGCTGTTGGCGCAAACCGTGACACACGTCAGTCACACCACTTTTAACGGAGAGAAAAATCTCTTCATTCATTTCATTTTTATTCATCTTTTCTTTGGTTATTTGATGATTGAAGATCTTTGACAATTTTTTTGTGAATATAAAAAAAAGTGTTGATGTTGCGTCAATGATTTTATGTCTGTTGAGTTTTTGTAATGTTGCAGCTGCACCACTAGATGGCAGAATAGTAACTTGGATAGAGGGTCCAGTTATGATTCATTGTTGCAACTATTTAGATTCTCACGTGAGAAATATTAACACAACAAAGTAAATGACACCCTAAGTACGATCAATACACGATTATATTTTTTATTTTCAATGGTTTGATTACAGAGAAACGGTTTGTATTGCAAACAAATTAGTTTACGATTTAAAATACGTAAAAAGAGAATAAATAAAAGTATTTTTTTTATATGATTCATATCTGTGTCTTCTTTATGTGACACTAAAAAAATAGTGCTAGTTCATAAATGAATAAAGAGAAATAAACGTGTTATACAGTCAGGAATATAAAAAATAAAAACCCATTTGTCCCATAATGACCTCTTAGCTAAACCATTAAAGATTATTGGAACATATAACACACATTATATCATTAAATCCAAATGTGCTGAAGATCATTCCTAATATACACAATTCATTAAAAGTTTTAATCTGTCTAAATTAAAGGATTAACGTAAAGAATAACAAGAGATTATTTGAAAGACACACAAGCTTTTCCAATAAAGTATAATTTAAAAGTCAAATGAAATAAATTATAAGTAGATTTCTGTAGATTTTTCTTTCTATACTTAACATATTTTTAAGTTTTTTCTTGTTAAGCATTTATTAAATGAGGTTTTGTTTATGTTTTTGTGACATGGAAAAACAAAAGCATGTGAGTGTGTGGGCTGGAGGCGGAGTCTACATTCAGGGTCGACTACAGTTCAGACCTGGAACCTAAACCCCGCAGGGAAATAAGGAAACGAGGGTCTGTAATTACGCCTTGATACACTTATGTAAATGGAGCTATTAGTGGATTATCTGGATCCAGTTGAAGAGAGAAGCGGTAGTTTTTAATTTTACTTGCTATTTTAAGGAGCCGTCAAATGAGCTTAAGGCCCGAGCGGAGCTCCACGCTTCCTCCGAGGTTACGTAAAGTGCTTAAGATGGATATTTGACGTAATTAAACTCATTTGAAGACTCGTTATTTAAAGTGGAGCTTGTGGACACCACACACACACACACACACACACACACACACACACACACACACACACACACACACACACACACTGGAATTATTGGGAACACCTGGAGCTTCTCAAGGTTCAGGATGAAAGAATATTGTGATGATTTAATGGATTTGTTTGACTGTCTGTGGTAAGACCGGCAATCTGTCCAGGGTGTCCACTGCCTCTTCACCCGACGTGTTCCCCCGTTACTGACATTTAAAACGAAAACTTTAGTTTTAAAATGTTGCTTTTATTTGCAGTTATTCACAGGTGTATGACATACCAGAGACAAGTTTATCACATAAGACAACACAATACTTCATTTTATTTGTTTCTCTAAATATATCTGTACAATGTCTATTAATAAGACGAGTAAGAAAATATTAATTACTTACTTAATATTATTTTTTTTAGACAATACTGTATCGTATTCAAGAGTATTTTAGCAATGTTTTATATTGTTTTTATTTTTTAAGCTTTAAATGAATGGGTTTTTTTCAACATATAATAGTTATTTTATTGTTTATCTTTTATTTAAAAAATGTGTATAAAATAAAACAAAAGCCCAAAACTGTGTCATTTATTTCCTCATTATTCTAACAGGTATTTTGGTTCCACAATCAGAAATTATTCTGTCCTGCAAACAATAAGCACTATTTAATTGTACAAAAATATCAATACAGCTATTATATTGTGATATTTTCTCCAAACGATACTGTGTTTATATGCAACAGTACTGTATTGATTTTTTTTTGTTTATAAAAAAATGTTTTTATGGTTTATATTTCAATAAAATACTTAAATTCTTTTTAGATTTACAATTAAAATGTTAGTAGTCACAGCATGTTTTCATTTTTGTGTCAATTTAACCGGTCGCCAGATGGCAGCATCAATGACTGCTGGAACAAGGAAATCCTTCCAAGAGCTCTGTGATGACTGGGGACAAGAGGATACAGTGAGTCCAGCAGCTTTTAAAGCTGATGTTCGGACATATTTTGGTTCGAAAACAAATGGAAGCAGTTACGAGTTCGTCAAGAGTCATGTGGTCTGTAAATACTACAACACCAGAGTCAAGTACTGGACAATACTACACATATATCCTTGTTACTACACTATCACTATATCGTATCGTTGACCCCTGTATCTTGATGAGTATTGTGAGTATTTATTTATTTATTTTTAGTTTAGTTATGGAATAACTTTCAGTACAATATATATATTTATATATATATAGTGAATTAAATGTTTGGGAGTTTATTGTCTCTTTATTGAACTTTCATTAAACATTTTTCTTCACCTCTGCCTCTGAGAACTTGAGAACCAGACTCAGAATTCATTGACAAAGGAGTGGATGGAAAAGATGTTCCTTCGGTTCCTTCGGTTCCTCTCGTCCAAACCTTCCGTCACGTGTTAGGAATAACTCTGATGAAAAGAGCTGGACTCGTACCGAGAACCTTCAGAGGTTCCATCAAAGACGTGCGTCATGATCGACTGTGTTTTCCACAACATTGTTACGCCGCTGCTCACAATGTGGAATAAACGCCGGTTGTTTCTGGGAGAAAGTCGACGTGGAAAATCCAAGTCAGCCTCAGTGAGAGTGCGGTGAGTCACGGGCTGGAGCCCAATTACCTTCCATGCGTTGCATCATCACATCAATAACTTCGCTCTAAATTGAGGAAAGTAGGTCAGTTGGGTGATTTTAAAAATGGATCCAGTCTGTTCAGTGCAAGTCTCTTACTTTCTCTACCCGTTCAGTGACAAATGTCAACCCGTAAAACTCATATTTGACATTCGTGAGTCCATTAAACATGAACTCTCTTCAATAAACTTCATTTTATCCTCTTTGTTCCACCGTTCGTCTCTCCATCTGTCCTCCATCAGAAACCTGGGTGTGAATCCAACCTCCTTTCTTTTAATAACCTTTAAAGCACCCTCTGTCGTCACATGTCGAGCTATAAAAAGCCGCCGTCAAACTCACTTTTAACAAAGATTTGAACAATACTACGTGACTGAATGTGTCTCTGTGTTCGTGTGCAATGTCTTGTATTGTCGTTGGTTGGTTCAGTGAAACTCTCTGTCGTCGGCTGCACAGACACAAGCATCTGTGCGGAAGTAATTCATTCAACAGAATCTGGGTCAAACTCACACGACTTTCATATGCTTGGATTATTTCACCTACTTCTGTCGTTTGACGAGTCATATAATACTGTGTGTACATGTGAGAGTATTGTTACTTCTGGTACTTATTGATATGGATGGATGGATGGATGGATGGATGGATGGATGGATGGATGGATGGATGGATGGATGGATGGATGGATGGATGGATGGATGGATGGATGGATGGATGGATGGATGGATGGATGGATGGATGGATAGATGTTTGGATGGATGAATGGATGAATGGATGAATGGATGAATGGATGGATGGGTGAATGGATGGATGGATGGATGGATGGATGGATGGATGGATGGATGGATGGATGGATGGATGGATGGATGGATGGATGGATGGATGAATGGATGGATGGATGGATAGATGTTTGGATGGATGGATGGATGGATGGATGGATGGATGGATGGATGGATGGATGGATGGATGGATGGATGGATGGATGGATAGATGGATGGATAGATGTTTGGATGGATGGATGGATGGATGAATGGATGGATGGATAGATGGATGGATAGATGTTTGGATGGATGAATGGATGGATGATGGACGGACGGACGGATGGATGGATGGACGGACAGATGGACGGATGGATGGATGGATGGATGGATGGATGGATGGATGGATGGATGGATGGATGGATGGATGGATGGATGGATGGATGGATGGATGGATGGATGATAGATAGATGGATGGATGGATGGATCGAAGGATGGATGATAGATGGATGGATGGATCGACGGATGGATGATAGATGGATGGATGGATGGATAAAGTATTTCAGAATTAATTTACAATAAAATGATTTATTCATTTGAGTGTGATTTTTCTCCATGTTCAGATTCAGCCTTGTAAGATGAATTAAAATAAAAATAGAAATGATGTGTCATAAATGTCTGACAATACAATATCGTGTCCAATAAATATAAAACTTCAAACAGTCACATGTCCTGCTTTACGTGAAGTTATTCAAATTCGAAACCTTAATTGAGACAGATTCAAATATTTAAAGTACAAATTGCATTTCATTATGTTACAATGTAACATAATGAAACTATGTATCAATAATCATTGTGTAGGTTGAGATGTTTCTGAATATCACATTTCCACATTATTTTGATGTAAGTATAATATTAATAAAATTTTTTAAACATTTTCATATACTTATTGAAATGTGGTGTCTTTTCCCACGTCACAAACTTAAACTCAAATTTTTATTTTCATGTTTTTGATAAATGTTTTCTATGTTTTTTAAGTTTTTCTTTTGGTCGCTGATTATATTACTTTAACGTATACTTTCTCTTCCAACTTTGTTTTTTAAACCAATATTCTTTTTCTTTTTCAAATGCTGGAATTATTCTTAGTCGATACAAACTGTATTACTAGGAGTAAATTGTGTCTCACTGACAGAAAATACACTGTTTACTGTCCAATAAATACATTACTTTACAAAAGTCTACAATCATCTTCGTAGAATTATTCATTCGAATAATAATAAAAAAAAAAATAGATTCTAAATTCTAAATGAATATCACGTTTTTCCCCCATTAATTTAGATAAAAAATAATAATAAAAGCATGTGTGTTATACAATTTATCATGTGTTACATAAAATACATAAATATGTATTATTACGAATGTATTTATTTACTCTATGTTTATTATAGAGATGCAAAGGTATGAGCTTGAATCAGCGCCATCTTGAATTGGCATTTAAAATTAATTAGGATGATTTACTTCGCTTTTTATAAAGCTATTTATATTTGTTTGGAGTGTTCTGTATTTTATTTGTTTTACTTTTATTTTCTATTCCAGCATCTTTTTTTTTTAGAACCAATCTTCTTATTTGAAATTAAAAAAAAAAATTATATTACTCAGCAACTTTATTAAAATTCCAATTTACTTAGAAGTTTTCTAAACCACGTGATAACCATTTTAAAACAATATATAGCCCTTAAATACATTTTCTTCTGACAAATAAATGCAGATTTTATTTTATATTAATAAATAAAAAATAAAAATCCTCCCCGGATTTACACCGGAAATCGAGCGTCGCCGCAGCATCCGCGTCTCCTCACCGTCGCTGTCATTCCCGGACACGCAGTCAGGTGTCGCGCTTCTTTCACGCCGCCGGCGACGCCCGCCGGAGCTCGTTTCCCACGTTCGGTCCTCCTCCTCTCCTCCTCCTCCTCTCCTCCTCTCCTCCTCCACGGGTGACACACTCCTGCCAGACCCCAGTGTGGAAGGATACACTCCTTCCTGTCAGTGTGTGTGTGGAGGTCCATTCAACATGCGGAACCTGAACGCAACACCGAGCTAGGATTACTCCACCGTCCCCGCTCGACGGAACTAACCCGTGGAGCAAAGTTGCTGCGAGGTGAACCCGCTGGAGTCTCCGGTGATGAACGAACATTATCGGTGAGTTTTATTCTTCCCTACACGCTCGTGTGTCTCCCGCGACTCTCGTGCAGTCACCGGGGAAACACGGTCGGTCCATCCCATAATAGAACCGGCACCGTGAGTGAAGACTTCCTCTCATCCGTGGCCTGAGAGTCTGAAGTCTGGATCCACCTTGACCGGGAGATTAATATTCGACTACTTTCCCCTGCGTGTGTGACGTCACGGTGGGTTCATGTCACGCTCCTCATGAGGACCAGGACAGGGATGCGGGTCTGGAGTCTGCCCCGTGAGTGTGCTCGTCCAGGCCGGATGTTGCTGCAGCACAAGTCGGTTCTGGGTGTGGTTTGTCTGTCAGCGGCAGCTAAACACTCTAATGTCTCAGTAACAGTTCTGGTCTCAGTAACAGTTCTGGTCTCAGTAACAGTTCTGGTCTCAGGGAGGAACATCAGGATCTGATCTGCAGGAGGTTCACGTGTTTCACTGCATTAGTGCAGGTTCAAGTTATAGTCTAGTTCTGTGTACTACATGACATCATCTGCAGATCTGTTCAAAAAATATATTATTTACTTTGGTTTCTGCAGGATATCTGTAGTAATCTATTGGTGGACAAATGTATATGGTACTGCAAATTAAATAATTCAAGTAGTTTCACAGAGTAATACTAAGAAGCCTCGCGGAGTTATACTAAGGAGAATCGTGGAGTAATACTAAGTGGCCTTGTGGAGTAATACTAAGTAGCTTCACAGAGTAATACTAAGGAGCCTCGCGGAGTAATACTAAGTAGCTTCACAGAGTAATACTAAGGAGCCTCGCGGAGTAATACTAAGTAGCTTCACAGAGTAATACTAAGTAGCTTCACAGAGTAATACTAAGGAGCCTCATGGAGTAATACTAAGGAGCCTCATGGAGTAATACTAAGTAGCTTCAAAGAGTAATACTAAGGAGCCTCACGGATTAATACTAAGTAGCTTCAGAGAGTAATAATAAGGAGCCTCACAGAGTAATAGTAAGTAGCTTCACAGAGTAATACTAAGGAGCCTCACCGAGTATTACTAAGGAGAATCGTGGAGTAACACTAAGTAGCTTCACAGAAAAATACGAAGGAGCCTTGCGGAGTAATACAAAGGAGCCTCGCAGAGTAATATAAAGGAGCCTCGCGGAGTACTACTAAGGAGCCTTGCAGAGTAATATAAAGGAGCCTCGCGGAGTACTACTACGGAGAATCAGGGAGTACTACTAAGTAGCTTTACAGAGTAATACTTAGTAGCTTTACAGAGTAATATTTAGGAACCTCGCGGAGTACTACTAAGGAGAATCGCAGAGTAATATTAAGTGGCCTTGTGGAGTAATACTAAGTAGCTTTACAGAGTAATACTAAGTAGCTTTACATAGTAATACTAAGTAGCTTTACAGATTAATACTAAGGAGCCTAGTGGAGTAATACTAAGGAGAATTGCGGAGTACTACTAGGGAGGATCGCGGAGTACTACTAGGGAGGCTCGCGGAGTAATACTAAGGAGCCTCGCGGAGTAATACTAAGGAGTATCGCGGAGCAATACTAAGTGGCCTTGTGGAGTAATACTAAGTAGTTTCACAGAGTAATACTAAGTAGCTTTACAGAGTAACACTAAGGAGCCTCGCGGAGTACTATTAAGGAGAATCGCGGAGTAATACTAAGGAGCCTCGCGGATTACTACTAAGGAGAATCGCGGAGTAATACTAAGGGAGTAATTAATACTAAGTATTTTCACAATTTATACATAAGGCTCACTGTTTAATTTTAGAGAAAATTGAAGGAAACTCCCAAAAATACTGTACAAAAATGTTCCTGTTGATACGGTGAACCTCTGGTCAGTAAACAATAATACTTCCAGAGAGTAGAGAGTTAAACTGATATGAGTATTTTGGTGACAAAACACAGAGATCATTGAGATAAATTCAGCCTCAAGGAAAGAAAAACAAACATTAAGATTAAGGTTTGGTAAAAGACATTTTAATCGTCCCGCGACTGCTGACAGTTTGGCCTCCGGTGTGATTGAGTCCGACCTGATCTGACGGGTTTATACTGATTAAAGTTTTGCAGGTGGTTGGTAGTTTAATCCTCCAGATTAAGGGAACTAAGGGAAGAGTAATCCGGCTATTCAAACCCTTTAGAAAATGAATCTGATGAAGTTGAATGTAACAAAAAAGTACTTCGGACGTGTTACTTCTAGAGGAAACATCTCCACTCGATAAAACTAACTAACTATTTAGTTCAATAGTGACTCAATTACAGACGAGTATTTATCAAAATAAACATGTTTATAGTCTACAGTATTGTTTCATCCTCGTGAACATACTCTGATGACCTCAGAGTTTCAAGTGTTGCATTCATGACTTGAGAAGTGAAGTACTCTCCACCATCTGTGCATTAATAATAGACTTTGAATTTATGTAGCAAGGTTTGTTGAGGGCAGGAGGATGTTCTTGGTGGAATATATTAGAAGGTCTGCCCCTGTATGACCTGCAATATTCATCGTCGGCCCTCTTTTGGAAGTGAACCTCACATGGTGTCCGTGAATCTTAAGTGTTAAAGTTTTTGTCCTTAACATAGTTTAAAATGAGTAATGATCATCAGAAAACTCTTTTTTAGCATTGTCGATTTGCAAAGTAAAATTATGTTTGATTATTAATCAATGGATGGTGGAACGTTGGAGACGGCAGCGTATAGATCTTCTCTCAAAGGGAAAATTATCTGAACTTGATAAAGAATATTTTATTTTTTACTAACTGTTTTATTGCCGTGTTACGGGAACTGCTTGGAAAAAAGTTTTTTTTTTTTTTTTTCAATCTCACGTTTACAACTTGGAGCCGTGGACACTTATAGACAAAGATGTGACTTATATTTGTACAAAAGTATATATTTTTCTAAATGTATTGATTAGTAACTAGTAGTGGTGTAAGAGAACATTGAACCACTTAAACATCGTGATATTACAATACTGTACCCATGTTCAATGCATTTTTTTAAAATTACATTTCTCTTCTAGATTACTTTATCTATATCTTGTTTTTTTTCGTTTATATTTCAATAATGTGTGTATAAAATAAAATGAATCGATGTTTTAGATAGATAGATAAAACTACATCATAGCAATTATTCGCAGCGTTTGTTCATTTTGTTGTTGTTGGCCAAGTAGATGGCAGGAGTCATTATGTGCTTTGCAGTTAAAGTAACAATAAAACCCAGTAAGATCCTGTTGATGACTGAGGACGAGAGGATACAGTGACCTCAACAGCTTTTAAAGCTGATATTTGGACATATTTTGGTTTGAAAAACAAATGAAAGCAGTTACGACTTTGTCAGAAGAGTCATGTGGTCTGTAAATACTACAACACCAGAGTCAAGTACTGGACAATACTACACATATATCCTTGTTACTACAGTATCACAACACCAGAGTCAAGTACTGGACAATACTACACATATATCATTGTTACTACACTATCACAATATATTGCGATATTTGTTGTTATTCAGTGTTAATTTGAGGATTATATTGTTAATTAGTTACACAATTTTTGGGGGGTGGACTCACACTAAAAGTGTTCAGGTGTTGTTTTTTTTTACGACAGAACGACTGAGGACGAGAGGATACAGTGACTCCAACAGTTTGTAAAGCTGATGTTTGGAGATATTTTTGTTTGAAAAACAAATGAAAGCAGTTACATCTTCCTCAAGAGTCATGTGGTCTGTAAATACTACAACACCAGAGTCAAGTACTGGACAATACTACACATATATACTTGTTACTACACTATCACGATATATCTTAATATATTATATTGTGATACTGTACATACAGTACATATCGTATCGTCAGATTCTTGCCAATAACATCCATATAAATTATACAGTTAAGGTCCAGAAATTACGTTTTAAGTTAAGTTAAGTTTCCTCCAAAATACAATCGTCTGTTTTGTGTCTAAACGTTGATCTAATCCAATCACTTTATCTCACACACACCGGTGTCTTACGCTCCTAAATATTTAGCGTCAAAGTGCAGCCTAACCGCTCGCGTTGAAGGTGAAACAGATGGTCGTCTAAAGCCTCCTGTGATTGTTGTGCGTCCGACTCTTAAGTCGACGACGAGCTGAAGCAGTGATCTGTGCAGGGAGGAAGGAAGGTTAATCACATTACTGGCTGACATGTCAGGAGGAGGAGGAGGAGGAGGAGGAGGAGGAGGAGGAGGAGGTCCACGCTACAGACCTCACGCACATGTGCATCTTTAAGCTCTGATACTATTGATTCAGTGCAGCGGCAGGTTTGAGACGGTTCGACGAGTCAACCAGGTCAGTAACTAGTCGATCACCTCGGGTCGTGACGCCGCACGAGAGATGTTCTGCACGAGATGCTGAGCGTCTGGATCTCGGCGGGACATCATGCTGTTAATGGGATCAGCAGGAAAAACATGGACTCCGGAGTGTGCGGCGTAAACAGAAGTGCGTCCGTGTTGATGTTTAACCCGACATGTGAGGAGTCGATTTAAGGTCTGTTTTTATGGATTTATTAGGCGCTCCTGTCACTCAGGTCTAGTTAATGTTTGAAGACATTCCACATGTCCGGTGTGTGAGGAACTCCACTGGTCCACGGCGACGTCATTTCAAGTTCCCTTTTCTAGTGTTTTTGAAGTTTCATCTTTTCCTGATGGTTTTACTTTGATGGTCGTGCGTTTATTTTTAGCAACGTCGTCTCTGCTCGACTTGAAGAACTACTTCCTGCTTTCATTGTTCTTGGTTCACACGTCGCTTTGGTGTCTTCCTGTGTTTCCTCGGTGGTTTGAGTTCTGCTCACTGAAGTTAGTTTGTTAACTTCCTAACTTGTATGGATGTTTAGGTGTTTAAGGTAAGATAAGGGGCAGAGAATATAGATGTCTAGCATTAAAGAGAGACTTATAACAATAACAGTGAAACAGGAGTCAATGGAAAGACATGTTTGGGAAAATAAATACTTTTTAATGAAAGGACAAATCATCAGAGTAATACTTTCTGTTACAGAGAGTTTGGTAAATATATACTATTTGCTGTACATGTCACGTGCATTGCTAAAATATTTTGGGTGTTTAATTGAGTTTAACAACCTTGAGTAAAATAGAGTTTTTGTGAGTCTGGCGATACGATATACATCATGATACAAGTGCAACGATACATATGTATCGTGATACTGTAGTAACAAGGCGTTTTTGTGTAGTAATGTTGAGTACTTGACTCTGGTGTTGCAGTATTTACAAACCACATGACTCTTGACGAAGTTGTAACTGCTTTCATTTGTTTTTTCAAACCAAAATATGTCCAAACATCAGCATCTTTAAAAGCTGCTGGAGTCACTGTATCCTCTCGTCCTCAGTCATAGCCATGGATCTCGTGGTGTTTCTTTAGCGGTGGAGGACGTAACAACTGCTTTTTGCAATTGCAACACTAAAATGATCAAACGTTGTGAATATTTGCATGTTAATTGTAAATTAAAAAAAACATTTTTATACACACTTTAATGAACTATAAATCATTACAGAAACATGGCGAAACTAAAATGTGATTTGAAAAGAAAAATAAGTACAGTACTCTTGAATATTGATGATGACAGGAAAATTTGACATATTTCCGTTGCAGAGAGTTAAAAAAAAAATGGTCTAAAATCACGGTCTCCGAAATCGGGAAATAATTTCTTAAAACCATAGTTTAATATGCAGCTTTGTGGTTAAAAAAAATTGGGATATTTAGCGATTTAACAACATTTTCTTGAATGATGATGTTTTCACGAATAAATGGTTGCAGATTGTGGAACAAAACTAGTTCTGAGGAAGAACAATATGGAAATAAATAATGTATTCCACAGTTTTGGCTTTGGTTACTGTTTGCATTATTCATTCTGTCATTTGTTGTGTTCTCCCATCTTAAATGAGCCTTTTTGTGTACATGTGATCGATGTATTTGTATATATATTTTAGTCTTATTTTTGGTTACACATTTCATATGAACTAAACTGTCTTTAACAATATCTTATTCCTTCTAATTTCACCTGTTTCTTTAGTGTCACTTATATTGTGAGTTAATCTATAAATAGTCAGTAGTTATGGCTTCTACGAATCATGGATGAAGCGTCAACTCTTGGAAACAGGATCACAAATGAGTTTATCAGCACAGATAATCCAGTACTTCCATCCATGGGTCAAAAGGTCATGAATAAGTATTACATAACCTGCAACAACCTTCCATAATGCAGATGAATTGATCTTAACCACCTCCTAATGGACGCTATTCACTATTTTAGCATAAAATTAATTAAAACAAAAAATGTTTTGCTGTCATTTAATGTTTCTTATCTGATTTGAGATTTATAAAATATCATTATTAATGTCCAAAATGTCATTATTAATGTTCAAAAGATATAAATAATAACGGAACCTATCACTGTAAGAGCTAGCAAGTGTAGCATTCCTTTTATTTTCAATTTCAGTTGCAAAACAAACTTATTTTTTGACAGTCTATCTCACATTACCGGGAGGTTAGGTTCAGTAAATCATATGAAAGTAATGTAATGTAATGTCCCTTTAAGAAACAGTGTCTTTGTAATAGCCAGAACATGTGTTATTGGGTGGTATGCAAATATGTATAAGAGGCATACATTATGAAATAAAACTTGTACTTAAAGAAGGGAAAGTATCAACGATATGATCTTCATAATGTTATTAAATAAATGTAATTTAATTTAAATTGAACACACATGGCTTTCTAGTCATGGTACATTTACATTCTTGGGAGAAAAAAAAACTAAAGATTTATATTTATATTGACATTGAAACTTGCTTAAAGCAATTAAAAACATTTTCAATTCTCAGTTTTGAACCTTTTAAAATACATTTTTGACACATTTCTTTCAGTATATTCACCATAATCTCTTGAAATAATGCTGTTAAACTAGACTTGCATTACTATATAATGAGCAAACCGAGGCTTTCATGTGCGACGAGTCATTTTGTGACCAAAGTTTTTTTTTCGACTTTAAAAGAAGCTCATTAGCTCCTCGTTCCCCCGTAAAAACCCTCCAAGTTTCCCATATAACGTCTCGCCTCTTCCTGGTAACTATAAAAGTCGTCTCGGAAACATGTGGCTCTTCGGAATGTTTGTCATTGTTTTATTAAATTGTTTAAATTACAATCTTATGGTGGATAATGTGGAGTTGGTACCAGTTCAAGACGTTCTTTGAGAAGTTTGTGCGACTGCCATGAGATTACATCATGGAAGAAACCAAACGAAATGAAAAATGTTGCTTAGTGTACTCAAAGATAGTAAACACGGGAGAGTCCCGGGGCTTCCACCTTATAATCGAAAAATAGGAAATTGAGCCATATTTGGAAAGAAAATGGGGAAAAAAAACTTTTGAAATGATGTTATGGAGTCTGGCGATACAATATACTGTACATCATGATACAAGTGCAACGATATGATATATAGTGATAGTGTATTAACAAGTATATATGTGTAGTATTGTCGAGTACTTGACTCTGGTGTTGTGATAGTGTAGTGACAAGGATGTATTTGTAGTATTGTCCAGTACTTGACTCTGGTGTTTTGATAGTGTAGTAACAAGGATATATTTGTAGTATTGTCGAGTACTTGACTCTGGTGTTGTGATAGTGTAGTAACAAGGATATATTTGTAGTATTGTCCAGGATATATGAGTACTTGACTCTGGTGTTGTGATACTGTAGTAACAAGTATATATGTGTAGTATTGTCTAGTACTTGACTCTGGTGTTGTGATAGTGTAGTAACAAGGATATATTTGTAGTATTGTCGAGTACTTGACTCTGGTGTTGTGATACTGTAGTAACAAGTATATATGTGTAGTATTGTCGAATACTTGACTCTGGTGTTGTGATAGTGTAGTAACAAGAATACATGTGTAGTATTGTCGAGTACTTGACTCTGGTGTTGTGATACTGTAGTAACTAGTATATATGTGTAGTATTGTCGAGTACTTGACTCTGGTGTTGTGATACTGTAGTAACAAGTATATATGTGTAGTATTGTCGAATACTTGACTCTGGTGTTGTGATAGTGTAGTAACAAGAATACATGTGTAGTATTGTCGAGTACTTGACTCTGGTGTTGTGATACTGTAGTAACTAGTATATATGTGTAGTATTGTCGAGTACTTGACTCTGGTGTTGTGATAGTGTAGTATAGAAGTATACATGTGTAGTATTGTCGAGTACTTGACTCTGGTGTTGTGATAGTGTAGTAACAAGAATACATGTGTAGTATTGTCGAGTACTTGACTCTGGTGTTGTGATAGTGTAGTAACAAGTATATATGTGTAGTATTGTCCAGTACTTGACTCTGGTGTTGTGATAGTGTAGTATAGAAGTATACATGTGTAGTATTGTCCAGTACTTGACTCTGGTGTTGTAGTATTTACAGACGACATGACTCTTGATGAAGTCGTAACTGCTTTCATTTGTTTTCAAACCAAAATATGTCCAAACATCAGCTTTAAAAGCTGCTGGACTCACTGTATCCTCTCGTTCTCAGTCATCACCAGGATCTCGTGGTGTTCCTTTAGGGGTGGAGGACGTAATAACTGCTTATTGCAATTGCAACACTAAAATGAGCAAACGCTCTGAATATTTTCATGTTAATTGTAGATTTAACAAAAACATTTATTTTACACACTTTAATGAACTATAAGTAAGTAAGTTAGTAAGTAAGTAATTAGTATTTATAAAGCGCTTTTCAAGACCAGGGTCACAAAGCACTTAAATAATTTAAAAAAAACAATAAAATAAATACTTAAAAGGTCAAAACCATAAAATAAACCATACAAGAAACTAAAATGTGATTTGAAAAGAATCGCATTTTATTTTCGCCATGATGCTATATTTCTTTAGCAGTAGCACTTACTAATACATCTTATTATAGCTGTTTATTTTTCCTGTTTTCATTTAATTAATTATGAAAAAGTATGATTTATTTGGATTAAACTACTTATTACTCCTTAAACAAGAGACATATCTGGATTTGTAAAGATAAATCGATATAAAACGATATAAAACAAATACCATTTTGTAGTTGTGTTTATAGAGGATCTTTCGTAAATATTTGACTCACATTTTTTCATTATATTTGATAACTTTGCCAGCGGAACTCTTTTCTGAACAGGCTTGTATTCAGGATACTTTGTATTTTCAATAGTAAAATTGGCGATGTATATTTTAACACTTCTAAATAAACTTTAAATCTGTAAACATCCTATTTTTTCAACATTCCTGAATCAAATATTGTAAAAAAAACTAGCTTTTATCATCAATGTTCCAAACAGCTCCTGGATCAGCTGCATCATTTCAAACCGATGCTGTGTGTGTGTGTGTGTGTGTGTGTCGTCTGGACACGTGTGCGTTTGTTTCAATGCTGAATAAGAGCCGTGGGAGTCGGGGTGAATGCATGTTAGCCGGTGTTGTTCGCAGTTCCGTCGCCCCAGTGTAGACTCCGTGAATGAGAGTGACATCACTTGGCAACATTGGCGTCGAGTGGGGGATGGAAAACAACGAAGCATCAAGATAGTCCGTTGTTAACCCCGGCTAGCTGGTGTTTTCACAACCCCTTTTTAAAAAACCCGTGCGGTAAATAAACAACGCCCTGATAGCATCCATGTGCCTGTAATTACGAGTGATCGCCCGCTTCCTGTGTGCGTCTGTGTGTTAGTGTGTCACCGGCGCGAGCATCCTTGGCAGTTGTGACGGTGTAGTGGTTGCCACGGGAACCGTTGCAGCAATGAGTGTGTGCATCTTACTAGAGAATGGGGTTAAAATACGAGAGCGTAAGATTCTATCTGTCGTGTCATCGTTGCATTATTTATGGGCGGCAGGAACAATGGAGGGTCACGGCTCTTAACCCGAGCAGATTAAAGGAGTCGATGGATCCGGGATTATAGATGCAACGAATCGGACGTTGGAATTACGTGCGAATGTCGAGACGAAACATTCTTGTGTTTAGTTTAATGACGTCAGTGTTTTTCAACATACATAGAAAGAACCTGAAAGTGAAACTGAAAGTCTTTTGATGTCGGCACTCACGCTCCAAGACGCTCTAAAAATAGCACAACCTTCATTTAAACAAAGGTGTGTTCAGAGGATGTTAATATTCTGAAAGTAACATAGATGTATTTGTAGTATTGTCGAGTACTTGACTCTGGTGTTGCAGAATTTACAGACCAAAAAGTAGTACCTGCTTTAATTTGTTTTCAAACTAAAAATATGTCCAACATCATCTTTGAAAGGAACTGGAGTCACTGTATCCTCTCGTCCTCAGTCATCACCGTGCTCTTACTGGGTTTTATCGTTACTTTAACTGCAGAGCACATAATGACTGCTGCCATCTAGTGACCGGGGTTCAATTGCAAAAAAAAATTAACCAACGCTGCAAATAATTGCTATGATTGTAAATAAAACATTGTTTCATTTTATTTTATACACACATTATTGAAATATAAACGATAAAAAAACAAGATATAGATTTGAAAAGCCAAAGAGAAACGAATTTAAAAATATTAGTAAATTAGTAAATTATTGACACAGTGTCATAATATTGCGATGTTTAAGTGGATCAATGTTTTCTTACACCACTATTAAAAACTAGAATATAAGTCCAAACATCAGCGTCCCCAGTCATCACCAGAGTCTCGCAGGATTTAATCGTTCCCTTAGCTGCAGAGGACATAATGACTGTTGCCATCTAGTGGCCGGATGTTTAATGGCAACACAAAACAAATGCTGTCAATATTTGCTTTTATTTTAAACACACTTTATTCGAATTTAAATCATAATAATAATAAAACATGATTTAAAAGCTGAAAAACATAAAAATAAAATCAATACTTGCAATCTCCAAGTGTATCGCTGTTTTAAAATGTATGTGCTCTTGAAAGTAAACCATACAGTACAGAGAATTTTACGATATTATAGTATAATCAAGACCTGGGCTGTGTCCCAAATCGCACACTTCTGCTCTTACACTTAATATTTTGAGTACACAAGTGCGTCCTGATAACCAGTGTGCGAACAATGAGCACTCAATTAGTGCACTCAAACAGCCAGATAATCGAGTGTGGATCGATGGACACTTTCTACCCTCCACCGTCCTCTAAAACACACATAACACAATTATAACTTGTTTCTATTGGTAAAAAGTGTTGTCAAGTGTCGGCGATAGACACCAACAGCTGGTTATAATCAGTGTTAAAAAATAATAGAAGAAGAAGCTGTCGAGTTATGTCCTGTTGAAGGGAAGCAGCAGAACTGGGCAGCTAAGTGCACTGTCTTAAAGTGTACTGTAAAGGAGTGCATTTAGAGAGGTGCACGATTTGAGACACAGCACTTGTGTACCTGAAAACATAATTGTTCTTATGTTCTTGTCACACTTCAATCAATTCAGCTCAGCTCAGCACAGCGCAGACAGAAAAAAAGTTGGAGCACAAAATCTGATAAAAAAAACCCATTTAGTGCAGTTAGTTGTTTTATTTCCTCCACACATGCGCCTGCAGTAGGATCTAAAACTCACCATGAAAGACAGAGAAGATGGAACTGAGGATAGTGACAGCTTTGGTTTGTTCTGTTCGCTCACTTAAAGATGTCTTTAAGTAAATAAGAAGCGCTTTAGCTGCTCACAGAGAATGTCAACAACCTAAATGTTTGTTTAAGAAAAAAGGTATTTGTGACCATAAACTATTCATTAGTTTAAAAGAGAAGCTCATATATCGTACCTTCTTTCTCAAGCTTTGCAGTTTATGCAAAACTAGACACGAATATAGAAAGAATTGAATCAGATTTAATCAGGAATCATTTAAATTAATCCATAAAAACATCTGTGACCGACAATCTCAACGTATCACATGTGGACGCACATTTGAATAATACTACTACTTCTTCTACTTCTACTACTTCTACTTCTACTACTACATATTCTAATTCTACTACTACTTGTCTTACTTAATCTACTTCTACTTCTACTTCTACTCCTACTAGTACTTCTACTATTAATTGTTCTACTACTCCTTCTTCTACCTTACTACTAATTCTACTACTTCTACTACTACTTATTTTAGTCCCTGTAGTACTTCTACTATTCATTCTTCTACTACTACTTATACTACTTATTATACTTCTACTACTTTTTCTACTCCCACAACTACTTCTAGTTCTAATTCTACTACTATTTATTCTACTTCTACTACTAATTATTCTACTACTACTACTACTAATTCCTCTAATACTACTTTTACTACTTATTCTACTTCTACTACTAATTCTTCTACTACTACTTCTACTACTTATTCTACTCCCACTACTACTTCTACTACTACTTCTACTACTAATTCCTCTAATACTACTTCTACTACTTATTCTACTCCCACTACTACTTCTACTACTACTTCTACTACTAATTCTTCTACTACTACTTCTACTACTGATTCTACTCCCACAACTACTTCTACTACTACTTCTACTACTAATTCTACTTCTACTAATAATTCTTCTACTTATACTTCTACTACTTCTAATAATTATTTTTCTACTACTTCTACTACTTTTTATGGGGATCTTGTAGTATTTCACTGTTCCTTCAACTGCCTATAAAGGTATCGACTGCTGCCATAAATTAAATCGCAACACAAAAACGAACAAACGCGTTGAATATCGTAAATAAAACAAAAAACACACAGTGCTCTTGAATATTGATCTGTATCGGGGAATAAACATTGCAATATTAAAGTATATCGATATTTAGCTACAAGGCTAATTTCAAATGCATGTAAAATACAACATTTTGTACAAGAAAATACTACGTATTTTACAAGTATGGACTCTTGAATTGTTTAAAAAACAACTATGATATGAAAACATATAAATGATAACATGTAACTACAGTTGGTACATAGGAGCTCAATAGAAAGATCTAAAAAATACATGTATTCCAGTCTGGTTACACAAGGTGGTCGTGTCCTTCGGTCCAACAAGTCACGTGACTTCTGTCCGGGTTCTAACGTCTCCTGGTCTTCCATCCTCTCGCAGAGACGTCCTCCTCCAACGATGATGTAGACCAGAGCGAGACCACATCCCTTCTCCTCCGTCACGACTGGACTCCGGACGCCACATGAATCTCCTGGTCAGTCGGGCAGAGCGCCATGTCGTCAGCCACGCCCCCCGTGGCCCCGCCCCCTAAGAAGGGAAGGAAGCCGGAGAAATCGGAGGTGATGGCCGAAGCGATCCAGAACACTACTGAGGAGCTGAGAGGAAAACTGATGGACACTCAGATGGAACTGCAGCAGGAGAGGAGCAAGGTCAGCAGATTTGGTTATGTTTAGAATGTATATATAAATATAAACTAATACAATAATAATAAGTAATAATCATTTGCAATGTTGTAGTATTTGTGTTTAATTTTCTGTATAAACTTTAACATATAATATATTTCAGAATAACAAAATCGACTTTAGTTCAATTTATTTTATTTTTTTGTCTTTTAAATCAAAAATATAAAAAATACAGTTAG
Source organism: Callionymus lyra (assembly GCA_016630915.1). Lineage (NCBI taxonomy): Eukaryota > Metazoa > Chordata > Actinopteri > Syngnathiformes > Callionymidae > Callionymus > Callionymus lyra. Next base: position 21,365,900 of record JACEEU010000687.1, read on the forward strand.
TGTAAAAAATTCTGCGCTGGTGATAATAAACAAATTCTTCTAATGTGGGATGAAAAAAAATATTATTTTATCCAATTTGTCCAAAAACAGTTGATGGTATGAGTTCAGACCCATTCATGAGACCATTCTTGTCTGAAACTTTTCCATTATCTGAAGGAAATTAAATACATTTCTATTTTGTTTCGTCAGTTTACCTCTAAATATTAATTTTAATTTTAGTTTAAAAAAAGCTTGTTTAAGAAGTGAATTTCTTGTAAAAAAAACAAGTACAAACAAATGTAACAATTAAAAATATTTATTGAACCTCCAACTGGGTGAAATAAAATCTTGTAATTAAAACAAGATTAAAAATAAATCTTAAAATAGTCTTTTCATTCTGTACTCTCTACTTTAAATGTCTAATTTAGTCAGGAAATCTTATTTCTACACTACTTTATTAAAAAATAAAACATCAAAACACTTGATGAATACATTTTTCCAATATTCTACTTCTACTTCTACTACTTATTCTACTCCTACTACTACTTCTACTTCTACTACTAATTGTACTACTTCTAGTACTTCTTCTACTTCTACTACTAATTCTACTACTTCTACTTCTACTACTAATTATTATACTATTCGTATACTCCGACTACTAATTCTACTACTTATTCTATTCCCACTACTACTTCTACTTCTACTACTAATTATACTACTTCTACTTCTACTACTAATTATTCTACTACTTCTTATACTCCGACTACTAATTCTATTACTTATTCTACTCCCACTACCACTTCTACTACTACTTCTACTAATTCTTCTACTACTTATTCTACTCCCACTACTAGTTCTACTTCTACTACTAATTATTCTGCTACTTCTTATACTCCGACTACTAATTATACTACTTATTCTACTCCCACTACTACTTCTATTAATTCTTCTACTACTTCTTATACTCCGGCTACTAATTATACTACTTATTCTACTCCCACTACTACTTCTACTACTACTTCTACTTCTACTTCTACTTCTACTACTTATTCTACTTCTACTACTTATTTTACTCCCACTACTAGTTCTACTTCTACTACTAATTATTCTACTACTTCTTATACTCCGACTACTAATTATACTACTTATTCTACTCCCACTACTACTTCTACTACTACTTCTACTTCTTTCTATTCTACTACTTATTCTACTTCTACTACTTATTTTACTCCCACTACTAGTTCTACTTCTACTACTAATTATTCTACTACTTCTTATACTCCGACTACTAATTATACTACTTATTCTACTCCCACTACCACTTCTACTACTACTTCTACTAATTATTCTACTACTTATTCTACTTCTACTACTTATTTTACTCCCACTACTAGTTCTACTTCTACTACTAATTATTCTACTACTTCTTATACTCCGACTACTAATTATACTACTTATTCACTCCCTACCACTTCTACTACTACTTCTACTAATTCTTCTACTACTTCTTCTACTACTTCTTCTACTTCTACTTCTACTATTAATTCAAAAATGTTGTTCTTTTTTCTTCTTCTCAACCTTTTTTACTTTATTTCAGTGTTTTCACATCATTATTTCTTATTTATGTGATCATTTCAACCTTTTTCCACATTTTTACTTTCAATCCCAGTAAAAAAAAAGTATTTCATCAGATTCACTCTGCATGTTCTCCTGGAAACATGAACCTTCTAGTAAACGTGTCCTCCTCAGGTGTGTAAGCTCCGCGAGCGTCTGCAGGAGCAGCGTCAGGCGCGAGAGCTGGAGACGCACAAACACGCCGTCGCCATCACAGACCTGCGAGCCAAACTCCACGAGGAGAAGCTGCGAGAGATCGCGGCGGCGAGAGAAGCCCTCGCTCGCCAGCACGACGCCGAGCTGAACCGGACCATCAAGATCCGGGACACGGAGGTGCAGCGTCTGCAGGGTCTGGTCAACGCTCTGAGGGACGGAGCCGCAGACAAGCTGAAGAACGCTCTGCTGGCCGAGGCTCGCGAGGAGGCCAGGAGGGCTTTTGATGGAGAGAGACTGAAGCTACAGCAGGAGGTAGAACTTCTATGTCTTCTCACTCCAGTATTATTAACACTTGATTGATCGTCTTCTCATTATGGGTTAGTTTAGTTACACTGTTGAAGTCAAACTCATGTGGGTACACACGTGTCATCAGGAGTATTTCACTTTTCAAATCTTAAAACTTTAACTTTTTAATTGAAATTATATTTATATTTTTATATATTTAAATAATGTCTATATTGAGATAAAATGTGTTTTTATTGAATATTTGAGTTCAATAATATGTCTATTAAACTAGGCATTTATATAATTAATTTAATGATTAATAAATATTTTTAGTAAATTTAACCTTTTTAAATGTTGAATTTCTTATTGAAATTTTAGTTTAAGCATTTAATTTAATTTAAATAATTAAATAAAATGTATTTAAAGGTGTAATTTGTGTTAATTGAATAACAAATTGTATACTGAAAGGTCTGTTTTAAGTTAATAAAAAAAATTTAATATCTTTAAAATTAAAATTCTTTTACACAGTTAAATATTTTAATTTAAAAAATGTGTGAATTCAATATTTTTCCATTGTCTAACAATTTATATTTAATTTAAGTTTTGTCTATAGATTAAAATATTTGATTTACAAAAAAGAAATTGAATTACAATATCAAACTATAACAATATAACTGCGTTTGATAAACTATTTCCTCTAATTATAAAATACATTTTCTCAATTCAATATTTTTTTGTACATTTGTAGCCTTTTAAATTCAATATAAAAATGACAATATACAAAACCAAAGGGGCTTGGAGGACGTCATGTGATCGTCTTCTGGGTTCATGATTGGCTGAAGGTTCCATCGAGTAGCTCGGCACTCTATTCGTTTCTATTTTATATTTTATATTGAAATTAAAATGCTACTAGTTAAAGAAATATTACATTTTGGAAATATATAGATACATATTTTAAAATTGGAAGTAGAATATCAAACTCTATGTAGAGTAGTAAATATAAACAACAATAATAATAATTTGTAAAATATGTGACTTCTTATAAAATTCTATCGTTTCAATATGAAAATGTAATTAATATAGAAATAAAATGAAATTATTCAATCTAATTTCCAAATACTTAAAAAAAGAATACATTTTAGAAATATATATAGATACATATATTATTATTGGAAGTAGAATATCAAACTCTATGTAGAGTAGTAATTATAAACAACAATAATAATCCATTGTTTCAATATACAAATGTAATTAATATAGAAATAACATTTAATTATTTAATCTAATTACTAAATACTTAGAAAAAAATGTTTTAATAATGTAATTAAATTAAACTATTAAATACTCTGATGATATACTTTAATACGAAGACAGAATTCAACCCTCAGTTATTGAATTTGTCCCACTGGATGGTTTCGGTCCAAATTAAATGAATATCTTTGTTGCTATGGTGACGTGTATAGGTGTCAGTGGTTAAGACAAGATAAGGAACAAAGATTATATTCGATACTTAAAGACAGTAAATGTTCTCTTAGTCTTAGCTTCAGTCATTATTGTTGCCTGTAGCTGTGAGTCCCAAACAGGAAGTCACACGGAAAAGCTTTCGGGTCGAGCCATTGTTTTCACATGGATCGTACCAAGAACCTGGATGTTGTTTCGTGTGCAGATCCAGGAGCAGAAGACGGCCAGGAAGCAGGCGGAGGAGGCCATGGCCAACGCTCTGCAGGCCGACAAGGCAAAAGCAGCCGATCTCAGAACGGCCTACCAGCAGCACCAGGACGAGGTCCACCGGATCAAGCGGGACTGCGAGCGAGACATCCGACGACTGGTGAGAGAGCAGTAATGAACCCCGATCCCCGGGACGCGCGTGAGGCGTGAAATAAATTAAAACTCCGAGTCAATAACAATGAATCGGTGCAGAAAGGAGTCTGGAGAGTGCAAAGAGTGCGCGTTAAGTGCACTCGCAGCTCTCGACTAAAAACCCCCTTATTTAATATTTGACACATTCCAGAGGCCGCTTCTCGCTGATGTTCCTCAGGAGTGAGGCATCATGGGTGATCGGCGAACGCGGCCTCATTCCACGTGAGTTACGAGGCGCGTGCGAAGGTGCGAGTCTGGATCAATCCTGACAACTTGATGAGATAAAAGTGAACTATTTACTCCTCGCCACGGTAACGAGTCCGCGGTGAGTTGTTAGCGGGTTCGTTGGAACGATCGCTCGTCGACTCGCGCCAGACTTTAATGAGTGGATTGTTCCTGAGCGAGGGATGAACTTGACTTTAATTAAAGTAACGTCTTCTTCTTCTTCTTCTTCTTCTTCTTCTTCTTGTGTCGAGCGATCGCTGAGTCGTCTTTATCTAAACCAGCGAGATGAGGAGACGAACTTGAACCGCGTTCACTGACAGGAAGGAGGCGATAAAAAGGCTGTTAGTCACAGTTTTCCTGTCGTGTTGAGAAGAAAAACAAAACATCAGTAAAAATCTGTTTGTTTCTGTCGTATCTTTTAACTACGTTTTTAGGTTTTATTGCTAATTTTAATGTCTTTAGAGTTTATGATCAAAATGTTGATGGAAGTAGAATTCTGTATAATTTGCCAAAGGTTCTAAAAATACATTATAAAACACATTTAAGGAAGTATATCAGGATATTTAATTGTTGAATTAAACATTATAAATGTTGAAATTTCTTTTATTTAAATGTTTTTCAAGCATTTCTTTCAATAATTGAATTAAAAAATGTCTACATTGAAAAGTTTCATTTGTTTTTGTTTTAACAATAAAAATAATAATAAAATAAAAAATAATTCTAATCATTGTGTTGTATATTAATATAAAATAAAAATATATATTTTTAGAATTATGAAAAAAAAGGAAGTTTATTGAATGGTTTAATTTAACATTTGAAATGACAACAGTTATTTTATACAAATGTTGTTTTTTGCAAATGTTGTTTGCTTTTATATATATATATATATATATATATATATATATATATATTTTTTTTTAATAATAAGCATTTTCTATATTGAAGGTTGAATTTTTTTGTTTAAATCATTATATTATATATAAATATGAAATAAAAATTACCAATTAAAAATAGAAATTACTTTTTTGAATTATTAAGAATAAATTAAAAATATTAAATAATATATAGAATATTAAACTTTATATAGAATAATTAATCAATTATGAAAATATTCATTTTTTTAATCAAGTTACACGAAATGCAATAATAATATATGTCAGAATTTCTTTTTAAATGAAAAAAAGATGAACGCTTTAATTAAAAAGAAAAATTGAGCTTTCAAACTTTAACCCATGGTCTTTATTTCAAATGATCTCCGGACTTTTAAGAAGGTGTTGAACTTTGGTGATGAGAGAAGAATGACCAGGAAGTGTCTCCACAGATGGAGGAGCTGAAGGGCAAGGATCGGGTGGTCGGCGCCCTGGAGAGGGAGCTGGGTCTGCAGGCGGGCTACGCCCAGAAGCTCCAGCTCCAGAAGGAGGCTCTGGACGAGCAGCTGGGCCAGGTACGAGAGGCCGAGAGACACAACCACGGGAGTCCCAAGAGGGAGGCGGTGCCCGGGATCGGAGACAACCCGGACCTGTTGAACAACCTGGTATTTGTTGATCCTTGACTTCCTTTAGATCTGTTTGTCATCTGGACCATCAGTAAAATGTCCGCTCATCCTTTCGCCCGGTCAACCCCCCCCTCCCTCCATCAATGTTGCCGCCTGCATGTTCCCTTTTTTAGTTTCATTCCTCCTCTTCCTCCTCCCCTCTTCCATCTGTGCACCAGGAGGTGGAGGAGCGAGACACCAGGAGGTTCCAGCTGAAGATCGCGGAGCTTCACTCGGTCATCAGGAAGCTGGAGGACAGGAACGCCCTGCTGGCGGACGAGAGGAATGAACTGGTGAGGACGGATTAAATTAATAAATAAATAAAAATGATGAATTTATAAATATTAATGTGGAAGTATAGAAGTGTATCAGTGCCATCAGAAGATTGTTGAATTTAAATGTTGAAAGTTTCATTAAACCTTTTTTTTTATTCAATAATTTTCTATATTAAAAGTTTACATCAAAAAATAAAAATGTAATTGAATAATTTCTATATTTAAAGGTTTTTTTTTTTAATAATTTAATTGAATAATTTCGATATTAAAAGGTAACATTAAAAAAAATTGAATTCAATAATTTCTATATTAAAAGTATATATTTAAAAAAATAATCTAATTAAATAATTTCAAAAATAAAGGGTAACATTTATTTTAAATAATTGAATTGAATCATGTCTATATTAAAAGGTTACATTTTTTTTAAATAATTTAATTGGAAAATGTCTATATTAAAAGGTTATGTTAAAAAAATATAATTTTTTTAATAATTTCTATATTAAAAAGTAACATTTAAAAAAGATAATTTAATTTAGTAATTTCTATATAAAACAGTTAAAAAAAATGAAAGTACATTTTTAAAATCATTTCTATATTAAAAGGTAAGATTTAAAAAAAAAGAATTCATTTAATAATTTTTTATTTTAAAAGGTAATTAAAAAAATAAATAATTCAATTCAATAATTATTCTATTAAATGTAGACATTTTAGAAAGTGTTATAATTGAATTTAAAATTAAAATGTTTTTTTTTTCACATAGTTTGATTTTGTAATACCAATATTACCAAAATATATTAATAATTTAATACTTTTTAATTAACTGTGTTAAAGTGTTAATAAAATAGTACCAACATTCTTATATCGAATTAAAAAGGCTACAAATAAAGAAAAGTATATATTTAGAACATTGGTTTTCAAATGATTGAATCTATGTTTAAATGTATAATAAAAACAACAAATTCAACTTTTCCGTATTCATAGAAAGTATTGAATTCAGTTATTAAAACAATAATTCAATGCTTAAGAAACTTTAATTAAAAACAAACGACGTCCAATATTATTATGATCAAGTGAAACTCTCGATGTTCTACTTCCAGTTGAAAAGAGTGAGGGAGGCGGAGAGTCAGATGAAGCCCATGTTTGAGAAGAACAAACGCTTGTCGAAGAAGAACGACGACCTGCTGCAAACTCTGCAGCGCATGGAGGAGAAACTCAAGAACTTGAGTCGAGACAACGCAGAGATGGTGAGTCACATAATAATAAATATTATTATTATTATTTTTACTACTATATATCCCTTTTATTAATGCACCAATTATCATCACCTATTTAATTCTTCAAACTATAATTAATCCTTAAATAAACAAATACATTTGCAGTTTAAAAAAGTAGGACAATCTGCTGAGGTTGGGTCTAAAGTTAGAGGAATGTCAAAGGCATCACATCTGTAGAATAGTAGCTTGTATAAAGTGGGATAATCACAAAAAATAAAGAAAATTATATATACTGTATAAATTGTACTTTCCCTTTTCTATGTCCATTACAGCTTACGGTGAGTTTCATTACATTTGATTCAATATCCATTTAAATTGTGTCTCGTATAAAAGTAGTTGCTAAATAACATTTCAAGAAGTGAATAATTATTAATAAAAAAAATATATATATATATAATTTGAAGGAAAAACTACAGAAATATCAAGTTATTCTTGTTCAGTTCATAATAAAAAGTAATAAAAAACAGATAAAAAAAACATTAAATAAAATGTTATATTAACTTATTAATTTTTTCGTTTTATATATGAAAGACTTATAGAAGAAATAAATGAATAAACAGCATCTATTTATTATAAAAACCAGGTGTAAATCATTCACTGCTGGACTTTAATATCACAACAAGAACATTTCCACATGTTAGCAACATGCTAAAAGGATTAGCAACTCTTACCTTTTGAAAGTGGTTTAAATCACCTCTAGTGACCTCTAGTGGCTGTTAAAGAAAGCTCTAAATTCCTCCCTCCTTCTTCTCCTCCCGACAGAAAGAAAAAGCCGCCACCTGTCGCCCGCCCTCGCAGCAGGTTCCTCACTCGTCGCACCTGAAGAGACCCACCTCACTCACCGACCTGAGCCACGCCCACGAGGAACAGGAAGTGGAGTTCCTCAAGCTGCAGGTTGCCGAGCAACGCGGCATCATCGACGAACTGATGCAGGTGAGCAGAAGTGTTCAGGTGAGGAGAAGAGTTCAGGTGAGGAGACGTGACCTGAACTCGACCTGGACGGCTCTGTGGTGCTTTGCCGCCCAGCCAGCTAGTCACTACTGTTAGTCACAACTGTCAATCACTACAGTATTTACAATATATATTTATTTACAATTAACCAATAATAGTTCATTTGAAAACACACACTGAGAGATGGATTTCAATTCTAAACACTCGTGTTTTTGTTTACTTTTTGTTGAGTGGCATTAATTATATTTTTGCATCGGCCGTAATAAAATACATTATTTTGAAGAATAACTAAACATTTAAAAATTGGTCACCTCTGTTTTAGTTCGGTTATTTTTTGACTAGAAGACAGAAATACAATTATTTTAAATAAAAAATCTGTATATTTATACAAAACCATCATTTTGTTCTAATTCTCGCTGATATATTTTGTAAAAATTCTTTAGATTTTTATTTAATTTAATTATAAACACAACTTTGTTCTCCAACTGGCCTGTTTCGGTGTCTTTTTGGGGAAATAAAAATTCTAAATATGTGTTTAACTGAGTTAAAAGCAAATATACGATAAATATACAAACTTTTTCATGGTTTTAAAGTCTTAAATTCTATGATTTATATATTTAAAAGTTGAATTAGTTTTAATGTAATTCAATAAATTGAAAGTTCAAATACATTTTTTGGAATAATTGGAAGGTGTTATTTTTAACAAATTAAATATAATTATTACCAGGACAAATATAAATATACAATTTGAAGAAAAAAATACAGAAATATCACGTTATTGTTGTTCAGATCATAATAAAAACCTTTAAATAAAAGATATGTTTTACTTATCAATTTGTTCGTTTTATATATGAACTTTTTCATAGTTTTAAAGCCATTAATTCTATAATTGATATATTTAAAAGTTGAATCAAACACAACTTTGTTCTCCAACTGGCCTGGTTTGGTGTATTTTTGAGGAATTAAAAATTCTAAATATGTGTTTGACTGAGTTAAAAGCGTGTAAAACACACTCGATTTGACCTATAAACCCTCAATGTTTTGCCACGAATCCACTTCTCATCGTAGTTTCCTTTCTTTTAAAGATTCAGAACATCTTGTCATCTTGATCGTGACCTTCACTGCTCACATTTGACGGATCGTGTGGAAGACTTTGATCAAACACAAGGATGCTAACATGGCTAACATCCAGAGCTAGCACTTGATATGCTAACAGCTGCTAGCACTTGATATGCTAACAGCTGCTAGCACTTGACATGCTAACAGCTGCTAGCACTCGATATGCTAACAGCTGTTAGCATTCCATTCTTCTGCGTTTTATCTGCTACACAAAAAATGCTCGCCTCACTATCTTCTGCTAATAACGTTGGTTTTGTTTTGTGTCCTGGAGGAACGCGATCGGATCGTGATGGGCAAGAAGACGAGGAGGAAACCACTGAAACTCACCAAGGTAAGCGACTGAAGCAACACGACACGTCTTCTGGTTTTTAATTGGTCTCCAGAGACGAGCGCGGAACGTTCAGTGGTTTTTCTTCGAGAGAATATTTATAAAGCAGAGCGAACGGAAGTTTATCGGTGCTGTCGGAGTATAACGTTGTTGAATGTTACGTTTGAAAGTTTGTTTTTTAAGCATTTAATTCCATAATTTATATTTTTAAAAGTTGAATTAGTTTTAATGGAATTCAATAAATCGAAAGTTGAAATTAATTTTTTGGAATAATCCCAAGGCGTTATTTATATCTTTATATTTTTATATTTATTATCATATATAAATATGCAATTTGAAGGAAAAACTACAGAAATATCAAGTTATTCTTGTTCAGATCATAATAAAAACATTAAATAAAATATAATTTTTACTTATTAATTTGTTTGTTTTATATATTAACTTTTTCATAGTTTTAAAAGCCGTTAATTCTATAATGTATATATTTAAAAGTTGAATTACTTTTAATTGAATTCAATAAATTGTTGAAAGTTGAAATTATTTTTTGGGAATAATTGGAAGGCGTTTTTTTTTTAACAAATAGTTAAATAAAGAAATGTATTTTATATAATTATTACCAGGACAAAAAATCATATATAAATATGCAATTTGAAGGAAAAACTACAGAAATATCAAGTTATTCTTGTTCAGATCATAATAAAAACATTAAATAAAATATAATGTTTTACTTATTAATCTGTTTGTTTTATACATTAACTTTTTCATAGTTTTAAAGCCATAAATTCTATAATTTATATATTTAAAAGTTGAATTAGTTTTAATGGAATTCAATAAATTGTTGGAAGCTGATATGATTTTTTGGGAATAGTAGCGTTTTTTTTTTTTTTTTTTTTCCGTGTAAGTAGTGCAATTTAGAAAACACGTATTATCGTTATTTGTTCAGTTTTAACAATGATTCATAAATGTTTCTAAATTAAATATTTGGTATTCTTTTAAATCCAATATAAAAAATGTCAGTGACACCAGACCAAAACAATAGAGCACCGTTGGTGAAAAGATTCAGCCAATGATGAGACTCGCAGACAATCACGTGACCACAATCAAAGTAGCTCGGTGCTCTGTTGGTTTGGTCCACAACATTTTTATACTGAATTTAAAAGGCGGGTGGTCTGTCACTATTAAAACATGTTGAATATAGAAAAAAAAAGTTTTAATTATTGGAATCAGAATATCAAAATGTATGTGTTACAAAAAAAACTTTAATTTAGAAAATATTCAAATATTTTATTTTAATAAAACCTAATTCAACCTTTCAATTAAGGAATGTTTAAATTAAAAAATGTTGAATTTAGACTTTTTTTTTAAATTATCAGAATCAGAATATCAAACTATGTGTTTAAAAAACAAAATATTAATTTAGAAATTATTCAAATATTTTATTTTAAGAAAATCTTATTCAACCTTTCAATAAAAAAATATTAAATTAAATTTAATTATATATATATATATATATATATATTTATATATATATTTATACAAAAAAAATTAACCTTTCAATTTACCAACTGTTGTACTCAATTATTTAAAATATGTAAAATAAAAAGTACATAGTAAAAATATAAAATATTATGCCTAATAATATCAGTAAAAAAAAACCTGTCAACAACTGAAATGTAGGATTCAAACGTTCTGATCCACTTGATGAAGAACCTGCTCTGAGGGTTGAAGCTTCACTGAGGCGACAGGTTCTCTATGGTGATGCCCCAGGGGATTCTGGGACGTTGCTAAGAGGTGGAGTCTGTCGTCCGTAGATGTTTGCCTCGGGAAGAAAACAACAGACCAGAGGAGCAGCTTTAGTGATTTTCCACTTTGACTCTTTAATGAAAACATGCTTCCAGCAGCCGCTCAGTGATTCACTACGTCAGCTTTTTTTTTTAAACTAAAGCAACATGACTGAATACTTCCTCCTCATCCTCTACTTCTCGTCCTTCATCTGCCTGTGTGCTCTGGTCTGCCTCTACTTCTCCGGCTGTCAGGAAATGACTTACAAACACGACGGTGAGGTTTTCTGCTCAGACAGGTGGAGGTGGAGCTGGACGTGGCGTCGACTCTCTGTTGAAAAGTTCTCAAACGTTCGTGTTTGTGTCTCCAGAGGCATGTTGTGGAGACGTATTTTGGATTTGACGAGGAGTCCGTGGACTCGGAGACGTCGTCGCTGACCTCCTTCAACACCGACCTCACCGACCGCACGCCGGCGACCCCGGAGGAGGAGTTCGAAGAGGTTCGTGTCGTGGATGAAACGGTGGTTTTCTAAGGTTCTGATTCTCATTTTTTTGAAATCACAGACCGTGTCCCGTGAGGAGTCGGAGCTTCGCTTCCGTCAGCTCACCAGGGAATACCAGGCTCTCCAGAGAGCGTACGCACTCCTGCAGGAGCAGACGGGAGGCTGCGTGGACGCTGAGAGGGAGGCCAGGGTTGGTACATCTGCTGGGACTATTAATCCATCTGGTGGTTTATATATTATATCAACCTTTAAATGATTATTTGATTATTTCAGTAAATCTGTATTTTCTTACTGAACTAGATTTAGATGTTGTTGTATTTCAAATTACCTGTTTATATCTAAATAAATGATATATATATTTTAAAATTATAATAATAGTACTTTTTAGATTTATGAATATTGTATTTGTATTTATGTCGTTTTTGTATTATTTTATTTAATATTGTAATTATTTGTTTATCACAATATCATGTTCTAATTCTCAAAATGTAGGACAAATTAAATGGACAAAAAAATTAACTAAATGAAAAAAAGTCATGGATTAAAAATAAATAAAAATAATAATAATACTAATATTAATATGAATAAAATAAATAAGATAACTTAAATAACAGGATGGGAAAAATTAGAAACAAAATATAATTAAATATGTATAGAAAGTATCAAAATATCATAAATAATTTAATATAATAATATAATAATAATAATAATCAAAAAATAAATAAATAAATAACATTTAATAATTATTATTATTATATAATTGAAAAACAATTAAATGTATTTATATAAAATACAAAAATATTTATTTAAATATTTATATATATATATATATATAAACAAAATTTCTAAAATAATCAAATATATATATGTATATATATATATATATATATAAAAATAATTAACTAAAAATAGTTTTCAAAAATAATTAAATATATATAAAAAATAATCAAATAAAAAATAATTAAATGTTAAATATAAACATTTTAAATACCTAATTCCAAGTATAACAAGAGTTTCAAACAAGTACTTTTAAAAGATGCTACAGTGACGGTTGTCTGTCCTGCACAGACGCGTGAGCAGCTGCAGACGGACCTGAGCAGCTGTCAGGCGAAGGTTCTGGACCTGGAGAAGGCTCTGGTCGAGCGCGGGCAGGTAACGAACAACAAAGGTGGAGGCGGCAGGTCTCGGCTCTTGTTCTTGCTCGCCGTCCTGCACGTGTTTCTGGCCGCTCTGCTCCTGGGCTGGCGCTACGCCGACCAGCTCTGCCACACCATCATGTGACGTCACTTCCTGCATGCGTGACCTCACGGCGCCTGCATGCTCCGCCTCCTCACTTCCTGTCGGCGGCTTCCTGTCTGTTGACTTTCTCTCTCTCTCTGTGGAACAACTTGTTTTTATTCTCGGGTGAACAAAGTTATTCAGGGAAAGTCAAATATTTGAGTTAAATTTCAATCATTCATTTCTTCTTCTGCAGCTTCTGTGGTTCTGTTCATCTTCTCTCCCTTGTCTGCACTGGGCTGTCAATAAAGTTTTGTGACTCCACACGTGTTGCATGTGTGTTACTTGTGCATGTGTTCGCACGTCTTTGCTTCTTCCTTAAAGTGTTGGTGTTGCGTCTAAAAGTCAGTGTCGCGACAGGACTCCAAGTGGGTGGAAGAGAAACAGTACTTGCTCAGGACCAACCAGGAACTGCACGAGAAGGTAAAACAAGATCATGTTTGTTTGTTTTTTGTCCAAAATATACATATTTTTCATGTGGTAAGAGCAGGATTTGAAATTGTAAAATTGAAACTTATCGAAAGAGATAAAATGTGGTAAATGTAATTTTTTCTTTGAAATCAAAATTGAAATGTAAAAGAAAAACTTTTTCTGATTTTACTGTCTTCTTTTAAATTGTGAAATTGATTTTTATTAAAAGATACATTTTAAGGCTTAAATTTAAATACTTTTTAATATGACCCTGGTAAATCTATTCTAATTTAAACAAATATATAAAAACATATACACTGTATACACTGTATATATATATATATATATATATATATATATATATACGGTATATGTGTATGTATGTGTGTGTGTGTGTTTGTGTGTGTATATATAACACCCAAAGCGCAATAAAGTTTCCTCCTTACCTTATATATATATATATATATATATATATATATATATATCAAGACGTTCCTGCCATTATTTTCATTATGAAATGTGATTTAATCAAAAAATGTATTTTATGGTTTAAAATTAAATAAATGTAAAAAACACCCCCAACTTCCAATATATATATATATATATATAATAATAATAATAATAATCTCTATTTATATAGCGCCTATCTAGACCAGGGTCCAAAGCGCTTTGACAGCCATTCACACATACGATGGGAGTAGGCTGCACCACATGGGCCGAACGACAACAACTGTACCATCTGAGCTCTGACATTACACATATATAAATATATAGATATATCATAAAAGGTATATCACTATATATATATATATATATTTTAAATAGAATTCTCATAAGTATTAGACTATATAGATAAACTTTATTAGCAAGAAAATGTACTGGGGTCGTTTAAAATAAAAAAATGTAACAATCTAATTATACATATGATAAAAATGTGTATTTATATTATATTTTATTATATATATGAATATAAATATATATTTGTATACACACTATTTTAAGTTAATACGATAATACAATGCAATTCAAACATTTTGAAAGACAATGAAAGAAAAATAGACCATTTAGAAAAGCAATGAAAGAGTAAAACAAATATTTATTTCATAGATATACAAAGTACTAGAGCAGGGGTTTTATAATAATTAATATAATAAATATAATTATTATTCTTCAATGGGCCACATTAAATTATGTTGTCAGGGGCCGTCAAGCAAGAAGAAAGATGAAAAAATCCCTAAAAAAAAAAAGGACATTCGTCATTAAGCCAAGATTATTGAGCTAAATAAGCTGCATTTTATTCTTGTGTTATATCATAGGTTTTTTTCAAAACATTTCTTCAACTAATTTATAAAAAATGTTTTGAGGGATAAATATATACTCCAAAAAATACACACAAAAATAAAACAAGTATGTGGAAATGTAAATGAATAATAAATACAAAATGCATTAGAAACATTTATACATGACCGTACTTTGACATTACGAGGGCCACATACAGTAAATACAGTCAAAGGGCAGCACCTTGCACAGGTCTGTACTCGAGCCTCCAATAAGTTTCAAATTCATCTGATATTCTTGATGTTGTGCACGTTCAGACCAAAAGGGGGCGGCAGAGGGTTCCTAAACACCTTATTAGTGGCAAAAAAACGCGATAAATTTCCCATCAGGAATGAATGGAACGAGGTAAAAGAAAAGTCACAAATCTGCAACTTTCTTCAAACATGTCCTGCCCTGGTATACGTTCACGTAGAAACAACATTCAAACTTTAAAATGTAGACAAAAGTCCAAATTACCAACGTTTGACTCTTTTCTAGCTTTTTCTAGTTTTTCCGTCACCGGGGTTAAGAGCACAAAACACTCTCACGATTCACTGGCGGGGAATTGTGTAGTCTGTTTCTGTTGTACTAAGTCCTGCTTTTATTGTCTGAAAATAAATACATATATTTGGTATTTAAGAATATATATCTCATTTTAGCTACAGATGTGGCCCCAGGATGGAGCTAATGGTTCACCTGTGCTTGCTAATGCTAATGCTAATGCTAATGCTAATGCTAATGCACCTGTGTGTGCAGGTGTGTTCGCTGCAGCAGGTGGAGCTGCGGCTCCAGGCTGAGGTCCAGGACGCCCGAGACCAGAACGAGCTCCTGGAGTTTCGAGTGCTTGAACTGGAAGTAAGAGACTGCAGTACCTTCAAAGTGTCGCCAGGAGGCGACAACCAGCACAGTCTAAACTCCAGACGCAGGACCTACATTCAGTGACACAATGACTCGCTTGTTTCCTCCAGAAAAGTTCCCTGATAATTTTTCCACGTTTTTTGTTTTTGCATGGCAGCTCATTACCCTGCACTGTACTGGAATGATTTTGTTTTGTTCGAACCTGTTTTTAATAAATGACCAAATGTATTTATGTTCCACGTGCACTTTCACATTTTGTCTTTTTTTTTCCATTGTCGCATGTGTTCATCAAGTTCCCTTGAAATGTTTATTTTGTGACGTATTTTTTACCACGAAATCATCCGAGAAACTCGTTTATTACTTCAATAGTTTAATAGTTTGTACTGATAAAAGTACTAGAGCCTTCAACATGCAAAATGTCTCAAGAAAATACATTTAAGAATTAAATGTTTATTATTTTGGACATTTTATGATTGAAAAATGATTTATTTTATTTCATTATTTTTAAATTTTAAACTGAATGTATTTATATTTAAAAAATATATATTTTACATTCATGAAACATATTTTTGTATTGTAATTTTGTTTACTTTACAAATACTGTATGTGTCTTTGTTTTTATAACTATATTGTGCGTTTGATTTATTGTCATCTTTCTTTTAAAATATTTATTAATCACAATCATGTTCAAGTTCTTCTTTTCACGTTTTGAATTTGATTTATATTTGGTCTGTAAGGTAAGTAAATCTATTTATTGTGTAGTGTGGCGTAATTAATTTCAATTATAATTTTAAATAATTATAAGAATATTACATTTCCAAACTGTTTTGTTTGATTGAATAATGTTTTACTTTTATTTTCCGCATGTGTTTCCTCTTGTTTTTATTTATTTTATCCCGACTGTACCTCATTTTTGCCGCTCCTGGTTATGTCGGTAGATTCATCCTCTGAGATCGATTTCTTTGGTCTGCATGTCAAAGGTCATTTCGTATCTTAAACGAGGGTCACGTGTTCTTTGAGTTCCTCTGACCCTGATGTTCCTCCAGGAGCGAGAACGTAAATCTCCGGCTCTCAACTTCCACATCTCCGCCTTCCCTGAGAACAGCAGCAGCGCCCTTCAGTTCTACTGCCAACAACAAGGAGTCAAGGTGAGTCTACTCGAAAATGAACGTCTTATAACTCATTCATTTTAACTTCCGGGTCTGAAGGACGTGGTCATCCCGGAGCTGATGAAGAAACTGGACATTCTGGGCGACAACGGGGTGAGAGTCAGGGTTTGAAAGAGCGCCCTCTGGTGGCTGAACATGTTCTTCTTCTCGTGTAGAACCTGAGGAACGAGGAGCAGGTGGCGGTGATTCAAGCAGGAACTGTCATCTCTCTGTGCGAGAAGGTAAGAGTTGAAGTGAACAAGAACAATAGTTGTGTGAATGAAGGTATCAAGATACGCTTTTACTTTTATCATCTCAACTTTATTCATACAAATATCATCCGATTTGAACCATTTAAAATTTTAACTTTTCTTTTTTGTCTTCTACTCTTTCATCTATTCCTCTTTTTCTACCTTTTTTTTCTATATTCACCTCGTTTTTCAACTCCTCCTACATTTATGTACTCACTCTTAGAAACTTCATTCAACATTAAAAATACTTTTGTTTACTTACTACTAGTAATACTACTACTTATTATTATACTCCTAATTCTACTACTACTAATTCTACTTATAATTTTACTACTAATTTTTCTTTTACTTTTACTACTAATTCTACCTTTACTACTAATTCTACAACTAATCATACTACTGATTTTACTAATTATACCTGTACTACTACTTCTGCTACTTCTTCTACTAGGTTCTACTATTTCTACTTCTACTACTACTTCTTCTACTTGTACTACTTCTATTACTACTTCTTATACATTTACTACTTCTACTACTACTACTTCTAACACTTCTATTTCTACTACTACTACTACTTTTTCTACATCTGCTAATTCTACGACTATTCTACCTCTACTACTAATTATTCTACTACTTATTCTACTCAAACTACTACTTCTACTCCCACTACTTCTACTTCTACTAATTATTTTACTACTTCTACTTCTACTACTACTTCTACTAATAACTACTAACTCTACTAATTCTTCTACTCCCACTACTTCTTCTTATACTCTTATACTCCTTATAGAAATTATTCATTTTCTTCTTCTCAACCCTTTTCACTGTATTTCAATGTTTTCACTTCAGTCTTTCTTCTTAATGTGATCATTTCAAGTGTTTAAAGTATTCAAAGTAAAAATGTGTGTAGAGTATTTGAGTTTACACATTCAGCACATTCAGCATTCACACTTCAGCTTCTTATAGAAATGCAAACGTTCTAGAATTTATTTTATTTTCATCTTTCTCTGGTCAGTGGTTGAAGCAGATCGACAACACAGAGGCGGCTCTCACTCAGAAGATGATCGATCTGGAGAACGACAAGGTCCGTAAACCATCAAACTCTTTATTTACTGTTTAAAACTACTTAACTTTGTGTTTTTAAATACCAGGATCTGTTCAGTAAACAAAAGGGGTTCCTGGAGGAGGAGCTGGACTACAGGAAGCAGGCTCTGGACCAGGCTTACATGGTACGAAGATAATGATGTTTAACTTGAATAAAAGACATGTTTTAAAGAAGAAGATAGAGCAGAAGGACACACATCACTCCAGCATGACACATCCTCATGAAACATCATCACTGACGTGATACATGTACCGACAGACGGGATACTGCATCTTTTACCAGGAGAAGTATTGATAAATTGTCTTAAGAATAAATGTGTGCGTTCAAGCGTTGACCAGGAAGTTTGATTTGTTTGAATAGTTAGTGAAAGGTTTGACCAGAGTTTAAGCTGATGATCTTTAATATTGTTCTTTCAGCACCACATGATACACATGATACACATGATATACTGTACATGATACACATGATACACATGATATACATGATACACATGATTCACATGATATACATGATACACATGATACAAATGATACAAATGATTCAAATGATACACAAGATACACAAGATACACATGATGCACATAATACACATGATACACATGATACACATGATATACATGATACAAATGATACAAATGATACAAATGATACAAATGATACACATAATACACATGATACACAGGATACACAGGATACACAGGATACACAGGATACACAGGATACACATGACACACATGACGCACATGACGCAAATGATACACATGACACACATGATACACAGGATACACAGGATACCCATGATACACAAGATACAGATTATACACATGATACACAAGATACACAAGATACACAAGATTCACAAGATACACATGATACACATGATACACATGATACACATGATACACATGATACACAAGATACACAAGATACACATGATACACATGATACACATGATGCACATGATACACATGATACACATGATACACATGATACACATGATACACAAGATACACAAGATACACATGATACACATGATACACATGATACACATGATACACAAGATACACAAGATACACAAGATACACATGATACACATGATACACATGATACACATGATGCACAAGATACACAAGATACACAAGATACACGTGATACACGTGATACACGTGATACACATGATACACATGATACACATGATACTGTCGACAGACAAGAACTTTAGTTATTTACAAATATGAGGGAATATATACAGACAAAATTATATATGATGAAAATACAATTAAAATCAATTTATTTATTTGGGATAGTAAAGTTTTTTCTCTCTTCTGGCTTGACGGCCCCTGACAACAATCTATATAGTATATAATGTGGCCCCTGAGCAAATGTACTTTTTGTAGATGAAGAGTAAGTAAGTAAATATTATTTACTTACTTACTCTTACCAGATAGTTCTCAGACCAGGGTAACAAAGCACTTAAAAAACAGGACAATACACAGTTAAATGTGAGTTCTCCTACTAGAGCGGCTCAGAATTCTCGCTCCAGCGTTTTGCATTAACTGCAGGCGAGACAGATATATTTAAATTATATATATATTTAGATATAATTGAATTGTTATTTCATTTTTACATCATTTATCATTAATATTTTCATATACATAAAAATGAAGCTTGAAAACTAAGATCAAATATATATTTTTTTACACATAAATACTTACAAATACTACAATTTATCATAAAAACATACACATATTCTTAGTAAAACAAATTAAAATACATGTATAATGGAAAGATGGTTTAATTGAAAAACAAATAATATAAATATAAATTAAATACAAATGACTTGAGTGAAGTTAAATGCAAAAATAAATAAAAATAATAATAATAATAATATTATTATTATTATACTTATGATGGTGACATATTTTTAGTTACGAAAGTATCTTAATCTTTATTTCAACCTTCAGCATCAGAGAGAAGTTTTTGGATCCAATTTTTAAAGGATAGTTTATATTTTTACTAAAAACAAACAAAACAATTTTTTAATCCGATCTTTACTAAATTCCCTCCAAAACTTCACCTCATCGTCCGAAAGGTCACAAAAGGTCACAAAAGGTCACAAAAGGTCACAAAAGGTCACAAAAGGTCAATCATGGTGCTGAAGTGTTTGTGTCGACGAACATGAATCTTTTATAAAAACTTTATTTAAACAAAAAACAAAACATGATCACTATAGTGTGTGTTTGTGCGTGTGTGTGTGTTGCCTGTGCATGTCCCTGCATGTGCACGTCTACCGGTGTGTGTTGTCCACGTGTGTGTGTGTGTGTGTGGCAGCGGATCGAGGAGCTGGAGGCCACGCTCTACAGCGCTCTGCAGCAGGAGCAGCCTTCCTGCCGAGCCGTGGCCGAGTCGCTGACGGAGCGTCAGAGGGAGGAGCTCCGGCTCGCCGTGGACAAGCTGCGCCGGCAGATCCTGCGCCAGAGCCGCAGTTATGACAGTCAGATCTTACAGGAGCGCATGGAGCTCTTACAGCAGGCGCAGCAGGTGAGACGCGGCCTGGATAAAGATGCAGTATCCCTGCTCGTGTGTGTGTGCGTCCTGACCCGGTGCTTCCACCCACACACACCTCCACCTGTGTGTTGATCATTAACACTCACCGCCACATTCCTACAGTTGAGAATTAACTCATCGGTGCCATAACATTATGACCACTCGCCCTACACTGAAACTTTTCCTTTTTAATTCTTTAGTGGAAAAAGTGTAAGATATGAAAATTAAATGACAACAAAACTGTTGTTTTTTATTTAATTAATTTAACATTTTAAATGTTAAACATTGATTTATTTAAGCATTAAATACATTTTTTTAAATCTAAATTTATCGTTATTTTATTTTACACATAAAGTTTAATATTCTACTTCCAATATCTCATTAATACATCAAATAAAACAATGTATTTTTTTTTATTTTTATTCTTTTAAATTTAGTATTAAATTGTTGTTATAATAAGGACACCAGACAATAACATTATGACCACTCGCTCTACACTGAAACTTTTCCTTTTTAATTCTTTAGTGGAAAAAATGTAAGATATGAAAATTAAATGACACAAAAATGTTTTTTTTTATTTATTTAATTTAACATTTAAAATGTTAAACATTGATTTATTTAAATTTTTTAAGCATTAAATACATTTTTTTTTAAATCTAAATTTATCGTTATTTTATTTTACACATAAAGTTTAATATTCTACTTCCAATAACTCATAAATACATTATCTAAAATCTACGTTTTTTTTTTATTCGTAGTATTTTAAATTCAGTATAACATTTTTGTTATAATAAGGACACCAGACAATAACATTATGACCACTCGTTCTACACTGAAAACAACTTTTACTTTTTAGTAGAAAAAGTGTAGGATATTTAAATTAAATGACACGAAAATGTTTTTTTTTTAAATATATAATTAAACATTTAAAATGTTAAACATTGATTATTTTTAAGCATTAATTAAATACATTTTTTAATCTAAATGTATTGTTATTTTATTTTACACATAAAGTTTGATATTCCATTTCCAAGAATTCCATTTTTTTTTTAGTCGTAGTTTTTCAAATTCAGTATTAAATGGTTGTTAAAATAAGGACACCAGACCATAACATTATGACCACTCGCCCTACACTGAAAAAAAACTTTTCCTCTTTAATTCTTTAGTAGAAAAATGTAGGATATGAAAATTAAATAATACAAAACTGATTTAACATTTTAAATGTTAAACATTGATTTATTGAAATGTTTTAAGCATTAAATACATTTTTTTTACTTTAAATTAATCGTTATTTTATTGTTTTTTCTACTTCCAATAACTCATAAATACATTTTCTAAAATCTTTTTTTTTAATTTGTAGTATTTTAAATTCAGTATTAAATTGTTGTTATAATAAGGACACCAGACAATAACATTATGACCACTGAAAACATATTTTCCTTTTCAATTCTCTAGTAGAAAACAGTGTAGGATATGAAAATTAAATGAACAAAAATGTTTTTTTTATTGAATTATTTGATTTGATTTGATTTAAAACTTGAGTTATTGAAATGTTCTTGAATTTCAAAAAATTATCTTATTTAATCATTATTGTTTTACAATAGTTTTATATTCTATCCTATTCATTATACATAATAAAATTTTTTTTTTTTTATTTGTAGTCTTTCAAATTCAGTATTAAATGGTTGTTATAATAAGGACACCAGACCATAACATTATGACCACTCGCCCTACACTGAAACAAACTTTTCCTTTTTAATTCTTTAGTAGAAAAAGTGTAGGATATGAAAATAAGAATCTGATTTATTGAAATGTTTTTAAGCATTAAATACATGTTTTTATCTAAATTAATCATTATTTTATTTTACACATAAAGTTTGATATTCTACTTCCAATAACTCATAAATACATTTTCTAAAATCTTTTTTTTTAATTCGTAGTCTTTCAAATTCAGTATTAAATGGTTGTTATAATAAGGACACCAGACCATAACATTATGACCACTCGCCCTACACTGAAAAAAAACTTTTCCTCTTTAATTCTTTAGTAGAAAAAGTGTAGGATATGAAAATTAAATGATACAAAACTGATTTAACATTTTAAATGTTAAACATTGATTTATTGAAATGTTTTAAGCATTAAATACATGTTTTTTTTATTTAAATTAATCGTTATTTTATTGTTTTTTCTACTTCCAATAACTCATAAATACATTTTCTAAAATCTTTTTTTTTAATTTGTAGTATTTTAAATTCAGTATTAATTGTTATAATAAGGACACCAGACCATAACATTATGACCACTGAAAACATATTTTCCTTTTTAATTCTCTAGTAGAAAAAAGTGTAGGATATGACAATTAAATGAAAAAAACAGTTTTTTTTATTGAATTATTTGATTTGATTTGATTTGATTTAAAACTTGAGTTTTTGAAATGTTCTTGAATTTCAAAAAATAATCTTATTTAATCATTATTGTTTTACACATAGTTTTATATTCTACTTCCAATATCTCATTAATACATTAAATAAAACACGTTTTTTATTTTTTATTTGTAGTCTTTTAAATTCAGTATAAAATTGTTGTTATAATAAGGACACCAGACCATAACATTATGACCACTCGCCCTATACTGAAACAAACTTTTACTTTTTAATTCTTTAGTACAAAAAGTGTAGGATATTTAAATTAAATGACACAAAACTTTTGTTTTTTATTTATTTATTTTAGCATTTTAAATGTTAAACATTGATTTATTCAAATTATTTTAAGCATTAAATACATTTTTTTTTAATCTAAATGTATCGTTATCTTATTTTACACATAAAGTGTAATATTATACTTCCAATAACTCATAAATACATTATCTAAAATCTACATTTTTTTTTTATTCGTAATATTTTAAATTCAGTATAACATTTTTGTTAAAATAAGGACACCAGACAATAACATTATGACCACTCGTTCTACACTGAAAAAAAACTTTTCCTCTTTAATTATTTAGTAGAAAAAGTGTAGGATATGAAAATTAAATGTCAAAAACTATATTTTTTATTGAATTTAACATTAATTAAAAACGTTGAGTTATTGGAATGTTTTAAGCGTTGAATTAAAAAAAATGAATCATTATTGTTTTACACAAAGAGTTTAATATTCTACTTCCAATATCTCATAAATATATATGAAATAAAACAATGTTTTTTTTAATTTGTAGCCTTTTAAATTCAGTATAAAATTGTTGTTATAATAATGACACCAGACAATACCAATATTGAGCTACTTGATTAAAATGATACAGAGGCAATGATACAATACCTTGCGATATTGTGGTACTGTAGTAACAAGTATATATGTGTAGTATTGTCCAGTACTTGACTCTGGTGTTGTGATAGTGTAGTAACAAGTATATATGTGTAGTATTGTCCAGTACTTGACTCTGGTGTTGTAGTATTTACAGACCACATGACTCTTGACGAAGTCATAACTGCTTTCATTTGTTTTCAAACCAAAATATGTCCAAACATCAGCTTTAAAAGCAGCTGGAGTCACTGTATCCTCTCGTCCTCAGTCACAGTAAGGTTTCTTTGTTCCTTTAAAAAAAGTGTAGGATATGAAAATGAAATGACAAATGAAAAAGTTTTTTTTAATTCAATTTAACATTTTATATGTTAAACATTGATTTATTGAATTGTATTATTATATTATTTATTATTTTAATATTAAATACATTTTTTTTAATCTAAATGTATTGTTATTTTATTTTACACATAAAGTTTAATATTCTACTTCCAATAACTCATAAATACATTTTCTAAAATCAATGTTTTTTTTTTAATTCGTAGTCTTTTAAATTCAGTATAAAATTGTTGTTATAATAAGGACACCAGACCATAACATTATGACCACTCGTTCTACACTGAAACAAACTTTTCCTTTTTAATTCTTTAGTAGAAAAAAGTGTAGGATATGAAAATTAAATGGAAAAAACTTTATTGAATTTTTTATTGAATTATACATTCATTTAAAACTTTGAGTTGATGAAATTGTTTTTAAGCATTGAATATATTTTTTTTTAATAGAATCATTATTGCTTTACACATAAAGTTTAATAATCTACTTCCTGACTGACGATAAAAAAGAATAACATAATAATAATAATAAAGAAAAGGTTTCTGGTCATTTAAAGGAGGTTTTTATCGCCACTTTCGCTCATTGTGATTGGTCAGTGAAGCCTTATTTAACCTGAACAGTGTCTTGAGATAACGTTGTTATGATTGAACACTTTAAATGAAGCAGCAGTGAGACGCCAAACACCTAACAGCACCTTCAAAACCTTCCTAGATCCAGATGGAACTCCAAGACCATATCAAAATCATATTTTTCTTGTCAAATTATCAACATTATAGAATTGAATCGACTTAAATTTGAGAGGTTTTTGAGTTAATTTGACTATAAGCAGATCAACACTGACAAATAATAACCTCCTTGGCAGAGTTAATTATTTAAAATGTTGCATCGTCAAGAATCGAATTAAACTTACTAGACGTGTGAGTTTATCTTTTAAAAAAAAAAATTATGGATAAAGTCTTAGAAAATGACTCGTTAAATCCCAAATCATGCCTGAAATTTAGAATAAAAATCTCTTTACCTTAAAACACTACATTTTTTCTAAGCATAAATCACAACATCACGTCATCAAGATGGTGTTTGAAGGTTGAAAATTCAGCAAAAGTTACTTTTCATTTGTGAATAAAACAAAACTCTGGAGGTTCAATGACGCACAAGTCGAGCTTTGATGTTTCTATAAACATCTAACCTGGTGTGTTGACCTTTCAGAGGATTAGAGACCTGGAGGACAGACTCGACTTCCAGAAGAGACAGATCAAGGAGATCGAGGAGAAGGTACTTAAAAAACGTATTTTTCCCCGTCGTCGTGACAACGAAACTCTTCACTAACATCTCTCTCGCTCTTTAAACTTCTCTTCCTCCTTCAGTTCTTGTTCCTCTTTCTCTTCTTCTCTCTGGCCTTCATTCTTTGGCCTTAATGAGCTTTGAACGTGGACCATCGTCAGGTACGAGCTCTTGACTCTCGTCCAACATCATCCAGGTGACCACGACTCTCTCTCTCTCTCTCTCTCTCTCTCTCCTCCGCAGGTGTCGCTCGCCCCGGACCGAAGACTTTTTGTTAATCTTTTTGTAGAGACTTCATGAAAAAACCTTTATGGCCTTTTTGATAAACGTGCAATTACTCGACTTATATCCAGATGAACTCTTTATACGATGATACTTGGACCTGACACACACACACTCACACACACACACACACACACACACACACACACACACACACAAGAGAAAAAACCCCCGTGAAGATCTGTGACATGTGGAATTTTTGGCGAAACTCTGGATCGTTGCCATGGAAACGGCAAGAAGAGAAGAAGCCAAAACCAGGTTAGTATCTTGACTTTTCCTCGTGAGAAAACCTGGTGAAAAGTAACCTGAGATATACTTTAACTGGCAGCTGTCGACGCCGTCAATAATTGACGAGTTTGCACCTTATTTTTTTCACACTTTTAATTTTGACAAATTTTAATAGTGAAGACTTTTAAAGAAGAAGTTCCGTTGGACTCGAGACGCTGGTCCTGTGTTGCAGGAAAAAAAGAAAACCAAAGGGACAGAAGGGAAGCGGTGAAGGATCACATGACCTCGTCTGACTGTGTCACCGGCTGTTCGGCTGCCATGGTAACGGGATCGGTTTGAAGCGGCGCCGGCTCACAAGTTCCGGCGGAGAAAAAGAGAGAAAGAGGGAGAGAGAGAGAGAGGGGAGAGAGAGAGAGAGGGGGAGCTCTGGAAAGAAGCAGGTGGGAGATTCAGTTTTTCAAACTTTTCCTCCATTTTTAGATGTTTTTTGTTGTTTTTTCTCCACGTTTCTGATGCGTTTCATGACCACAGAAGAAGAAGAAGAAGAAGAAGAGCTGGAGCAGAAGCAGCTGCCGGTGAAGGTCAGGAACATGGTGAGTGTTTGTCTATGGAAGTACATCAGTGGCTTCAGTGTATTGAGAGTATTTGTATTTGACAAACATTGAAACAAAGAAGTTTTTACATTTATTCAAATGTTGTCCATGTTTTTTCAAGCATTGAATTAAAACCATTTTTTTGTCAAAAGTAATTTTTTTTTTTTAAACATATGGTATTTTTTTCGACTTTCAATAATTAAAACATTTTTTTTTACACAAATAGTACATTTTAAATTCAGTATAAGAATATTGGTATAATAGTGTCACCAGCCATTATCAATAGAATTCAAAGCTACTTGACTAGTGATGTTTATTGGCAAGAATCTGATGCTACGATACGTATCACAATACAGTGTCAACGATACAATGTATACTGATACTGTAGTAACAAATATATAAGGTAAGGTAAGGTAAAACTTTATTGAAATTGTTTAAATTCATAAATTCATCATTCATTTAAATATATATGTGTAGTATTGTCCAGTACTTGACTCTGGTGTTGTAATACTGTATTAAAAAGTATATATGTGTAGTATTGTCCAGTACTTGACTCTGGTGTTGTGATACTGTAGTAACAAGTATATATGTGTAGTATTGTCGAGTACTTGACTCTGGTGTTGTAATACTGTAGTAATAAGTATATATGTGTAGTATTGTCCAGTACTTGACTCTGGTGTTGTGATACTGTAGTAACAAGGATATATGTGTAGTATTGTCCAGTACTTAGCTCTGGTGTTGTGATAGTGTAGTTACAAGTATATATGTGTAGTATTGTCCAGTACTTGACTCTGGTGTTGTGATACTGTATTAACAAGTATATATGTGTAGTATTGTCCAGTACTTGACTCTGGTGTTGTGATACTGTAGTAACAAGTATATATGTGTAGTATTGTAGAGTACTTGACTCTGGTGTTGTAATACTGTAGTAATAAGTATATATGTGTAGTATTGTCCAGTACTTGACTCTGGTGTTGTGATAGTGTATTAACAAGTATAAATGTGTAGTATTGTCCAGTACTTGGCTCTGGTGTTGTGATACTGTAGTATTGTCGAGTACTTGACTCTGGTGTTGTAGTATTTACAGACCACATGACTCTTGAAGTCTTAATTGCTTTCTTTTGTTTTCAAACCAAAATATGTCCAAAAATCAGCTTTAAAAGCTGCTGGAGTCACTGTATCCTCTCATCCTCAGTCATCACTGGATCGTGTAATATTTCATTGTTCCTTTAGCTGCAGGGGACGCAATGACTGCTGCCATCTAGCGGCCAGAAGCTTAATTTCAACACAAAAATAAACAAACACTATGAATATTATCTAATCTTTTTCATTTTTTTAATTACTTCATTTTAAACAAACAATAATCACATGATGACCTGGAAACACTGGTTTGTCAATCCAGGTATTATCTGGTGTCACTATTACACCAACATTATTATATTGAATTAAAAAGGCTATTAATAGAGAAAATATTTAATTTAGAAAATATATTTTTGTATATTGGAATTATATTTTTAAATTCTATGTGTAAAGATAAATGCATTAATTATAAAATATATAAAAATAAATTACAACATTAAAACAAATTCAACCTTTCAGAATAAATTGTTAAATTTAATTATAAAAAAAGGAAAGGCTTATAGAAAATAAAAAAAAATTTAAACATTTCAATGTTGAAAATATTTCCTCACTAGTCTTTTCCTTTGACTTCTTTTCAACCTCATGATGGCGTTGAACCCTCAACTCTGTGCTCAGACGCAGGACAAGGACGCGGTGATGCTGCTGCGCTGCCAGAGGCAACTGAAGACCAAAGAGGACGAGATGATCCTCCAGACTCGCTACTTCCAGGACGCGAAGACTCGACTCCAGCACCAGCTGACCTTGAGCCGAGACCGCGAGGAGAACCTTCAGAACCGTGTCCACACTCTGGAGAAGCAGCTTCTGGAAGTGACCGTGAGCGCCGCCACCGGCGTCCCCGCCATCAGCCAGGTCCGGATCACGGTGCCGCACCTGGAGGACCAGCTGCTGGTCCTGAGAGGAGAAGGTGAAGGAGAGGAGGAGAGGAAGGAGGAGAGGAGGAGGAAGTGGCCGCCGGGAGGCGAGGAGAGGAGTTGTAAGGAGGTCCAGAAGTGCCTGGTGAACCTGAGGGCGGACCTGAAGGTTCTGCTGGAGCGGGAGGAGAACGGGATGAGCAGCAGGAGGAAGATGGTGGAGGAGCTGCAGGAGGCTCAGGAGAGCAGGCACCTGCTGGAGTGGAAGGTGGAGCAGATGGAGGCGGAGATCCTGAGGACGAGGTCGCTGCTGCAGGAGCTGGACCAGCTGAGGGAGGAGAACCATGTGCTCAGAGAGAACCATCGAACCTCCTCAACCCCTGGACCAACAAATCCAACCTCCATCAGTGACGCCGGTGTTTGCTCGGTTCCCTCCGACACTGATCCGCCTCATCCCTCCATCATCGGAAAAGTACGTTGAAGGTCTTTAATTCTACATTTTACCAGCTAAGAACTTCCTCAGTTTGTTGTTCTTCTATATATTTGTTTATTTATATATACTTGTGTTGAGAACTATGGGAAAGACATGTATTTAACGTCATTAAAATACAGAAAACGTATTTTAATTTGTTAATAGACATAAAATATGCTTAAAAGAAGTTAAAAGATTATGGACAAAAACAAAAAACATAAATTAAAGAAACATCTTCTCTTAACAAATGCATAATATTATTTTACATCTCCTCAACCCTAACAGACCTAATGGAGAAAATAAAAGTTAATAAATAAAAGCATTAAAAGTTTGTGGGAACTGCTTGAGACCTTGGCTCCTGCAAGTCTTCTCATTTGTTAAGTAATTTTTAAAATAAACTGTGGCAAAGTATAGATTATAAATAGCAACGTTAGATCATATAAAAGGTCATGCAGGTGTGAAGGTATTTTGTTTCTTTATTATTCAATAAAAAAGTTACACAAAAACAATAACAATTTTAACTTGTATTTAGGATGAAACGACTTTTGATTTAATTATTAAGACACAAGAGTAAAATATTACAAATAGATGTTTCAATAAAAAAACATTCCAACACATTTCTTTATCGATAGTTTTTTCCTTTTGATTGAAGTTTTTTTTGTTAAATGGTAAGAAACAAAAGTACCTTCATCAGTAAATTGACATTTAATTTGACCCATGACTGAATACATTTATTTTGAAGGATTTATTTTTTTAATTATTATCCATGGATTAATCTTCAATTTCTGTCTAAAAATAAAGTCACTTATATTTGTATTCAGTGTTTCTTAAAATGTTTTTTTTTGAGGATACATATCTTTCTTATTTTCTTGCAATTAAAATGAATGTTTATGTTTATGTTTCCTGCAGCTCGTCCCGGATGACCAGTCTACTGCAGTTCCACCCACTGGCCACAGAGGGGCGGTAAAAGCCACGCAGAGTGGCAGCAGGTTGTCAGTGGAGACGGTTGAGGACTTTAAATCAGGGTCCTGGTTCTCCAGCGCAGTGTTGGACTTGGACGAAGCTCCCAGCGAAGAGTCGGACGCCCTGAGGGAAGCGTACCGGAGCCTGGGGTTCGGGGAAGATCTCCGGGCCCTTCAGGGTCAGAGCGAGTGTCTGGAGGTTTCTCTGCAGGAGGCGCAGCAGCAGCTTCTGGTTCTTTCTCAGGAGAACTGTGAGCTGAAGCTGCAGCTGCAGGAACAAACTCACCAAGAAGAAGAAGATGAAGGACGAAAGGTGCAGTATTTTAAAGTTGGATGAAAAAGTTTACTGAAGTATATCTGTGTCATCAAAATATTCAATTTTGAAAACTTTATTATTAATGTTGTTGTTTTTATTAAGCCTTTAATGATGTTTTGAATAATTTAAATCAAGTATATCTGTGTTAAAAGGTCTAAAGAACATGTCAATTTAATATATAAATGTTGGTATAATAGTGTCAGACATTACTGAACGAGCACCGAGCTACTGGGTGAATTGATGCTTCTACGTCACATGAGCGAACGTGATTGGCTGAAAGTTTGTCTGGTGACACATTTTAATATTGAATTTAAAAGGCTACAAATTTAAAAATAATGAATTTAGAAAATGTATTTTTTAATTATTTCAATTAGAA
Source organism: Callionymus lyra (assembly GCA_016630915.1). NCBI lineage: Eukaryota > Metazoa > Chordata > Actinopteri > Syngnathiformes > Callionymidae > Callionymus > Callionymus lyra. The sequence continues at coordinate 21,396,829 of JACEEU010000687.1, forward strand.
TACCAAACTTTATGTGTAAAAAAAACAATTTTTAGAAAATATTAGATTTTTAAAAAATGAAACAATTAAAAGAAAACCTTATTCAACCTTTAATTTACCAAATGATTAAATTTAATTATTCACTAAATAATTAAAAACAACAACATTTCAATACTCGTTACTTTTGTAAATACATTTTTTCAATTAATTATATAAAAAAAATTCAAGGTATTTTTGTTTCTTTCTTATTTGTTTTAATCAAAGTAAAAATCTAATAAATATTTTTAAAACAAATAGTTGATTCAATCAAGACAAAAACTTTAATAAAAAGAATGACTAGAATCAAACTTAATAAAAGACTTGAATAAAGTAGTTTTTACTTTAATAAAAAAAATAAAAATAATAATAAACACGTTTGAATTATTAAGAAAAAAAAAAATTCGAATTGAAAAATAAAGACAAAAATATCCGACCCAGAATTTTGCCCTAAAACAAAAAAACAAACAAAAAACAATATATTTTAATTTGAAAATACGTTTTAAAATATTTTTTAATTGAAAATATATTTTTAAGAAAGTTTTTTTGTTGATTATGCAAATGTTTGATTGAACAATAAAGAAACAAAACTACCTCTACACAATTACACAAGTAAAAAAAAAAGTATTTTTTTCCAAAAACATTTTAATGAACAAAGTATCAACATCTAAAGTAATATTCTGTAGTCGCTGAAAAACTTTCATGAAAGTTTTAAAAAGTTAGAAATTCTCCTCCAGGAGTCGAGTCTGGTCCAAGCTCTGAACGAAGAGAACCGGGCGTTGATGCTGAAGATCCAGGAGCTGCTGACCCACGTGGACCTTCAGGACGAGACGACGATGAAGGAACACATCTCCAGACTGGAGCTGGAGGTCCGAGAACAATCGGGTCTGATCACGGAACTCACCAAGAAGACGGAGGACGACCTCAACACCATCATGGAGCTGCGGCAGGGGTCGCGGCGGGGTCAGGGGTCACCTGGCGTGGGAGAGCCGAGCAGGTCCCCTCGCGTGAGGAACATCGACGACGTGATCGACATCCTGGTGGAGAGCGTGGTCGACCTGGACGAAGAGATGCGGGAGAGTCCGATCCGTCGTGATGCCAGACCCGACGAGTCGATCCAGAGTCTGGCGGAAAAAGAGCAGGAGCTCCGTGAGAAGATCGAAGCTCTGAAGGAACAGAGGAACGACGTGGAAGCTTCGGTTCAGAACCAGTCGGAGGAGAAACAAGTGCTGACTCGTCAGGTTTGGGGCCTGAAGGAGGAGAAGGATCAAGTCCGTAAGACTCTGGATCGACTCAAGCAAGAGAAGGAGACGCTGAACCGGGCCGTGTTTGGACTGAAGGAGCAGCTCAGGAGGGAGAAGGAGAAGATGTCGAGCAGCAGATCAGAAGGAGGTGACTCGATTCAGACTCTTCAGGCGGAGAAAGATCAGCTCAGTCTGTCGCTGCTGCGTCTGAAGCAGGAGAAAGATCGTCTTGAAGGTCATCTTCAGGCGCTGAAGGAGGAGCAGGAGGAGCGAGGAGGTCACAACAGTCGACTCAGAGAGGAGAAGAAGAAACTGGAGGATTCAATCGTCTGCTTGAGAGAAGAAGAACAAGGTCACAACGGTCGCCTCAGAGAGGAGAAGAAGAAACTGGAGGATTCAATGCTTCTCTTGAGAGAAGAAGAAAGAGGTCACAACGGTCGCCTCAGAGAGGAGAAGAAGAAACTGGAGGATTCAATCGTCTGCTTGAGAGAAGAAGAAAGAGGTCACAACGGTCGCCTCAGAGAGGAGAAGAAGAAACTGGAGGATTCAATCGTCTGCTTGAGAGAAGAAAAGAACGACGAGGGAAAGATTCAAGAGAAGAAAGAAAGGATGAGAAACATCATGTGTCCAGAGCTGAGATGTTGAAGGAGATCGAGGTGCGAGGTCTCAACAACGTCTCTGTCCAGAAGGTGAGTTTATCACTTTTTGTTTCCTTAAATTTATTGTCTTATTTATGTTTTACGTGTTGTGTGTTTTTATTAGTTCCTTATTTGTATTTTTCTCTTCAAGAGAAATTCAGAAAATACTATTTTTGAGAAGATTATGTCACAAAAACATTTTTAAAGAAACAAGAAAAGGTGAATTTATTCAAAAGCTTGAAGGTCGAGGGCCTTTTATCTAATGTGGCTCCTGCTCATCAGATTCCACCAGTGAATTAAAAAAGATTTTGTAAAATTTGTCGCACAAGCTTTTCGTTACACGATCATTTAAACCCGACACTGTCACAAGCTCTAGATATCTGAGCTTTTATTTTGAAATTCTTACTCAATCTTAATAACTCAGGTTGTGAGAATTAGTGATACACAGCGTTCAATACTCGACAGCATTGTATCGTATAACTTTATATGAAATATGTTTTTTAATTCTTTATTTTTTGCTTTCAAATCAAATTGTACTTTTCATGATATTTATTTTATGGTTTATATTTCAATAAAGCGTGTATAAAATAAAAATAATTAGATTGAAAAACCTTTTTCTTTGAGGATGAAAATGCAAATATTCATGACATTTGTTCCTTTATTTTGTTGCAATTTAACTCCTGGCCGCTAGATGGCAGCATTTATTACATCCTCCTCAGCTAAAGCAATAATGAAATCCCGCGAGATCCCTGTAATGACTGAGGACGAGAGGATACAGTGACTCCAGCTGATTTTAAAGCTGATGTAAAATTTAAAGATTTTTATTTACAATTACAACACTCAAATATTCATGATGTTTGTTCATTGTTGTGTTGCAATTAAACTTCCGGCCACTAGATGGCACAAGTCATTACATCCTGCACAGTTAAAGGAATATTTAATTCATGCAATGACTGAGGACAAGAGGATACAGTGACTCCAGAAGTTTTTAAAGCAGATGTTTGGACATTTGGTTTGAAAACAAATGAAACCAGTCCCCACCCCCCTTGGACATGTTTTGGTCTGTAAATACTACAACACCAGAGTCAAGTACTGGACAATACTACACATATATACTTGTTACTACAGTATCACTATATATCGTATCATTGACCCCTGTATCGTGAATCACTGATACCGTGTGTGACGACAGAGTGAAGTGAGTGCGGCGCTGAAGAAGCTTCAGATGGATCTGGACGACAAACACACTGAGGTGAGATGATGGACCTCAGCTCAGAGGAGAAGGTTGATGGTTCGACTCCCGTAGATCACGAAGCTTCACCACCAGCTGCAGCGTCTGGACGTCCAGAGGGAAGAATCCCAGCGAGCAGCCGAGGAGAACCGGAGGAGAGTCTCAGATCTGACCCGTCACACGGAAGACATGAGGACGGAGAACCAATCCTTGCTCACACAGGTATGAAGACACACCTGAGGTTCATCTTTATGTATCTTTATTCTTCATTATGTAGCTTTATTCTTCATTATGTATCTTTATTCTTCATTATGTATCTTTATTCTTCATTATGTAGCTTTATTCTTCATTATGTATCTTTATTCTTCATTATGTATCTTTATTCTTCATTATGTATCTTTATTCTTCATTATGTATCTTTATTCTTCATTATGTATCTTTATTCTTCATTATGTATCTTTATTCTTCATTATGTATCTTTATTCTTCATTATGTATCTTTATTCTTCATTATGTATCTTTATTCTTCATTATGTCTTTATTCTTCATCTTTTATGTATCTTTATTCTTCATTATATCTTATTCTTTTATTCTTCATTATGTATCTTTATTCTTCATTATTCTTCATTATGTATCTTTATTCTTCATTATGTATCTTTATTCTTCATTATGTATCTTTATTCTTCATTATGTATCTTTATTCTTCATTATGTATCTTTATTCTTCATTATGTATCTTTATTCTTCATTATGTATCTTTATTCTTCATTATGTATCTTTATTCTTCATTATGTATCTTTATTCTTCATTATGTATCTTTATTCTTCATTATGTATCTTTATTCTTCATTATGTATCTTTATTCTTCATTATGTATCTTTATTCTTCATTATGTATCTTTATTCTTCATTATGTATCTTTATTCTTCATTATGTATCTTTATTCTTCATTATGTATCTTTATTCTTCATTATGTATCTTTATTCTTCATTATGTATCTTTATTCTTCATTATGTATCTTTATTCTTCATTATGTATCTTTATTCTTCATTATGTATCTTTATTCTTCATTATGTATCTTTATTCTTCATTATGTATCTTTATTCTTCATTATGTATCTTTATTCTTCATTATGTATCTTTATTCTTCATTATGTATCTTTATTCTTCATTATGTATCTTTATTCTTCATTATGTATCTTTATTCTTCATTATGTATCTTTATTCTTCATTATGTATCTTTATTCTTCATTATGTATCTTTATTCTTCATTATGTATCTTTATTCTTCATTATGTATCTTTATTCTTCATTATGTATCTTTATTCTTCATTATGTATCTTTATTCTTCATTATGTATCTTTATTCTTCATTATGTATCTTTATTCTTCATTATGTATCTTTATTCTTCATTATGTATCTTTATTCTTCATTATGTATCTTTATTCTTCATTATGTATCTTTATTCTTCATTATGTATCTTTATTCTTCATTATGTATCTTTATTCTTCATTATGTATCTTTATTCTTCATTATGTATCTTTATTCTTCATTATGTATCTTTATTCTTCATTATGTATCTTTATTCTTCATTATGTATCTTTATTCTTCATTATGTATCTTTATTCTTCATTATTTATTCTTTTATTCTTCATTATGTATCTTTATTCTTCATTATGTATCTTTATTCTTCATTATGTATCTTTATTCTTCATTATGTATCTTTATTCTTCATTATGTATCTTTATTCTTCATTATGTATCTTTATTCTTCATTATGTATCTTTATTCTTCATTATGTATCTTTATTCTTCATTATGTATCTTTATTCTTCATTATGTATCTTTATTCTTCATTATGTATCTTTATTCTTCATTATGTATCTTTATTCTTCATTATGTATCTTTATTCTTCATTATGTATCTTTATTCTTCATTATGTATTTTTATTCTTCATTATGTATCTTTATTCTTCATTATGTATCTTTATTCTTCATTATGTATCTTTATTCTTCATTATGTATCTTTATTCTTCATTATGTATCTTTATTCTTCATTATGTATCTTTATTCTTCATTATGTATCTTTATTCTTCATTATGTATCTTTATTCTTCATTATGTATCTTTATTCTTCATTATGTAACTTTATTCTTCATTATGTATCTTTATTCTTCATTATGTATCTTTATTCTTCATTATGTATCTTTATTCTTCATTATGTATCTTTATTCTTCATTATGTAACTTTGTTTATTGACTTTTAGGTGTTGAAAAACAGTTGATGTCAACATACCGAGTGTTGATGACAGTAAAACTGATGTTTTTAAGGAAAGGAATTTGTTTTTTTGTGATATAATTAAGATAAACTGAGACTTAAAGAATAAAAAAACAATAATAAAACTAACATTATAACAAAATTATATTTTCCAAGACTTGGACTAAAATATTTATTGAAATATTGAGTCCATAGTTTGACTACTTTGAAGGCAATAAAGAACATAAATGGTTGAATAAATATAAAACCGTATAAATAAATAAATTACAGAAACTTTTTTCTTGTGGAAGAACGTCACTATTTCTATGTTTATTTATTTTAACTTTTATTAATTTGTACATTTCTTTTTCATGTATTTTGTTATTTCAACTTTGATTTATTCATTTAAATATTTTAACTTTTATTAATTTGTACATTTAATTATTTATGTATTTTGTTATTTCAACATTGATTTATTCATTTAAATATTTTAAATTTGATTAATTTGTACATTTAATTATTTATGAATTTTGTTCATTTATTTATATATTTGTTTATAATTGATTAATTGTGGATCGTATTTGACATCCAGTCATTAAAACAAATGATAAATTACAAAATAAAAATGTATTTTCGATGAAGTTCTTAATGTAAAAACAAGACTTTTTTTTACTTTGAGAAGTTTCATGATGATCTTTGAAAACTAACAAGTATTAACAGAAACTTATTTGACTAAAAGTTAACATTTAAATATTTTGAATCTCTGAAAAGAAAGTAGAAAACTTAAAAATACATTTTCTTGTGTCAAATATCCATGTTTTCTTGTCGTTCTCCTGCAGGTGTCAGAGCTGCAGCACAAAGTGTCAAAACTCCAGCGAGAAAAGTCGGATCAACAAACACTTCAGGCTCAGATCGAAGAGAAACACGAGTGGATCGCGGCTCAGCTCAAAGCCAAGGTTTCCTTTTAATGCAGAGAAATAATAGTTTTTAATTCACTGAGTAAAACTAGCGACAAGTTAACCTTAAAGTTAATTTTCTTGTCTTTGTCTCGAACGTCTCAGTCTGAAGCTCTGGACGAGCTCAACTCTGAGTTCATGACCCTGAAGAGACACCGAGGCGATCAGGACGACCTTACGACTGACCTCGTGTCTCTGAGGTCACGGCACCGCGACCTGGAGGCGAAGGTGAGGATCAAACTGGTTCATGATTGAAACCAACTTTATTGATACACGTATGTTGACGTTCAAGTCCAGAAACTGTCTGGATTTAAAAAAGCTTCCTCGTGATGGTTGAAGAGCCCTGATCAGTTCACTGAGAGGGAGTGAGGTGAAGAGAGAAAATTTATGAGTTTGAGTCTCACTCAACTGTGAAAGAAAATCTTTTTAGTTTAATAATAATAAAAATATCTGTTTCAAACGTATTGAAGCCCATGAGTGCAAATGTTGACACTTTTAATTTTTTTATCTAAATGTTTTTTTAATCCTTTATTATTAATTTAATACAATATTTGTATATTAAAAGGTGGAATCCTTTTATATATGTTTTCTTTATAAAATAAAATAATAATAAAATAATATTTTTCACACATATTTTGACATTCAAACTCCAATTACTAAATTTAATATTTTGGTAAAATGGTGCTCATTATTTGTATGTATTTAGAATTTCAATATAATATTAACTAATTAATTTATATTTTAATTTATAATTATAAAAATAAAAAACAAATCCAACCTTTCAATATATAAATGATTGAGTTATTATTATTATTGTAAAATAATGGGGAAAAAAAAAGTAAATGAAAATATTTGGTATTAAATGTAATAGTTAAATCAACCACTGATTTGTTATTATTATTATTATTCAGGTTGAATTGTATTTTTTTTTACCAGCTACAAATCTGAAATATCTACTTATAAAAGACATTTCAACTGAAACTTATAATGTAATGATTAATAATAAGACATACTTATTAAGAACAAAAGTATATGTTTAATAAAAAAAGACAAACGTGCATTTTAAAAACAACTATACAACCTTAAAAATCTTAATAAACACAGTCAAACTGTAGATAATTGTTATTGTAAATGTGTTGAATTGCTTTGACTCGAGCTCATCCACATAAAAAACATATTAAAGAACTAAACGCGTTTTGAGTCTTTCAGACTCTCCAGCAGAGGGCGGCAGTGAGTTTGAAGAGATCCAGGTCTCGCTAGAATTTAAAATCCTTTTTTGGACAAAGTCAAGGTCTCTTCTGCAGTAACACTTCACAATACAGTGACATTAACTTTATTATTCTTGGTATTTTATTGACTATAAAAGTTGTTTTTCAGTACGAGTCTCTGGTGAGAGCCAAGAGTCCCTCGGACTTGGTTCCATTAAAGGTGAAGAAGACCTTCTGTTCTCTGTTAGGACTTGTTTCTACTCATGATTGTGATGATGTTCAGGCGCAGCTGTCGTGTCTGGTCCTCAAGTGTCAGGAGAGGAACCAGCTCCTGCTGCAGGTCACCAGACTCGTGCGTCCACATGCTCGCCTGGACACGTCGCTCTCGCAGCGAGTGGACAAGTGTCTCCGCGACGCCACCCTGGACCAGTACTCCAGGACCTGGACGCTAGAAGGTCTTCAACATAGGCGGAGCTCCACGCCGGGGCCTCTGATGAAGGAGGAGCACGCCGGGGAGGTCGCCGCGGGTCACGTGATCGACGGCGGTGATGTCACGGCCGTCCTGACGGTGGCGCCGGAGGACGAAGACAAACGTCCAGTGACGTGTTTGCAGGAGAATGACAGCATGGAGGTCCAAACATCAGCTGACACGAGTGCAGAGCAGAGAACGAGCAAGAAGGTCAGAGAAAGAAAAGTATTTCAAGGTCATAAGAAGAGATTTATTCATTTTAACCCTTGTGTCGTCTCAGGGTCAAGGTGACCCGAACACACAAGGGATACCATAAACACATTTGTTTTTGGGAAGGCTTCGGCTGACCTTGACCCTGAGATAACAAGGGATACCACAAACTGTTTTTTTTTACGGGGGCCTTCATGTCACTTTGACCCTGAGATAACACAAGGGATACCATGGATGCCTTTTTTTGGGGGGAGCATTCGGGTAACATTCACCCTGAGATAACACAAGGGATACCACCAACACATTTGTTTTTACGGGGGCCTTCAGGTCACCTTGACCGTGAGTCAACACAAGGAATACCTAAAACACATTTGTTTTGAGATAACACAAGGGATACCATAAACACATTTGTTTTCGGGGGCCTTTAGATCACTTTTACCCTGAGATAACAAAAGGGATACCACAAACACATTTGTTTTCAGGGAGCCTTCGGGTCACTTTGATTTATTATTATTATTATTTTAATCTATTCATTTGTTTATTTAATTATCTCTCGTCGTGACTCATGGAATAAATGAAGTTGTTGTTGTTGTTGTGTGATCTCAGGTTCTGGACCACAGAGGTCTGGACAGGAGGTCCGAGTCCAGCCCGGACCTGTCTCTGGTGGGCCTCAGGAGGAGACTCAGCAGCCCCGAGAAGATCCTCAGTCTGCACCAGCAGCTGCAGCAGACTCTGCTGAGCAGCTACCAGGTGTGAAGACTCACCTGGACAGACACACCTGCTGATGCTTAACACAATTATAGGAACTTAAATACTCATTAATTATTATTATATTGTAATTGAAAAACTTCAATTAATCATTAAGGATTTCTAGTCTCTCACACTTTTATTTATTACATTTTCTAGTTTTCGGCCGAAGACTAAGACTGTTGTGAGGCCACGTGTGAAAGATTTATTATTATTATTTCAAATATATATATATATATATATACATATATATATATGTTTACCGTGATTAAATTAGATTAAACTTTAGTACTATTCAATTAATCATTATCCTGATTAAATTCTGTTAATCGTTATCAATATTAAATTCAATTAAACGTTACCAAGATTCAATTTGATTAATTGTTATTGTGATTCAATTCGATTAATCTTTATCACGATTCAATTTGATGAATTATCTTCATGATTAAATTTGATTAATCTTCTTCATGATTTAATTGGATTAATTGTTACCTCGATTAGATTTGATTAATAGTTATCATGATTAAATTGGATTCAACTTTATCACGATTAATTTCGATTAATCTTTATCACTATTCAATTAATCGATACCACGATTAAATTCGATTAACCTTTATTACTATTAAATGAATCATTATCCTGATTAGATTCGATGAATCGTGATCACGATTAAATAAGATTAATCTTTATTACTATTAAATGTATCATTATCCTGATTAGATTCGATGAATCGTGATCACGATTAAATTAGATTAATCGTAATCGATATTTTAATTCCATCAATAATTTTCAAAATTCAATTTGAATACATCATATACATTATAACATTCGATTAATCATGATCACTATTAATAATTACATTTTATTCATTGTTTTTAACAAGTAAATCTGATTAATTATGATAATTTTCAATTTCAAATTAATCTGATTAATCACTATTTAATTATTCATTCTTACGATTATATTCGACCACTCATGATCACTCATTATTAAATTAAATGAATTGCGATCACAATTAAACTTTGTTATTTGTTATTGGGATTTAAATCAATATCTTATGATCACTATTAAAGTAGATTAATCGTTACCAAGATTTAATCAGTTATTATTGATCAGGATTAAAGTCAATAACTAGCTCTAACGCGGGTTAATATCAAATAGAAGTTCATAGTTTGATAAAACCACAGATGTAAGTCACAAGTCTCTCCACACGAGGGCGCAAGAGGACTTTTAGCTTCAGGTTGATCGTTAAACTCTGGTTGAGTTGCATCGTTACCTGTGATTAACGACGTCATTGGTCTTCAGGCTCCAGCAGGTCGTGGACGAGAAGATCTTCTGGACAAAAGTCCATCATGCGTTTCCTCTCGTCCTCCATCACGACCTGCCTCTTCTCCGGTAACCATGGCAACAAACCAGACTCCGCCGCTGAAGTCACTTTTTGAGGCGGTGACGTCCAGATCCGCCAACATGTCCAGAGGTCCGTTGACTCGGCCCGACATCCCACCAGTGACGTCCAGACCCGCCAACATGTCCAGAGGTCCGTTGACTCGGCCTGACATCCCACCAGTGACGCCACAGTTTCAAACCTCCAAGACCACGACCCTCAAGCCAAAGAGCAACGGTTCAGGTGCGGCGTCTTCCGCGGACAGGAAGTCCATCAGCGCTGCCTCCATGGACTTCAAGACTCCTGCCACAAGTAACGTGTCCTTCAGAAGGTCCACCTTAGATGATGGTTCCTTGGACAGTCTCTCCAGATCCACGTCCTGCTCTCACCTCCCTGACTCTTCTGGAGCTTCTCCAGCTCTGGAGAAGAAGAAAGTCCCAAGACCAGATCCAGGCAATCTTACGATTTATTTACCTTTTTTCACAAGTTTTTGTTGCTAAAATGTTGCTAAAATGCTAGCATCTAAAATGTGATCAGCTTAAATGTTATCAGGTAAAATATAAGCCGCTTAATGTTAGCAGCTAAAATGTTAGCAGCTAAAATATTAGCAGCTAAATGTTAGCAACTAAATGTTAGGAGCTAAAATGTTAACAGCTAAAATGTTAGCCGCTAAATATTAGCAGCCAAAATGTTAGAAGCTAAAATATTAGCAGCTAAATGTTAGCAACTAAATGTTAGGAGCTAAAATGTTAGCAGCTAAATAGAAGCAGGTATATGTTATAAGCTAAGTGTGAGCAGCTAAAATTTTTGGGGCTAAAATGGTTGCAGCTAAAATGTTAGCAGATAAATGTAAACAGCCAAAGTTTTAGCAGCTAAAATTGTAGGTGCTAAAATGTTAGCAGCTAAAATATAAGCACCTAAATGTTAGCAGGTAAAGGTTAGCAGGTAAGATTTGAGCAGGTAAATGTTACAGCCAAAATGTTAGCAAGTAAATGTTAGCATATTAAATGTTAGCAGCTAAATGCTACCAGCTCGATTTTAGCAACTAAATGTTCACAGCTAAAAATGTTATAAGTTAAATGTTAGCAGCTAATTGTTAGCAAGTAAAATGTTAGAAGGTAAATGTTTGCAGGTAAATGTTAGCAAGTAAAATGTTAGCAGTTAAAATGTTTGTAGCTAAATAATCGTATTTCCTGTTTGTTCCAGAAGCTCCATCAGAAGTGGGCTCGGCCCGGGTCATCAAAAGAGTGGGTCAGAGCAGCCTCCTGATTGGCTGGGACAGACCCCCCCTGGACGAGCTGGGCTGCAGCAATGGAACGTTTGTCTACGGGTACAGGGTAGGCCGGAGTTAAAAAAAACCTAAGTACTTTTCACAGTATTTTCTCAAATCCTTGTGATTTCTTTCAGGTGTTTGTTGACAGGATCTTCCACAAGTCGGTCCTGAGCTCGGCCTGCACCAAAGTACGACCTTTGAACTCGTAAGTGTCAACAACGGTGATGTTTACGACATGTTTCTTTGACAGTGTGTTCTGGAGAACGTCCCCCCGACGGTCCCGGTCGACATCAGCGTCCAAACACTGGGATCCAACGGTTTGTGTTCCAACAGAGTCCAGGTTGTGTTTGAGTCTGTCGGGAGTGACGAGCAGTGACACACCTTCGCAACCTGTGAGTCAACGCAGTTCACTTTTTATTAAATGATCAAATGTTTGTTTGTTGCGTCAGAAAATGATTAAATCTGCTAAATCATTTTAGCTGCTTACCTTTTAGCTTCTAAAAATTTTAGCTGCTTACATTAACCAGCTATCATTTAAGCTGCTAAAATTTTACCTGCTAACATTTTAGCTGGTAGATTTACCTGGTATAATTTTAGCTGCTAACATTTACCAGCTATCATTTAAGCTGCTAACATTTTACCTGGTATAATTTTAGCTGCTAACATTTACCAGCTATCATTTAAGATGCTAAAATTTTACTTGCTAACATTTTAGCTGCTTACATTTACCTGGTATAATTTTAGCTGCTAACATTTACCAGCTATCATTTAACTGCTATTTTACCTAACATAGTGCAACATTTACCTGGTAGAATTTTAGCTGCTAACATATACCAGCTATCATTTAAGCTGCTAAAATTTTACCTGCTAACATTTTAGCTGCTTAGATTTACCTGGTATAATTTTAGCTGCTAACATTTACCAGCTATCATTTAAGCTGCTAACATTTTACCTGCTAACAGTTTAGCTGCTAACATTTACCTGGTATAATTTTAGCTGCTAACATTTTAGCTGCTTACATTTACCTGGTATAATTTTAGCTGCTAACATTTTAGCTGCTAACATTTACCTGGTAGCATATTAGCTGCTAACATATACCTGGTAGAATGTTGGCTGCTAACATTTACCTGGTAGCATATTCGCTGCTAACATTCACCTGCCAATATTTTAGCTGCTAACATTTAACTGCCAATATTTTAGCTGCCAACATTATCGTGCTAAAATTTAGCAGCTAACATTTACCTGCCAATTTTTAAACTGCTAACATTTACCTGATAACATTTTAGATGCTAACATTTACCTACTTACGTTTTAGCTGCTAACATTTACCTACTTAACTTTTAGCTTCTAACATTTATCTGCTAACATTTTAACTGCTAACATTTACCTGCTAATATTTTAGCAGCTAACATTTAGCTGCTAACATTTACCTGGTAGCATTTTAGCTGCTAACATTTACCTGGTAGCATTTTAGCGGCTAACATTTACCTGCTAATATTTTATGTAACATTTTGCTCAATTCAAAAGATGCTAACATTTTAGACCATAATCAGAAATATTGAAAACAAGGAAACCAAAGTGGTTTAAGAGAAAATAAAAACAAAGTTTTGTAGAAGTTTTCTGCCAAATCACCAACTTGTCTTGTCTCCTGCAGCTCTCGAACCTTTAACCTCAGCCAAGGAAACGTTTACAGTCACTCGCTCGTCCTGCCTCACCTCGTGACCTCATCCAGCTCCAGATGGTCACATGGTCAACAGCGACAGGTGTCCTTACCTGTTGACGTGTCACTGACGCTCAGTGAATCTGAAACATTTAACACGTGACACCCGAGTCTTTCTGACGGACGACCTCACAGACTCTTCTTTCACCTCAACGTTCCTTTTCTTCTCTTAGAGAGAGTTTCTCCAAAGACTGGTTTCTGCTCCTCGTGGGTTTGTATCAAACACTGAACACATTAGAATCTGAAGAGATTTATCCACAATATTTTTATGAAAATTACAGAAATGCTGATGGATTATTTAAAAAAAAGTAATGACACCATATTTATGAACTTCAAATGGATGTTGAGCACTTTGTCGTTTGATACAACTTTCACCTCATCGATGCTTTTGCTACGTCGCCAAGGAATATTTTTCTATTAGCAGCAGATGTTTTTCTCACAGATGTCACATGACTGTACCAAAATAAATGTGTTTATATTAACTGTGGTTTGTTTCTTTATCAACGGTTTTTTGTTTTAGTTAGAAATGTATATTTAAAAAACTAAAAACTAACATTTACATGCTAGCATTTTAGCTGCTAACATAGCTGCTTATTTTATTATTGTTACTAATTTAAAGTAAATGGAAAGGTTGGAAACGGACTTTAGCAGTGTTAGACTACTAGCAGCTAATCGCTAAAGCTTGTAATGCTGTAATGAGAAAGAATAAAAGAATCACAGATAACACTTTCGTTTAGAATTATTTAGGCAGAAAAAGAACATTTTTTTAATACATTTTATCATGTTACTCATTTAAATGAATGGAAATGCTAGTGTTAGCATTGCGACAGTTAGCAGCTCCTTGCTAAAACTTTTATTGAGAGCAACTCATTATGAAATAATCAAATGTATATTTAGTATTATTTAAACATATAACATTCCTTAATACCTTTGATAATTTTACTAATTTAAAGTGAATGAAAATATGGCAAAAAACGGTCTTTAGCAGTGTTAGCATCATAACTGATAGCAGCTAACAGCTAAAGCTACTAATGCTGTAATGATCGTAACTCATGATGAAATAATCAATATAACATATGAATTAAGTTTTTTTTTTCAACATATAACATTCCTAAATACTTTTGATTATTTAACTAATGTAAAATGAATGAAAATATTGCAAAAAACAGTCTTCAGCAGTGTTAGCATTCCGACTGTTAACAGCTAACAGCTAAAACTACTAATGCTGTTGTGAGGAAATGATGATACAAAAGCGAAGTATTAATTTAAACATATAACATGCCCAAGTCCTTTTCTTTTTTTAACTGCTGTAATAATGAAAATATAAAAGGAGCATCTGACTGTTAGCAGCAACAGCAAAGCACCAATGGCTTTTTGAGGAAATGATGAAATAATCAAATAACGTATTAATTAAGTATTAATTTAAACATATAACATGCCAAAGTACTTTTCATTATTTAACTGATGTAAAGTGAATGAAAATATGGCAAAAAATGGTCTTTAGCATCATGACTGTTAGCAGCTACTTGCTAAAGCTATTCATTCTGTACTGATAGCATCTCAGAAGCTGTTTTAAACCATGAATTATGAAAACAACCATTTTTTTCATCTTGTTTTCCTTTTTGTTTGTTCTACTTAAACAGTTTAATCATAATTGATATCTTGTTTTTGTTATTCATACTTTAAACATTTAGATTAAATCATAAAGTGATTGTTTTTGTACAAAAGCTTCTTCATCTGTTCAGTGTGTATCCATTAATAGATTAAAAAAAACAACATTAAACTTCCAAACCTCTTTTCCAGGGACTTTAAGTCCCTTAAAGTCGTCCTCAATAATGGATTTGTTTGGACGACGTCCTATTAAGTAACACTCGAGCCATTATGGAAACAAAAACGAGGCTCAGCGTGGTGGAGTTTTGTCCAGTGATGTGTAACCCAGTCACAGCCTCTGATGGACGCTTTCTTCGCAGACTCAGCGTCCGTCAAAGCTGCTGACAGACGTACAAAGAGCTGCTCAGATCGACTGAAAACCTTTGGACTCGACTCGCTTTCAAGTGAAACTCAAAACTGACGGAACAGATTAGAAGCAGCAACGTCGGCCAACACGACGATACAATCTGTGGCTGCAGATTCAAGGACTCAATGGAACCTCCACAGTCAAATGAGTTCCTAACAATTTAGCCGCTAACATTTTAGCTGCTAACATTTTAGCTGCTAATATTTGAGCTCCTAACATTTAAGCTGCTAACATTTAAGCTCCTAATATTTCCCTGATAACATTTTAGCTAATAACATTTTAGCTCCTAACATTTTAGCTGCTAACATTTACCTGCTAACATTTTAGCTCCTAACATTTTAGCTGCTAACATTAAGCTGTTAACATTTTAGCTGCTAACATTTACCTGCTAACATTTTAGCTCCTAACATTTTAGCTGCTTACATTTTAGCTGCTAACATTTTAGCTCCTAACATTTACCTGCTAAAATTTTAGCTCCTCACATTTACCTGCTTACATTTTACCTGCTAACATTTTAGCTCCTAACGTTTTAGCTGCTAACATTTTAGCTCCTAACATTTACCTGCTAAAATTTTAGCTCCTCACATTTACCTGCTTACATTTTACCTGCTAACATTTTAGCTCCTAACGTTTTAGTTGCTAAAATTTTAGCTCCTAACATTTTAGCTGCTAACATTTACCTGCTAACATTTTAGCTGCTTACATGTACCTCCTATCATTCACCTGCTTACATTTCAGCTGCTAATATTTCATCTGCTAGCATAT
Source organism: Callionymus lyra (assembly GCA_016630915.1). Taxonomy (NCBI): domain Eukaryota; kingdom Metazoa; phylum Chordata; class Actinopteri; order Syngnathiformes; family Callionymidae; genus Callionymus; species Callionymus lyra. Next base: position 21,412,952 of record JACEEU010000687.1, read on the forward strand.
ACCTGATAACATTTTAGCCCCTAACATTTTAGATGATAACATGTTAGCTGCTAACATTTGATATGCTAACATGTTGGTTTATGATTATTTAGAAAGATAATAACATTTCTAAATACTTTTCTCATGTTACTAAATTAAAGTGAAATTTCCCAAAAACTGACTTGAACTTTAATTATTATTAGCATCGCAAATGTTAGCATCTTAAGCTAGTGATGCTATAATGACAGCAACTCAGGCTGAAGGATAAAAAATAACATGTTAATTGTTGTTTATTTTGAAAGGATGTTAACATTTATAAATTAATTTCATTATTGTAACTAATTTAAAGTGAAACGTTGCCAAAGAACTTTAGCGTTAGCGTAACGACTCAAGCTGCAGGAAAGAGAAACTAACCAAAAATACCCTTGTTGTGTTTGAAAAACGTTCGTTCTGGTTGTGACAGGAGGGCAGGAGACGCTTCAGTTTTCACGACAATCTAAACTTTTGCAATTGCACTGTTTTAACAATAGGGGGAGACAAATACAAACACGTTCAATCTAAATAAATCCTTTAATTCCTGACTTGATGTGAAATCCAAACGTTTTTTTCAAGACGTAAAAGTAGCTTCTGCTTTATAAACTATGTTTTAAAATAAAAAAATAAATACAGAAACTAGTTACACAACTGCTGCTGTTAAGTGTGTTATGTGTCCATATATCAAAAGCTTCGACCGAGCGCTACCGGGCCCTTAAACAAGCAGAAATGAAGAGTCGTCTCGGGGCCCCCGGGACCCTCATTAATCTCTCCGAGGAGATTCGTCTTCATTACGAACACACACTTCAACATACATGACACACACCAGCCGTGTCTTGTTTACACGAGTTAATGACCGACGCAGTAATTACGTCTCAGGAGGAGATTAAAGATTCTGCTGGACGGTAACGTAAAGGTTGGATCCTGGAGACGAAACTGTGGTCTTTTTCGTTAAATCCTTTTCAAAATAAAAGCATGTATAAGGAAAGTTAGTTTTTCAACATCCTGTTTGTTGATACGGATCAAGTCGGGCAGTTTTTTATGTTAATATTACATTTGATGAACCTTTGTTTTGAGGTAAAATTATTCCAAAGACGTCCAAGATTTTAGTCAAACTATCTGCGGTTAAATTTGATGTGCGAGATTAGACCAGACATTACGGTAGAAAATGACCAAGGGTTAAAGTATCATAAATTATTACATGTTAAATTACTACGATTATTAACTAATTAACTAACTTTTTGTTTATGCCCCCAAAAATGTTTTATTAACTAAAAACTTTACATTATTTTTAGTCTGTAACAGAAAATATTTAAAGAAAATCAATTTGCCAAAATTAAATTTTATTGAATAAAAAAAAAGGTTTGAATTAAAATCAATTATAAGATTTAATTAAAAAATAAAATAATATTGAATAAAAAATAAAAAATATATATCGAATTAAAAATATATATATTGAATTTAGAAAAATATTAGATTGAATTTAAAAGAAGGTTTTCATTAAATTAAAAAAAAGAAATGTGATTAAATAAAAACATATTGAATAAAAAAAAAACCCAGATTGAATTAAAAAATATATATATATATATATATATATTGAATTAAAAAAAGAATTAGATTGATTTTAAAAAGATTCACGAAATAACGCAATATATATTAAGAATGTTATAATTGTTAAAAAATAAGAGAAGTCAACCTAAGAATCGGACATTACTTACTTACTTTCACCTACAGGCGTGATTGTGTAACTACATGTACCAGTGAGGCCCACTATTGAAGAAGTACTGGTCTAGAGTGACACAATATCATCATCTAAACAAAAGTAAATAAGAGTCCAAAATCACGCACGTGAATAAGAGTCCAAAATCTCACACGTGAATAAGAGTCCAAAATCACAGACGTTAATAAGAGTCCAAAATCCCACACGTGAATAAGAGTCCAAAATCCCACACGTGAATAAGAGTCCAAAATCTCACACGTGAATAAGAGTCCAAAATCTCACACGTGCATAATAATCCAAAATCCCACACGTGAATAAGAGTCCAAAATCTCACACGTGAATAAGAGTCCAAAATCCCACACGTGAATAAGAGTCCAAAATCCCACACGTGAATAAGAGTCCAAAATCTCACACGTGAATAAGAGTCCAAAATCCCACACGTGAATAAGAGTCCAAAATCTCACACGTGAATAAGAGTCCAAAATCCCATACGTGAATAAGAGTCCAAAATCCCACACGTGAATAAGAGTCCAAAATCCCACACGTGAATAAGAGTCCAAAATCCCACACATGAATAAGAGTCTAAAATCCCACATGTGAATAAGAGTCCAAAATCCCACACGTGAATAAGGGTCCAAAATCCCACACGTGAATAAGAGTCCAAAATCCCATACGTGAATAAGAGTCCAAAATCCCACACGTGAATAAGAGTCCAAATTCCCACACGTGAATAAGAGTCCAAATTCCCACACGTGAATAACAGTCCAAAATCTCACACGTGAATAAGAGTCCAAATTCCCACACGTGAATAACAGTCCAAAATCTCACACGTGAATAAGAGTCCAAAATCCCACATGTGAATAAGAGTCCAAAATCCCACATGTGAATAAGAGTCCACAATCCCACATGTGAATAAGAGTCCAAAATCTCCCACGTGAATCTCGCTTGAACTCCCAGTGTCTACTGTGTACATGTACAGACGAACAACATGGAAGTATTTGTATGTACAGTATGTATGTAGTATATAAATACTTTCTATAATCTAAAAAGTAATGGATTACTCTGGCATAAACCAATACAAAGTGACCATGCCCCAGTATTTCAACTGTCCTTTATTTGACCTATTTATCTTCATCTTCTAAAGGTTGTTTTTAATTGTACTTATATGAACCACAGCTGAGGGAGTAGTACTCGTGTATACTTGATGATGGCGCGTGTGAACGACTGGTACAGAAGTATCACCTTCACCAGTCCGAGGAAACGCATCGTCTGGAAGCGAAAGAGGAGAAACGGGTTTGAATTTCATCCTCGTCGTCGTCGTCGTCGTCAGCAGCACTGACGGCGTCCGCGGTGTTTGTTTGTTCTTGTGCTTTTGAATGGGACCTCCGGGGGCCGGGGCTGCTGGGAGCCGCTCGATAAGAGAGTCTCCTCCGAGGGGGATTGTTGGCTTTGTTGTCAGCGGCGGTGATGGAATGATCCGGGTCTTCACGGTCGCTACAGTGAGAGGAACGTCTTCAGTCCCTCCATGTCTGTCGAGGAACATTATCAGAACATCTCTGTTATATTTAGAGCCGCACTATCACTATCACCACCCGCTTTAAACAGCTCGTCTTTATCTCCTTCCTCCGACACATTCCCTTTTTTTTTTTCCGGTGGATTTATCCTCCATTCCAGCTCCTCCTTTCAACCTCCATCCTCTCGTTCATCCCTCATACTCTGAGCGCCATTATCCCGGTGGTGTCGAGATGAGATCTTAATGTTTACCACGTCAACATCCCTCGTTTTACACAATGTTTTTATCTCTCGCTCTATCATAGTGGAAAACGCTTCTTCTCCTTCTTCTGTGTTCCCTTCATCATCTGCGGAGATTAGCGCCTCAAGTTCCGCCGAGTGTTGCGATTTATATTTATGAGTGGACGAGCAATTATGTACGACGTGTGCGGAGACTGTGATGTCATTAATCGCGAACAATGGGGGCACAGTTTACGATCGTTCAGAAAAAAAAGACATTTTTCTTCTTCTTTTTTGCTCAGCGCTTGACACCAAATGTAAAACCCTTTAATGAAAGGTCAAGCATTAGTCGTCGCTTGGACTTTAAACGGTTCAACGTTTAGCTTCGAAGCAAACGTGAATCTACAGAACGTTCGCTCACTATTGACTGTAACCACGCCCACTCTGCTGTGATTGGTCATAAGAGTCCAAAATCTAACACTTGAATAAGAGTCCAAAATCTAACCTGGAATAAGAGTCCAAGATCTAACAAGTGAATAAGAGTCCGGAAAATAACATGTGAATAAGAGTCCAAAATCTAACACTTGAATAAGAGTCCAAAATCCAACACATGAATAAGAGTCCAACATCTAACAGGTAAATAAGAGTCCAGAATCTAACATGTGAATAAGAGTCCAAAATCTAACACGTGAATAAGAGTCCAAAATCTAACCTGGAATAAGAGTCCAAAATCGAATACGTGATTAACAGTCCAGAATATAACACGTGAATAAGAGTCCAGAATCTAACCTGGAATAAGAGTCCAAAATCTAATACGTGAATAAGAGTCCAGAATATAACACGTGAATAAGATTTCAAAATCTAACCTGGAATAAGAGTCCAAAATCTAACACGTGAATAAGAGTCCAAAATCTCACACATGAATAAGAGTCCAAAATCTCAACACGTGAATAAGAGTCCAAAATCTAACACATGAATAAGAGTCCAAAATCTAACACGTGAATAAGAGTGTAAAATCTAACTAGTGAATAAGAGTCCAAAATCTAACACGTGAATAAGAGTCCAACATCTACCACGTGCATAAGAGTGCAAAATCTAACACGTGAATAAGAGTCCAAAATCTAACCAGGATTAATGGTCCAAAATTTCCCACATAAAACACATTTTGAATAAGAGTCCAAAATCTCAAATGTAAATAAGAGTCCAAAATGAATCTTGTAACGTATTTTTTGATGTACTCAGGAAGTTTAAAGAACATTTCAAACTCAATCACGACAAACTCTTTTAGCACCGAACAGAATTTTATTTTAACCAAACTGTCTTGAACACATTCCAAACTAACTATGTTTTATGGTTATTATACAGTAAATCTACATATTGACACTAAAAACTGATATTTTATACGAAGATTAAATCGTTACATTTTGAACCGTCCAGCTGCCTCATAAAATTCCGGACCAGAATCCTTGAGTTACGTTCCTTCTTCTTCTAAATCACTGCTATCGCCATCATAACCTCTGCAGTGTCTTTGCTGAAGTTCCTGTGAAGTTGTTTGTGCTGTTTGTGTATTCCTGGCAGAGTCTACGAGTCGTTTCGTCTCCTCTAACGCTTACACTTTTGCTGTTCGAGGTTATCCTCGGCTGGCAAAGAGCAAAGTGGTGATTACTTCTGCTAACGGCATTTAATTTCCTGCATCATCCCTTTTTTGGCTCAGTTTGAACTGCGTTGATACTCAATTAGTTGTTTCTGTGTTTGTCAACTCAACAACAACTTTTGTGGTCCTCAAGTCTAACGACATTATAGTACATTTTTATTAGGTTTTGGACTCTAATTGACGTGAGATTTTGGACTCTTATTCGTGTGTGAGGTTTTGGACTCGTATTCAAGTGTGCAATTTTGGACTCTTATTAACATTTGAGATTTTGGACTATTATTCACATGGGAGATTTTGCACTCTTAATAACATGTGAGATTTTGGACTCTTAATAAAATGTGAGATTTTGGACTCTTATTCACATGGGAGTTTTTTGACTCTTAATAACACGTGTGATTTTGGACTCTTATTCACATGTGAGATTTTGGATTCTTAATAACATGTGAGATTTCGGACTCTTATTCACATGGGAGATTTTGGACTCTTAATAACATGTGAGATTTTGGACTATTATTCACATGTGAGATTTTGGACTCTTATTCACATGGGAGTTTTTTGACTCTTAATAACACGTGAGATTTTGGACTATTATTCACATGTGAGATTTTGGACTCTTAATAACATGTGAGATTTCGGACTCTTATTCACATGGGAGATATTGGACTCTTAATAACATGTGAGATTTTGGGCTCTTAATAACATGTAAGATTTCGGACTCTTAATAACATGGGAGATTTTGGACTCTTATTCACATGTAAGATTTTGGACTGTTATTCACATGTGAGATTTTGGACTGTTATTCACATGTGAGATTTTGGACTCTTTATAACATGTGAGATGTTGGACTCTTAATAACATGTGAGATTTTGGACTCTTATTCACATGGGAGTTTTTTGACTCTTAATAACACGTGAGATTTTGGACTATTATTCACATGTGAGATTTTGGACTCTTAATAACATGTGAGATTTCGGACTCTTATTCACATGGGAGATATTGGACTCTTAATAACATGTGAGATTTTGGGCTCTTAATAACATGTGAGCTTTCGGACTCTTATTCACAGGGGAGATATTGGACTCTTAATAACATGTGAGATTTCGGACTCTTATTCACATGGGAGATATTGGACTCTTAATAACATGTGAGATTTTGGGCTCCTAATAACATGTGAGATTTCAGACTCTTAATAACATGGGAGATTTTGGACTCTTATTCACATGTAAGATTTTGGACTCCTATTCACATGTAATATTTTGGACTCTTATTCACATGTGAGATTTTGGACTCTTATTGTCCTATGAGATACTGGACTCTTGTTGTTTTTTTTGTACCTTTTATGTTGGGAGTCGGACGTGTCACTGGCACAGCTTGAAACATGCTGAACACACATGTACAAACTTCAAAGGACGACGTTGGCATCACATCGACTCTCACTGAGGCACAAAAATGAAAGAAATCCATGTTGGAAGTAAACACTGGTTCCCTGGAGAGTCTGGCAGCACGACCACTTTCTTTGTTTTTAATCCACTCAAGTGGGGAATTATTTAAAATGCTTTTCTTTTCTCTTGCCTTCTACCCAGTTTTGTTCAGAGATATACTAAAAATTATTCAAATTTTTCTCTCTATCTATTTTTCTCCTCTATCCAGTATAGCTATAAACTAATTTGAAAGTGTTAACTTACAGTATTTCTACCACCTGCCTCCAGAACAAAAAGTTTTGTTGGTATTTTGATGTGATTCTTTCTCTCGTGTTTCTTGGCTTATGTTGGATTTTATATTCTTGCCCTGATGATTTTTTTTTAATAGTTTTTTAGAATATTTTGACCTTCGTATTTTTTGTTCTGTTTTGAGGTTCCTTGTTCTGGTTTTCTTTTGCTATTTATTCCCTGTGTTGATAGACAGGGTTTTGGACTCTTATTTCCGAGTAAGGTTTTGGACTCTTATTCACGTGTGAGGTTTTGGACTCTTATTCACATGTGAGATTTTGGACTCTTATTCTCTAGTGAGGTTTTAGACTCTTATTCAAGTGTGAGATTTTGGACTCTTATTCTCTAGTGAGGTTTTGGACTCTTATTCACGTGAGATTTTGGATTCTATTTACATTTGAGATTTTGAACTATTATTTTCGAGGTAGATTTTGTACTCCTTTTCATGTGTGAGATTTTTGACTCTTATTCCCGAGTGCGGTTTTGGACTCTTGGTCTCGAGTGAGATTTTGTACCCATATTGACATGTGAGATTTTGGACCCTTATTCATGTGTGAGATTTTGGACTCTTATTCATGTGTGTGGTTTTGAACTCTTATTCATGTGTGAAATTTTGGACCCTCTTTTCCGAGTAAGGTTTTGGACCCTTTTTCACATGTCAGATTTTGGACTCGTATTCCCGAGTCAGGGTTTTGGACTCTCACTTTCTCATGAGATATTGGACCCTTATTTACATATGAGATATTGGACTTCATAAACCCTGTGATCTGCTCGAGACTCTCACTCGCACTTGGGTTCCGTTCCATATGGTTCCATCGACATCAAGTGAAGGTGTCGCAAGTTTGGGGCCCCCTGGTGTGGATCTCGTCTCTAGTCTGGGGCCACGAAGGAGACGCATAACGTTCCACTGCGACATGTTCACACGACTCGACATGATGTTTATGTCGCTCTGAACGTTAACCTCCATTAAATCCATCATTTTTTTTCCTCTCGTGGCTCCAACGTTTCCGCAGCTGTGTTTTGCTAATAATGCTTTTGTTTAAGGGAACATTACGTTTTACATTCCACCTCCAGCGACGCATCCCCCTCTTTAACGTACTCTCCCCTCCTTCCTCTGTTTTTTAATGCTTTCATCTGCATTTTTATTGTTTCATTACATCCCCCCCTCCCCTCCTCCGGCATCCCTTACAATCCTTCCCTCCGTTTCTCTTCCCGACGTTCAGGTCCGGCTTCAATATCCTCGACTAAAAATAGTCTTGAGTTATGAGATGAACTCCCAGCATGCTCCTCTCTAACTCCTGTCTTTTGTCTCAGTTTTGGTTTCCGCGTCAGGTTCGAGCGTCGCGATGGATGTCGGGTCTGGTCCGGGTCGGCGTTAAATCAGTTCCGCCGCGGCCGCATTGACTTCCTGCTGTTGGCGAGCGAGAGTTTATCAATGATTTATGATCGGGCGTAAAAAAGAGCTTAATTGGATTTAAGATAAGTATTTTTCAATCGATAGTGAAGAATGTGTTACAAGCCTGGAGATAAACACATGGATTCGTGAATATATACGCAGATGACACCATTAAATATAAGTTACATTCATATTAGTTTGACGTCACCATTTTATTGGTTACGGTAAAAAAGCGCTTACTCAGCTCCGTGAGGGAGTAGAAAGTAAACATTCATTAATCAGGTTGAAACGATGAAAGAACAAATTTGTTTTTCTTCGCCTCAAATGTATTTATGCTCATTAAAAAAGTATCTTCTCAAGATTCCATTATTTATTAATTCAAAGTTTATTCCTTCTGCGGATTATTAGTCCAGGCTTGTGCTGTATCAGATTAATTACTTCTGCCAAGAAGATGTTTTAGCGATGTGTTGATGAGGCTTCATGAAACACCTGATGAGGCTTCATGAAACACCTGATGATGTTTCATGAAACACCTGATGAGGGATAATAAAACACCAGCAAACACCTGATGAGGGATAATAAAACACCTGATGGGGCTTCATTAACCACCTGATGAGGTTTAATGAAACACCTGATGAGGTTTCATGAAACACCTGATGAGGTTTCACGAAACACCTGATGAGGTTTAATGAAAAACCTGACGAGGCCCCATGAAACACGTGATGAGGTTTCATGAAACACCTGATGAGGTTTCATGAAACACCTGATGAGGTTTCATGAAACACCTGATGAGGCTTTATAAAACAACTGATGAGGTTTCATGAAAAACCTGATGAAGTTTCATGAAACACCTGATGAGGCTTCATGAAACACATGATGAGGTTTCAAGAAACAACTGATGAGGTTTCATGAAACAACTGATGAGGTTTCATGAAACAACTGATTAGGCTTCATGAAACACATGATGAGGTGTCATGAAACAATGGATGAGGCTTCATGAAACAACTGATGAAGCTTCACGAAACACATGATGAGGTTTCATGAAACACCTGATGAAGTTTCATGAAACACCTGATGAGCTTCATAAACACATATGAGGTTTCAAGACACAAGTTCATGAAAAACTGATGAGGTTTCATGAAACAACTGATTAGGCTTCATGAAACACATGATGAGGTGTCATGAAACAATGGATGAGGTTTCATGAAACAACTGATGAAGCTTCACGAAACACATGATGAGGTTGTCATTGAGCAAAGACCTGATGAGGTATCATGATACAGTTTCTTCATTTTTGCCACTCGATGTCACTCTTGGTTTTGAAAAATTTTGCCATTTTTCATTGAGCAAAGATTATGAAGCAGAGAGTGACATCTGGTGGTCTCTTAAAATGAAGATGTTGTATCATGATACCATGTCTGTTGTTTCATGAAGCCTTGTCAACCCATCACTGAGGCTATTAAGGTAATCTGTTCATTAAAAAAAACACAACCTTTAAGCTCAGTTTTAAGGGACAGAGTCAGATAAACTCCTGACCACTAGTTGGCAGAAGAGATCCAGCCAGATCCTTGTGTCGACTGAGGACGAGAGGATACAGTCGACTCAAGAAGCTTCTGAAGCTGATGTTTTGACATATTTTGGTTTTCACTTCTATTACTTCTATCAAAAGAGATCGGAATTTCATTTTTTTATAATTGAAATGTTTTTTAAGAATTTATTATTATTTTTTCAATAAATTAATAATTTGAATGTAATGATATGTCTTACAATTGAACAATTTAATTAAGAAATTTGTATACTAAAAGTTTGTACTCAAGAGTTCTTAAATTAATACATTTGAATTTATTTAAAATGTTTTTTTACGCAAAGTTTGATCTTATTACAATAATGTTTTTTTAATTTGACTAAATTACAATTTTTTAATTAATTATTATTACTTTTTTTTTTAATTCGTTGCCTTTTAAATCCAATTTAAAATTGTTAAAAAGATGGTGCCACCAGTCAGACTAAACTAAACGAGTACTGAGTTACTTGGTCGGTCTTTCAGCCAATCATGCTCGATTGGTTTAGTCTGGCAAGATTGTATAACAGCAACATTTTCTGATTGAATTCAAAAGACTACGACTTTAAAAATATCGAATTTAACACGTTAATTTTTGGATTATTGCAATAAGAATCGGACTCTATGTGTAAAATAAATAAATAAAATACACATTATTTTTTAATTCAATGCTTTAACAAACTCAATAAAGTTTCAATAAAAGAAATTCAATATTTAAAATGTTTAAAATCGAATTCTGTGATGACGCTGTTTTACTCCACATGGGTCTGCCCTCGTGCAGGAGGAGGTGGGCGGGGCTTCAGGACGCGTGTGTTTGTCACACAGCGTCGAGCTCAGTGTTGAGGGAACTGTCCACACTCGTGGTGCTGAAGTGAACGAGCGCAAACAAACTTCTTCCCCTTCAAACCGACGAGTGGAAGTAAGTTTTGTGGAAACTTTAATGTCCATTATCGTTACTTTTTATGACTTTCTCTGTGTCGGAACTGCATGTTTCAGTTTTTAAGTGTATGGATGGATGGATGGAGGGATGGAGGGATGGAGGGATGGAGGGATGGAGGGATGGAGGGATGGAGGGATGGAGGGAGTAGACAGAGAGAGTTCACTCCATCTTTTGATTCCTCCATGAACACAGGACTCACTTCACTCCTCACTTGTGTTTGGATTGACTCTGAGTTGGTCCCGGACCCCGGACCCCGGACCCTGGACCCCCCTCCTGGCCATCATGCCGGGCTGTGTGAAGAGATGTAAACAAGGTCTGGTCAAGTTCGCGGTGTCTCTGCACAGACTCGTCACCGGGAAACTCAACAAAGGTAAGAGACGTTTTTTTTCTAAAGTTCCTCGAAGCTCGAGCTCGTGAAAAAACATCTTCTTTACGACTCGTGTCTTGAAGACTCTTGTCGGGCTTGACCTCCTTCTGCAGGGCAGGAGATAAAAGGAGTGAACGAGTGGAGGAGAAATAAAGTTGATATAGAGACGCTGATGAATGTGAGTAATAAAATGTGTCTGTGTGGCGACTAGAAGAGGAGGAGAGGAGTATGAGAGGAGGAGAGGAGGAGAGGAGGAGAGGAGGAGAAGATGAGAGGAGAAGAGGATGAGAGGAGGAGAGGATGAGAAGAGGAGAGGATGGGAGAGGAGAGGATGAGAGGAGAGAAGGAGAGGAGGATGAGAGTAGGGGAGGAGGATGAGAGGAGGAGAGGAGTATGAGAGGACGAGGAAAGGATGAGAGGAGGAAGAGAGGAGAGAGGAGGAGGAAGAGGAAGAGGAGAGGAGGAGGAAGAGGAAGAGGAAGAGGAAGAGGAAGAGGAAGAGGAGAGGAGAGGGAGAAGAGAGGAGAGGAAGAGGAAGGAGGAAGAGGAAGAGGAAGAGGAAGAGGAAGAGGAAGAGGAAGAGGAGGAGGAGGATGAGGATGAGGAGGAGGAGAGGAGGAGAGGAAGAGGAGAGGAGGATGAGAGAAGGTCTGAAGCTTCGTGGAAACAGAGAGTTTTCTCTGCTGATTCATTAGTTGTTGTGGTTTATGTGTGTGTAGAATTCCTTGATAGAAAGCCAATAAGTGTGTGTGTGTGTGTGTTTGAGTGTGTGTCTGTGTGTGTGTGTGTGTGTGTATGTAGTGCTTTTTAATCTCATCGTGGAGCGTTTATTATGGCGGCAGTATAGCAGTGGTGCAATTACACACAAATCTTCAGAAACTGTGCAACTGCCTCTGGGCACACACGCACACACACACACACACACACACACACACACACACACACACACACACACACACACACACACGCACACGCACACGCACACGCACACGCACACGCACACACACACGCACACGCACACGCACACACAAAGACACAATCTCTCATACTTTCAGTGTTTTTGAGGCAATTGACATTTAGTGTGAAGTGCAGGAAACACCAGTGAAGTGATTCAAACAAATGAATCTAACAGAGACTCACTCATGCCTTGCTCAAGAGCTGCTGCCCCCCTACAGCCCCCTACAGCCCCCTACAGCCCCCCGGGGTATCTGCACTCACGCACGAGGGTTACGTAACACGTTCCTCACAAAAGAGCAGGAAATAAAAAAGCCATTAAACAAACCATTTGTTCACATGAATCCTGGGAACTTGAAAGAGCTTGAGATGCTTTTAGATGTTTTTTTGAAAGAATATTTTCAACTGGTTTTTATTTGTTTTCTCTCACAATAGTCATGGTTTAGTGAAGGATTGACGGACTCGTTCATCACAGTCAATTAAAAAATGGTCGAAAATAAATCGGTTATTAAATTAATTCTCTCCCGCTTTAAAATCCAATTAATGTTAATTTTAGCGTTTTTATGTTCGTTGTAACGACTGGATTCTCACGCTTTGAGTCATTATTGCGATTTATTGAACATAAAAAAACATAATTCTCCTTCATATCTTGTCCTGTAAGTCGTTATTTTCATCCATTAATGTCGTTTTTAATTTCCTTTATTGTCTTATAATGGATACATTAAATGATAATATAAAGATAATGTAAACGCTATATTTTATCCATTTATTTTGACATTTTATTTCTCATGTTTGTAAAAAGAACTGCAGTTTCCGGGTCAGATCTGGATCTTTTCAGGAGTTTTTTGCTGACTGTGTCATTTTCCATTTTCCAGATCCTTCAGGAAGTGAACAGATCTATTTATATTGATGTGCGCATTTAACTTCCATCTGACGAAAGATAAATATGTTTATTTTTACGTTTTTTTTACGAGATAAATTAAAAATATTAATTCGTCTCATAGTTTAGTGACTGAATAATCTCGCTCTATCGCTCTGTGTGTTGCTGACCTCTGCTGGTCACATGTGGAACTTGAAAAAAAAAATCTCGCGTGTACGTTTTGAGATTAAATACAATCTTATCGACAAACTTAAATAAACTGATAATTTTTTTTAGAAACAAGGTTAGTAATCGCTACTGAAATATGACATCAATATATATATATATATATTTTTGGCCTATTTATTCTCATCAATGTTTGTGTATTATTAAATAATGTATTATTAAAAAATTAAGAAGCAGTTTTACCTTTAAAAAAAAATGAAAACGACAAATTAAAAACGTCATCTTCAACATTAATACCATAAATTGCTATATTTTAAAACAATTATGGTCCTGAAATAAAAAAAAAGAAGTATTAAAGTAGTAGTTTTTATATCGGTTGCATTTTCTATGCTGACCAACAGAGGGCGCCAGCGTCTATGCTTTTCCCTTCATCCTCGCGTTAAATGGTTTATAAATTAAATCTATTCTCTGATTGTGTTTCCGTTAATCTTGAATTATTGGATGTTGTCACGGGAAGCTTATATAACGACAGCAGACGGTGAGAGAGACTCGAGGTGTTTTTCTTCATCACAGCGACATTAAATATTCATCAAGTCTTCGCTGCGAAAAACCAGAGAAAATCCAGATACTATGATGATTTTTCAAAGGTATATTTGTGTGTTTATTTGTTGCTCTCACACTGTTTATATTATTTCCTTTTGACCGTGACGTCATATCCGTTTGAACGTGGCTCTGATTCACATTATAACGTAATAATTCACATGGAAAACAGTCCCAGAGGACGTGACGTCATCAATAATCTTCTCCATCAGGTCGTTTGTATGCAGGTCACGTGACTTATACAAGCTCTTCAGACAGAGAAATAAACATCTCAGCAACAACAACCAGGCTAGTGTGAGGAGCATCACCGCCCATGAGCAAGGCAGGTGTCAGGTTTGAAACCCTCAGGCTCCCTCGGAACTACAGTCAATATATTATTATATTCAAGTCGGGTTAAGAAAGATTCTTCTCACCTCGTGACACATGAACGTCTTCATGTCGTGTTGATTCAAGGAGAAAATATGTTATTTTAAAAGGCAGAAACCTTGAGAAGAACCAGACTCAGATCCTAATATAAAGTGGAGACAGAGTTAATAACTCTCGACATTTCTATTGGTCTTTAAAAAGTCAGAATTAAAAGATTTCTGATGTTTATTTTTGGAGGTTTTGATTAAAGAACAAGAAGGAAAGTGGTTTAATTTTTGACTCAAAATGTTAACAATAAATTATAAAATTGGTGATTAAACATAAATATAAGAGTAAAAATATCGTTTCACTATTTGTGCTTTTATTTTATTAATATTTTACGAGACACTCGAAGGTGTTTTCTTGCTCTTCATGAAGAATGTATGAAGTTCAGGTGAAGATTGTTCAACATTTATTTAGTTCGACAAGTGAAAGTTTTTAATGTAATACTTTGAACCTTAAGGACAAAACTTTATTAAAAACTAGAATTTCTGATGATTTCACTTTAACAGCGTCTGAAACTTAGAAGGAATTAAGATTAGTTTAGAGCTGGGATGAGGATCAGCTCCTCTGAATCCATGATGGAAAGATGACGCAGTTGTGTAGTGCAGGTGTGTAGTGCAGGTGTGTAGTGCAGGCGTGTAGTGCAGGTGTGTAGTGCAGGTGTGTAGTGCAGGTGTGTAGTTTAGGTGTGTAATGCAGGTGTGTAGTGCAGGTGTGTAGTGCAGGTGTGTAGTGCAGGTGTGTAGTGCAAGTGTGTAGTGCAGGTGTGTAGTGCAGGTGTGTAGTGCAAGTGTGTAGTGCAGGTGTGTAGTGCAGGTGTGTAGTTTAGGTGTGTAATGCAGGTGTGTAGTGCAGGTGTGTAGTGCAGTTGTTTAGTGCTGGAGGCAGGAGTGTAGTGCTGGAGTGTAGTCCAGTTGTGTAACTTAGGTGTGTAGTGCAGTTGTGTAGTTTAGGTGTGTAATGCAGATGTGTAGTGCAGGTGTGTAGTGCAGTTGTTTAGTGCTGGAGGCAGGAGTGTAGTGCTGGAGTGTAGTCCAGTTGTGTAACTTAGGTGTGTAGTGCCGGTGTGTAGTGCAGGTGTGTAGTGCAGGTGTGTAGTGCATTTGTGTAGTGCAGTTGTGTAGTTTAGGTGTGTAATGCAAGTGTGTAGTGCAGTTGTGTAGTGCAGGTGTGTAGTGCAGGTGTGTAGTGCAAGTGTGTAGTGCAGGTGTGTAGTTTAGGTGTGTAATGCAGGTGTGTAGTGCAGGTGTGTAGTGCAGTTGTGTAGTTTAGGTGTGAGTGCAGGTGTGTAGTTTAGGGTAGTGCAGGTGTGTAGTGCAGGTGTGTAGTGCAGTTGTGTAGTTTAGGTGTGTAATGCAGGTGTGTAGTGCAGGTGTGTAGTGCAGTTGTGTAGTTTAGGTGTGTAATGCAGGTGTGTAGTGCAGTTGTGTAGTTTAGGTGTGTAATGCAGGTGTGTAGTGCAGGTGTGTAGTGCAGGTGTGTGCAGGTGTGTAGTGCAGGTGTGTAGTGCAGTTGTGTAGTTTAGGTGTGTAATGCAGGTGTGTAGTGCAGTTGTGTAGTGCAGTTGTGTAGTTTAAGTGTGTAATGCAAGTGTGTAGTGCAGTTGTGTAGTGCAGTTATGTAGTGCAGTTGTGTAGTGCAGTTGTGTAGTGCAGGTGTGTAGTAGCAGGTTGTAGTGCAGGTGTGTAGTTTAGGTGTGTAATGCAGGTGTGTAGTGCAGGTGTGTAGTGCAGGTGTGTAGTGCAGGTGTGTAGTGCAGGTGTGTAGTTTAGGTGTGTAGTGCAGGTGTGTGTGCAGGGTAGTGCAGGTGTGGTGCAGGTGTGTAGTGCAGTTGTGTAGTTTAGGTGTGTAATGCAGGTGTGTAGTGCAGGTGTGTAGTGCAGGTGTGTAGTTTAGGTGTGTAATGCAGGTGTGTAGTGCAGGTGTGTAGTTTAGGTGTGTAGTGCAGGTGTGTAGTGCAGGTGTGTAGTGCAGGTGTGTAGTGCAGGTGTGTAGTGCAGTTGTGTAGTTTAGGTGTGTAATGCAGGTGTGTAGTGCAGGTGTGTAGTGCAGGTGTGTAGTTTAGGTGTGTAATGCAGGTGTGTAGTGCAGGTGTGTAGTGCAGGTGTGTAGTGCAGGTGTGTAGTTTAGGTGTGTAATGCAGGTGTGTAGTGCAGGTGTGTAGTGCAGGTGTGTAGTGCAGTTGTGTAGTTTAGGTGTGTAATGCAGGTGTGTAGTGCAGGTGTGTAGTGCAATTGTTTAGTGCTGGAGGCAGGAGTGTAGTGCTGGAGTGTAGTCCAGTTGTGTAACTTAGGTGTGTAGTGCAGTTGTGTAGTTTAGGTGTGTAATGCAGGTGTGTAGTGCAGGTGTGTAGTGCAGTTGTTTAGTGCTGGAGGCAGGAGTGTAGTGCTGGAGTGTAGTCCAGTTGTGTAACTTAGGCGTGTAGTGCAGGTGTGTAGTTTAGGTGTGTAATGCAGGTGTGTAGTGCAGGTGTGTAGTGCAGGTGTGTAGTGCAGTTGTGTAGTTTAGGTGTGTAATGCAGGTGTGTAGTGCAGGTGTGTAGTGCAGGTGTGTAGTGCAGTTGTTTAGTGCTGGAGGCAGGAGTGTAGTGCTGGAGTGTAGTCCAGTTGTGTAACTTAGGTGTGTAGTGCAGTTGTGTAGTTTAGGTGTGTAATGCAGATGTGTAGTGCAGGTGTGTAGTGCAGTTGTTTAGTGCTGGAGGCAGGAGTGTAGTGCTGGAGTGTAGTCCAGTTGTGTAACTTAGGTGTGTATGCCGGTGTGTAGTGCAGGTGTGTAGTGCAGGTGTGTAGTGCAGGTGTGTAGTGCATTTGTTTAGTGCTGGAGGCAGGAGTGTAGTGCTGGAGTGTAGTCCAGTTGTGTAACTTAGGTGTGTAGTGCAGGTGTGTAGTTTAGGTGTGTAATGCAGGTGTGTAGTGCAGGTGTGTAGTGCAGGTGTGTAGTGCAGGTGTGTAGTGCAGTTGTGTAGTTTAGGTGTGTAATGCAGGTGTGTAGTGCAGGTGTGTAGTGCAGGTGTGTAGTGCAGGTGTGTAGTGCAGTTGTTTAGTGCTGGAGGCAGGAGTGTAGTGCTGGAGTGTAGTCCAGTTGTGTAACTTAGGTGTGTAGTGCAGTTGTGTAGTTTAGGTGTGTAATGCAGATGTAGTGCAGGTGTGTAGTGCAGTTGTTTAGTCTGGAGGCAGGAGTGTAGTGCTGGAGTGTAGTCCAGTTGTGTAACTTAGGTGTGTATGCCGGTGTGTAGTGCAGGTGTGTAGTGCAGGTGTGTAGTGCAGGTGTGTAGTGCATTTGTGTAGTGCAGTTGTGTAGTTTAGGTGTGTAATGCAAGTGTGTAGTGCAGTTGTGTAGTTTAGGTGTGTAATGCAGGTGTGTAGTGCAGTTGTTTGGTGCTGGAGGCAAGAGTGTAGTGCTGGAGTGTAGTCCAGTTGTGTAACTTAGGTGTGTAGTGCCGGTGTGTAGTGCAGGTGTGTAGTGCAGGTGTGTAGTGTGTGTAGTGCAGGTGAGTAGTGCAGTTGAGTAGTGCAGGTGTGTAGTGCAGGTGAGTAGTGCAGTTGAGTAGTGCAGGTGTGTAGTATATGTGTGTAGTGCAGGTGTGTAGTATAGGTGTGTAGTATAGTGTTGGTGCAAGTGAGTAGTGCAGTCGTGTACAACAGGTGTGTAGCATTTCATCAAAGCAACAATTAAACACAAACTCACACATTAGTGCAAAGCAACAGCAAACGCACACGTACACAACATCATCACACGTGTGTTGACCTGCAGAACTCGACACTCTTGACCTCCATGACCTCCATGACCTCCATGAGTCCATGAGTCACATGAGCAGCTGCGTCATCAGAGATTCATTATTAAACACCTTCTGTTCAGTTTCTCTCTGAGACACAGGTTTTGTGTCGGAGACGAACATAAGAGACACACTTGTGTGAGTCTGTGTGTGTGTGTGTGTGTGTGTGTGTGTGTGTGTGTGTGTGTGTGTGTGTGTGTGTGTGTGTGTGTGTGTGAGTCTGTGAGTCTGTGTGTGTGTGAGTCACCGGAGGTTAAACAAGTGGAGTCGAATATTTCTGGATCCACGAACGCTTGAACGCTCTGGTCTCAGAGAGAGAATCTAACAAGTGACCTCTGACCTCATCACAGAGCAGCAGATTCACTGCAGTTTCACTGAAGTGTTGAAGCGAACGAGGAATGAATGAAACTCTTTGAAAAAACACACTTTTGTTCTCTTTACGAATCAAATGAAGCCACAAAGAGCCGGAGTTTAGGTTCTTAAAGGTTCTGTACTAGAGGCGTGTACTGTCAAGAATCTGACCATATGATACATATATATACACGGTCAACGATACAATATATAGTGAAATATCGTTATATTGTACCAGGGATATATGTGTAGTATTGTCGAGTACTTGACTCTGGTGTTGTGATAGTGTAGTAACAAGGATATATGTGTAGTATTGTCGAGTACTTGACTCTCGTGTTGCGATAGTGTAGTAACAAGTATATATGTGTAGTATTGTCCAGTACTTGACTCTGGTGTTGTGATAGTGTAGTAACAAGGATATATGTGTAGTATTGTCGAGTACTTGACTCTGGTGTTGTGATAGTGTAGTAACAAGGATATATGTGTAGTATTGTCGAGTACTTGACTCTGGTGTTGTGATAGTGTAGTAACAAGGATATATGTGTAGTATTGTCCAGTACTTGACTCTGGTGTTGTGATAGTGTGGTAACAAGTATATATGTGTAGTATTGTCCAGTACTTGACTCTGGTGTTGTGATAGTGTAGTAACAAAGGATATATGTGTAGTATTGTCCAGTACTTGACTCTGGTGTTGTGATACTGTAGTAACAAGGATATATGTGTAGTATTGTCCAGTACTTGACTCTGGTGTTGTGATAGTGTAGTAACAAGGATATATGTGTAGTATTGTCCAGTACTTGACTCTGGTGTTGTGATAGTGTAGTAACAAGGATATATGTGTAGTATTGTCCAGTACTTGACTCTCGTGTTGTGATAGTGTAGTAACAAGTATATATGTGTGGTATTGTCGAGTACTTAACTCTTGTGTTGTGATAGTGTGGTAACAAGTATATATGTGTAGTATTGTCCAGTACTTGACTCTGGTGTTGTGATAGTGTAGTAACAAAGGATATATGTGTAGTATTGTCCAGTACTTGGCTCTGGTGTTGTGATACTGTAGTAACAAGGATATATGTGTAGTATTGTCCAGTACTTGACTCTGGTGTTGTGATAGTGTAGTAACAAGTATATATGTGTAGTATTGTCCAGTACTTGACTCTGGTGTTGTGATACTGTAGTAACAAGTATATATGTGTGGTATTGTCCAGTACTTGGCTCTGGTGTTGTGATACTGTAGTAACAAGTATATATGTGTGGTATTGTCCAGTACTTGACTCTGGTGTTGTGATAGTGTAGTAACAAGGATATATGTGTAGTATTGTCCAGTACTTGACTCTGGTGTTGTGATAGTGTAGTAACAAGGATATATGTGTAGTATTGTCCAGTACTTGACTCTGGTGTTGTGATAGTGTAGTAACAAGTATATATGTGTGGTATTGTCCAGTACTTGACTCTGGTGTTGTGATAGTGTGGTAACAAGTATATATGTGTAGTATTGTCCAGTACTTGACTCTGGTGTTGTGATAGTGTAGTAACAAAGGATATATGTGTAGTATTGTCCAGTACTTGACTCTGGTGTTGTGATACTGTAGTAACAAGGATATATGTGTAGTATTGTCCAGTACTTGACTCTGGTGTTGTGATAGTGTAGTAACAAGGATATATGTGTAGTATTGTCCAGTACTTGACTCTGGTGTTGTGATAGTGTAGTAACAAGGATATATGTGTAGTATTGTCGAGTACTTAACTCTCGTGTTGTGATAGTGTAGTAACAAGTATATATGTGTGGTATTGTCGAGTACTTAACTCTCGTGTTGTGATAGTGTGGTAACAAGTATATATGTGTAGTATTGTCCAGTACTTGACTCTGGTGTTGTGATAGTGTAGTAACAAAGGATATATGTGTAGTATTGTCCAGTACTTGACTCTGGTGTTGTGATACTGTAGTAACAAGGATATATGTGTAGTATTGTCCAGTACTTGGCTCTGGTGTTGTGATAGTGTAGTAACAACGGATATATGTGTAGTATTGTCCAGTACTTGACTCTGGTGTTGTGATACTGTAGTAACAAGGATATATGTGTAGTATTGTCCAGTACTTGACTCTGGTGTTGTGATAGTGTAGTAACAAGGATATATGTGTAGTATTGTCCAGTACTTGACTCTGGTGTTGTGATAGTGTAGTAACAAGGATATATGTGTAGTATTGTCCAGTACTTGACTCTCGTGTTGTGATAGTGTAGTAACAAGTATATATGTGTGGTATTGTCGAGTACTTAACTCTCGTGTTGTGATAGTGTGGTAACAAGTATATATGTGTAGTATTGTCCAGTACTTGACTCTGGTGTTGTGATAGTGTAGTAACAAGGATATATGTGTAGTATTGTCCAGTACTTGACTCTGGTGTTGTGATAGTGTAGTAACAAGGATATATGTGTAGTATTGTCCAGTACTTGGCTCTGGTGTTGTGATAGTGTAGTAACAAAGATATATGAGTAGTATTGTCCAGTACTTGACTCTGGTGTTGTGATACTGTAGTAACAAGGATATATGTGTAGTATTGTCCAGTACTTGGCTCTGGTGTTGTGATACTGTAGTAACAAGGATATATGTGTAGTATTGTCGAGTACTTGACTCTGGTGTTGTGATAGTGTAGTAACAAAGATATATGAGTAGTATTGTCGAGTACTTGGCTCTGGTGTTGTGATAGTGTAGTAACAGTGGGTATTATAAACATTTTATAAATCAACAAATAATAATGTATCTTATCTTAGCTCATCTGCTGGAGTGTATCCTCTCATCCTCAGTCAGTCTTAGGTGTCAACATGAATCTCTCTATTCTTCAACACGGATGAAATCACGAATGAATCCGAGCGAACGTCTCTTCGTACGAGCGTTAATTCCACTGATGTGACTCTGTGATCGATTAACGCTGCCTGGCGAGTCGCCCAGTTCCTCGCCGGCGTTTACACTCTGTTCACACATCGATTATATCAGACGCTGCTGCTCGGCTCGCAGTCTGGAATCTGTAGTCGGAGCAGAGAGTGAGATGTTTGTGTCTGTGAGGTTTAGGCGCTGCATCCCAGAGGAGTGACACGTCTGAGGAGTGACACACGTCAGAGGAGTGACACGTCTGAGGAGTGACACGTCTGAGGAGTGATACATCAGAGGAGCGACAGATCTGAGGAGTGACACGTCTGAGGAGTGAAACGTCTGAGGAGTGTGACGTCTGAGGAGTGACACGTCTGAGGAGTGATACGTCTTAGAAGCGAGACGTCTGAGGAGTGACACGTCTGAGGATTGACATGTCTGAGGAGTGACACGTCTGAGGAGCGAGACGTCTGAGGAGTGACACGTCTGAGGAGTGACACGTCTGAGGAGCGAGACATCTGAGGAGTGACACGTCTGAAGAGTGACACGTCAGAGGAGTGACACGTCAGAGGAGCGAGACGTCTGAGGAGTGACACGTCTGAGGAGTGACACGTCTGAGGAGTGACACGTCAGAGGAGTGAGACGTCTGAGGAGGGACACGTCTGAGGTTGACAGGAGTGACACGTCTGAGGAGTGAGACGTCTGAGGAGTGAGACGTCTGAGGAGCGAGACGTCTGAGGAGTGACACGTCTGAGGAGTGACACGTCTGAGGAGTGAGACATCTGAGGAGTGACACGTCTGAAGAGTGACACGTCAGAGGAGTGACACGTCAGAGGAGTGACACGTCTGAGGAGTGACACGTCTGAGGATTGACACGTCTGAGGAGTGACACATCTGAGGAGTGACACGTCTGAGGAGTGACACGTCTGAGGAGTGACACGTCTGAGGAGTGACATGTCTGAGGAGTGACACGTCTGAAGAGTGACACGTCAGAGGAGTGACACGTCTGAGGAGTGACACGTCTGAGGAGTGACACGTCAGAGGAGTGACAGAGTGACACGTCTGAGGAGCGAGACATCTGAGGAGTGACATGTCTGAGGAGTGACACGTCTGAAGAGTGACACGTCAGAGAAGTGACACGTCTGAGGAGTGACACGTCAGAGGAGCGAGACGTCTGAGGAGTGACACGTCTGAGGAGTGACACGTCTGAGGAGTGACATGTCTGAGGAGTGACACGTCTGAGGAGCGAGACGTCTGAGGAGTGACACGTCTGAGGATTGACATGTCTGAGGAGTGACACGTCTGAGGAGTGATACGTCTCAGGAGTGACACGTCTGAGTAGTGACACGTCTGAGGAGTGATGCGTCTGAGGAGTGACACGTCTGAGGAGTGACACATCTGAGGAGTGACATGTCTGAGGAGTGACACGTCTGAGGAGTGACATGTCTGAGGAGTGATACGTCTTAGGAGCGAGACGTCTGAAGAGTGACACGTCTGAGGAGTGACACGTCTGAGGATTGACACGTCTGAGGAGTGACACGTCTGAGGAGTGACACGTCTGAGGAGTGACACGTCTGAGGAGTGACACGTCTGAGGATTGACACGTCTGAGGAGTGACACGTCTGAGGAGTGACACGTCTGAGGAGTGACACGTCAGAGGAGTGACACGTGTGAGGAGTGACACGTCTGAGGAGTGACACGTCAGAGGAGTGACACGTCAGAGGAGTGACACGTGTGAGGAGTGACACGTCTGAGCAGTGACACGTTTGTCTCACTCTTAGAATCCAAATATCATTCCAGACGATTTCTAATCTCACTCGTTTAATTTTTAATCTCTCCTCCTCTCACCTTCTCCTTCTCCCGTCGTTTATCTCCTTCTCTCCGTCCCTAACTCCCTCCATCCATCTTGCTCTCTGCCATTAGTCTCACTCTTTCACAAACTATTATCGCTCCCTTGTTTCTGGCTCTTGCAACATCTCGTTCCCTTCATCTTTTCTCCTCCGTCTCTAGACGGCGGTTAAGACTTCACTCTCTTTTCGTCCTCGTCTCACACCGTCGCCACCTTTTCCTCTCACCCCTGCCTCACCCCCACCTCACCCACTCCTCACCCCCCCCCCCCCCCCCCACTCCCCCTCCCCTCTCCTCCCTCCTCCCCCCCTCCCTCCTCTCCCCCCTCCTCCTCCCCTCTCCTCCTCCCCTTCCCCCCTCCTTTCCCTCTCCTCCCCCCCTCCCTCCTCACCTCCTCACCCACTCCTCATCCCCCCTCACCCACTCCTCCCCTCCTCATCCCCCCTCACCCACTCCTCACCCACTCCTCACCCACTCCTCACCCCTCCTCATCCCCGCCTCACCACTCCTCATCCCCCCCCACCTCACTCCTCCCCCCACCTCACCCACTCCTCACCCACTCCTCACCCACTCCTCACCCCTGCCTCACCCACTCCTCACCCACTCCTCACCCCCGCCTCACCCACTCCTCACCCCCACCTCACCCGTCCATCACCACTTCATATTCTCGGCGCGTGGAGTCTGTTGTGTGTCGGTGAATAAATGATGAGACAGAAAGAGGTCGACACTGATCTTACACAGGAAAACAGAGGATGGAGTTGCAGCTCAGATGATGGTTAATGATGGTGGAAAAAGTTGAGATATTAGTCCTCGTTGTGAGTCCGTTGTGCGACAGGTGTGAAGTTGTGTATCACGTTAATAGAGACGTGAGAAATAAGGAAGTTATTTGACTGATATTGAGCAGAAACACTGTCCATTTAGAAAAGTTTAATTCATCGATGTTCATTCTATTACTTGAACCCTACATATACTTTATATATCTTTATTTTCTAGTCTTTTTACATGATATTGTAAATAGTACACAATTAATTTACCAAAAGATTACTTTGCTTTTTATGGGTTTTTGTTTAATACTTTTTAGTTATTTTATATAATATTAAAAAAGTAAATAAATAAGTAAATAAATAAAATGATGGCATTGTAACACTTTTTTTGAATTTGATATATTTTATTTTAAATGGTAAAATATATAAAATATACAACGTTTTTTTAGAATGTTAAAATAAAATGAATTATAATTTAAAAAAAACCCCACTTATTTCAATTAAATGAAAACCTGAGCTTGTTTGTCCTTTTGTAAATTTATTTATTTATTTTGAAATTTTCCCATCATTTAAAATTGGTAATTTGTCCCTTTCCTTCATTTGGCTCGCCTCTTATAACAACCACGGTATATAATGTGGCCCCTAAGGAAATACAATTGCAGACCCCTGCCTTACATTGTACTTAATAATTCCATCGGTCGTTCCTAGTTAAAATCTCCGTAATTTGCCGGTGTTCCTCAAGGCTCTATCCTCGTTCCTATTCTCTTCATCCTGTAGCTCCTCCCCCTTGGTCACATTTTTCGTAAATGTTGTGTCATGTTCCTGTTGATATGCAGACGACACCCAGTTGTACGTTTCTTGGTTCTCCTTTAAGTTACTCAAACTCGACGAAAGAAAAACTGACATTAATTCATCTTCCACCTCCGCCGGTGTTCCTCAAGGTTTTATCCTCGCTCCTATTCTCTTCATCCCATAGCTCCTCCCCCTTGTCACATTTTTCTTAACACAAACAAATATCTTTCTTTTATCAAACTCGAAACTGAGTCTCTCTTCATTTCAACACTAAATTCTTGTCTTTAAGCCATATTTCCATGTTTCTTCTAACGTGAGACACTTCTTTAAATTGTAACTTAATATTCCCTTTTGAAGACTCGGGTCAACTTTTTCCTTACATATCTTTAACACTTTAACACAAATTAAGTTTTCATTTGCTTTATTCCCTTTGATTCCTCCAATGTCAGGTATCAGCATTTAAAAATTACTTCTGAATTTTTGATGCCCGAACTGTAAAGCAGTAATATGTGAGATTGAAAACATTGTCTCTGGCTCCCCCCAGTGTGGGAACAGTCTAACTGCAATTTCCTGGATCGTGTTTGGTCGCACTGTTGCCATGTGTCACATGTTTACGAAACAAGAAAAAAATACTCTTGTTTTGTCTGGTAACTTCAGAAAGGTTTTGTTTTTTCATAATTACTTTGAGATGATTTATTATTTCACATTTAGGATTGTATTTGTTTCTCATAGTGAAGCATAATCGTATATTAAAAATCAACCAAAAAACATTGTTATTATTTTTTAACAAAATAGCTTTTTAGACTTTAAAAAATATATATGTTATTGTTTTAATTTAAGTTTGTAGTTGGTTAGTCTAGCTTTTGTAAATCTAGACGAGTCTATTCCCAGTCCGTCCTCTTCTCGAATCTAAATGTCAGATTGTTTATTAACTCAAGATTTTCATTCATTTATTTTGTTTGTTCCCTGAAGTGGTCGAGCTTATCTCAGCCTCTTGATTTCCTGCTTCTCCAGAGTTCATTTCTTTTGTAGGTTCGTCTGACGCTGATGAATGTGTGAAGCTCGACACTGAAGTGAAAACCACCGCAAATCAAGCTGCCTTATCTCCTCCGATCCAGAACCAGCTCCCCGGGTTTTAATCAGAGCGTCGGCGCCGAAGTCTGCGTTTAACAAGATGTACTCGTGCGAACGTACGTCTTTTATCGCGTATGTTCCTCAACAGTAGATCCATAGATACCTGAAAAAGACAAAAAATGGAAAATACTGGTTTATTCACAAGGTCAAAGAAGAAGCGTCCAAGGTCAGGAAAAGTCAATATAACAGTCCAAAAAACCCAGTAAATAACACAAACGTTATAAGACAAACTTAAAAAACCAAACAAAGAAACTAAATCACATGATAAAAAAAACAAACACCTAAAACAATGAAAGGTAATGGAGATAAACCAGGAGATGAATTCATCGTGACGTACCGCACAATGAAGGTTACAACTTGGCGCCTGTTGCTTGAGGAGAGAGGACGTAAGGCTCCTCAGCTCTCAGATTATATTAGAAACAAACAAAATATGTGTGATAAATGCACAAAATAATTCAAACAATTTAAGAAAATATAACATATTTAGTATTGAAGAAGACCAAATGACTCTATCGATGTATCCTCAAAAATGATAGAGGAATAATAGAATTTATTTTAAATCTGTGTCTGTTTTATATACTTTTTAACAGAAAAAGAAAAAAAATTTTTATTCATGAAATAATGCGTTATTATTTAAACCATAATTGTGCAATAGATTCAAAATATTCCTTTTTCGTCTATTGTTTATTATTCATATATTGTTCTATTAAAATCGCTGAAAAAAATATACGAAAGAATATGAAAAAACAAAAAAGAAAATAGTGAAGAAACCATTGTGTATTTTCTATATAGTAAGATGTATTAATAAAAAATGTAATATTGCATAAAGATTATGCAATAGGTTAAAAATATGCATTAGTTTCATGTGTTTTTTTAAAAAAATAATTTGTCGTAATAAAGTGTATAAAAAAAACCCCAACAACACATCAATTATTATGTATTTAATATTTAACAAAATTAAAAGAACATGTCGATGTATGTAAAACTTGAATTGTGACTGTTTATATTGCTAAAAAAAATGATTAAAAAACATTCATTCATTTTTTATCCCTTATGGGGGTCGCGGGGAGACTATTCCAGTTTCATTGGTCGAGAGGCAGGGGACACTCTGGACAGGAAGCCAGTCCATCACAGGACACACAAAGACAGACAACCATTCACTCACACACTCCCCAAATTCTCAATCAACCTCTGTATGTTTTTGGACTGTGGGAGGAAACCGGAGTGCCCGGAGTAAACCCACGCGACTCGGGGAGAACATACTAACTCCACCACAGAAGGGTCACAAGTTGGCTTGTCCTGGATGTGAACCAGCAACCTTCCTGCTGTGAGGCGTTTTATTTTTTTTAAACAAAAAATCTGGACAAGTTTCCACAGAAAATATTCATTTTATGAATTCAACATTCTGAATGAAAAATGGGCCAAACTTTGTCCGGACACTGGTCTCGATCCCCACCTTCCTTGTCTTCACACGACAAGGTCTTGAATTCAAGCTTCAGCGGCTTCTCTTCTCCGAGTCCATGCGAGGAATCTTAATAAGATTCCGAGTCAATGGCGGCGGGAGGCGACCGCGAGGCGACCGCGAGGGGTTAAGCGTGAACGACAGGGAAGTAAACGTGTGTGTGTGTGTGTGTGTGTGTTCATCAGTGCAGAACATGTGTCCAACACAACACACTTCGACTCCAAATACACAAAAATATTGGTTTTTCTTTTGACGATAACAAAGGTTTTCTTTCGCTCTAAAAACAAGTGGCAGATTCTCCTTCTTCTCCTCCTTCATCCGGCTTCACCTCCTGCACTCGTCTATAAATCTCCTCGGCCCCCCCACTCCAACCGAATCCCTTCCCTTCTTTCCTCTTATCGCTCGCTATTCTCTTCCCGCCTCATCCCTCCAGCAATTAAATCATTATTTCCCTCTAAACGCCTGCTCTCGCGCAACAGAGTGAATCCCTTTCTTTCAGCCAGACACCGGATGGAGAGACGAAAGGGAGGGTGGTGGGGGGGGCAGACAGATGCATAAAGAGGGATTGATGGAATGACAGAAAGAGAGAGAGAGAGAGAGAGAGAGCGAAGGAGGAGGGAGGAGGCTACGCATGGTTGACTGAGGGGATATAACGTCGGCGGCGTCGGTGACAGCGAGACAAAGGTAGCCTCGGAGTAAACGTGCAGTTCATCCTCTCGTTCTCTCTCTCTTTCTTTCTGTCTTTCTCGCTCTCTCTCTTCTTCACTCGCTCATATACACCCCCGAGCACAAGCTGGAAGACGGAGAAGCAGAAGTGAGATCCTGACTCGCGACACCAACAGCTGTGCTAATGGACTAACTTAATTACAGACACACACACACTCTCTCTCGCTCTCTCTCCGCACACACACACACCTTTTGATTGATTATAGATCGACACACACACACTTCTCGACGACGACGACGACGGCGACGAAAACAACATGGGTCTCGTGATGGGAACCTTCTCCATGCAGTCCAAACAAGTGAGCTACCACAAAGGTAAAAGATGTTTGTTTGTTGTTCCGGTCAGAAGAAATTCAAAGAGGTGTGAATTGGGGTGATATCGATAAAGTTGTATTCGAAGGGTCTTTGTTTGATCGGAAAGGTCTGTGACTCCGGGACTCGGTGTCTGTGCAGCGGTGTCATCGGGGGCATGTCTATAAAAGGTGATGGTATTTTCCCTCTGGTCCTCCTCCTCGCGTCAGTCCTGGACTAGAAAACTCTCAGCGAGTCTCTGGTGTAGACGGTCCCGGCGTCTGGTCCGAGTTGACCTTTAAACCCTGAAGGAATGAGGACGAAGGAGGAAGGAAGATCGAAGACGCGGCGAAGCGTCGCGTCTCAGAAGAACGTTCGCTGATCTTTAGGACTCGATGACGAAACATGTTTGTTTTCCTGGTGCGACGGTACAGCAACAGTGGATCAGTGACGTCAGAACATTGAATTGATTTAACATTTTAAAACCTTTTTTCTAAACTTGTGACACTAAACGGCAGCAGTCGTTCCATCCTACGCAGTTAAAGGAACAATGAAATCCAACCGAATCCAAAGGAATCCAATCCAGGGAAAACCTGGCGATGACTGAGGACAAGAGGATACAGAAGATAAAATCTATTCATCGAATTTTGTTTTTTTAAGCACTACATTGTTTTTTTTAAAAATTTTTTTTAAATGAATGATTTTCTTTTTACACATGAAGTTCGATATTCTAATTGCGATAATTAAAAAAAATATTTTCTAACTTCAATATTTTTCAATTTGTAGCTTTTTTAATTCAACGTAAAAATAGTACCGTTGCTTTAGAATCCGCCAAAAACTAAATTGACAAGCCAGAGATTTTTCTACGTCGTCACGTGATCGGGATTGCGATGTCGCGCGATTGGACAAAAGTTGGATCGAGTAGCTCTGTGCTCGTTTAGTTTTGACTGGCGGCACTTTTATACCAGCATTTATATATTGAATTTTAAAGGCTACACATTCAAAAATATTTAGTTTTGAAATTTTTTTTTTGAATTGTTGTAAATATAATGTCAAATTCTAAGTGTAACAAAAAATCAATCCTTTAAAATTTGTATTATTTTTTTTAATTAAATTCAGCAAAAAACGTTATTTAAAAAAATGTAACCATTTAATATTTGAATGGCACTGATGTACTTCAACACCAGAACAGCTTTTATTTTTAGATCCGATTACATCGGAAGAAGATGTCGACGCAATATTGACAAAAGTTGGATGAAAAACTTTTGATGAATATAAGTCGTTCAATCGTCATAAGGTGTAATCGAATACAACTTTATTGCCAGTTTGATGCACAAACAAACAGACAAAAGGAGTTTCTTCATAATCCAGTGAAGCGTCTACTGGTCGTGTGTGTGTGTGAGTGAGTGTGTGAGTGTGTGTGTGAGTGTGTGTGTGTGTGTGTGTGTGTGTGTGTGTGTGTGTATCAGAGATGTATGTGCAGCTTGTCAACATGTAGTTAAACCTGCTGTAAACACGACTCTCCGGTGACTGAACCGAGATCAGGTTTCAAGTGGGTCAAAGTCTTCTGTGCAGGAGGAACATGTGGAGCAGCTGACTTTGTTTTCCTGAACTAGATGAAACGATGTGTCGACACCATCTTAAGAGTCCAGTTCCACTGCGAGCCAGGCCTGGCCGGGTCTCTGTTTAGACCGGAAAATATTCCTCTTATCATGTAGGAATGTTTCTGAGGGTTCGACACCAGTGATTATACAATTTTTAACTTAGAGTGCCACCTACAGAGCTTCATGAAGCTTCATGAAGCTTCACGAAACTTCATCAACACCAGTGATGTGATGTGCTTTGAGAAGCTTAATGGAGCTTTTTTTCTGTTTTTAAAGTGTCCACTAGATGGCACTCTCTTCTCTTTAATCTGTTGCTTTAAACATCTCTTCTAGTTGTATCATTTTTCAACTTAGAGCGCCACCTACAGAGCTTCATGAAGCAACACAAGTGATGTGTTTATGAAGCTTTGTGAAGCTTCATGGATCAGTATCCTTCTTTTCAGAGGCCAGTAGATGGCACCGCTCTCTGCTCTACAATCTATTGCACCTTGAACCTATTGAACCTCTACTCCATTTTTAAACTGAGAGCGCCACCTATAGAGCTCGGTGAAATGTGACAATGCTTCATAAAGCTTTAGAAGCTTCATGGTGCAGTATCCCTTTTTTTTTCAGGGGCCACTAGATGTCACTCTCTGCTCTACAATCTAGTGCCTTGAACAGCTATTCCATTTAAAACCTCACGTAATTTTGAAAACAGAGAGCGCCACCTACAGAGCTGGAAGAATAAGACACTCATTGGTGAAGCTTCATCAGTGGATGTTGTAAATAAATTACCTAAAACTAGAATAAAATATTAAATACATTGAGCTCAGGAGAGATTTTATGGCACATTTTCATACTTGAAGTATATTTTACTCTGGTATCTACTATTAACATTAAACATTTAAATATAATTATTAATTTATATGTAGAATCTTGAAATAAAATGATCAAATATCACATATGTATAGCATTTGATTCCATATCACGTCATTTACTTCTCAAGTGACCGAATCTCATGAATGTATTTATGTTGGTTGATGTTTATGTTTCAATAAAGTCAGATAAAATGCAGTAAAATAGTTTATTTTAATCCTACACTAAGAGGTTATGACCTCTTGTAAAAAGGGTGGTGTTATTTAGGCAGACGACAGCTCGGTGCTGCCCCCTATGGACGAAAGGAGAAATGCTGTTTCCTGAAGTCCGATCCTGATTCAGAAGAAAAGTTTCAAGAACTTTGAATGTCAAGATAACTGTCGCTGTCTGACCTTGAGTTAAGAAACAGTTCAAATAAACAAACCAAAACATATATAGCCACATCAGTAATAATCATATTGTTATTATTATTGTTGACATTTCCAGGTCTGCAAACAGGAAGTAGGAGAGTCTGCCAGTGTTTACTGGGACGAGCTGAAGAAAAGTCTTTAGTCGGAGGAGCACGAGCGAGGGCAGACTCTAAATAGCTCTTCTTTTCAAGTGCGAACGACGGATGAATCACGGAGAGGAAGAGAGAGAGAGAGAAAAGTCGGGAAAGTTGGCGAGAACGTTCCACATACGGCTGCTCTGTGAGAGTCACTGGAAGTGTGTGTGTGTGTGTGTGTGTGTGTGTGAGTGTGAGTGTGTGTGTGTGTCACCATCTGCTGCTGTGTTACAGAAAGTAGTCCACAGTAATCCATCCTGGATCCCAAACCAAGATTCGCTGGGCTCAGCACAAAGTTAACTTCCATTCTGTGAGTTAGTTTTGTTAGTTTGTTATTTTTCAAGTGGATAAATTTACATTTTAACAAGTGAAGTATATTTAGAGAACTTTCTGGAGTGTGATCCAGATTTTATATCAGTCTAGAAAGCTTCATATATCTTTGGTTTTCTCCTTCTTTTGGTCTTTAAAACAATGAATCAAGAGATAATTATGTATAAAACCTCATGGTCGACTACTCAACCTCAGTGTGAACCGTTGAACTGACCTTTAGAAACGTTTTCTTGTGCTATTTTAATCTTAATGTATTTTTTTTTTTTTTTTTAATATTTAAATACATACAAAGACATTTTAATTGTTTTTTCCCCCTTAAATTTCTAAGCTTTTATAATAAATAAAGAGTTAAAATTAAAGTTATACTCAATAACTGATTTAAAAAGTCAATTTATTTATATCTTATCATCAGTTTGTTTATTAATATTAAATTAGAAAATATCTTTCCTTTATTTTACTGCAACTTTATATATATCATTTATTCTATTATCAGTTTTTGCCCGGATATGAATTGATTATAGAAGAAAAATACATTTTGTTCATACTTATCTTCATTGTTACCATGTTAGTTAATAATATTATAGTAGCTCTTATTTTATATTAGATACTCTTGTTTATTTTTGTATAAATTAATAACAATATCTAATGAACATTAAGTAAAAACATTTTAATTTTTAGATTAATCCTTCATGGGAGAAGTAAAAAATGATCTACATGGATTTGTTTAACTTTTATCTTAAATTTATTTTGGTTTAATATTAGAATACTATTCACAAACCTTTATTTGAAAACAATTAAATACATTATATAGTTTGTGTTCATTCGTTTTCAGACCACGTGACTCGTGACGAAGTCGTAACTGCTTTCATTTATTTTTAAAACCAAAATATGAACAAACATCAGCTTTAAAAGCTGCTGGAGTCGACTGTATCCTCTCGTCCTCAGTCATCATTTGCGGAGGCGATAATGTCAGCTGGAAGTTTAATTGCGGCACAAAAATTACATAAATATAAACATGTTAATTATTAATTAATAAAATCTTAAAATGTTATTATACACTAATTTATTGACATATAAACCATAAAATAACTATATATATATATATATATATATATATATATATATAAAAATGTATTATTTTTCGAAAGCTAAAAAGTTTTTTTAATCAATACATTGAAGCTGAATATGACACAGTATCGTGAAAAGAAATATCGTAATATATCAGTGTATTTTTCTAAAACCCCTACTCTACAATATGTGTACAATTCTTTTTGCACTTTAATCTAAATTAGTTACTTATCACTTGTAAATAACTGGAGATCATGTTTACTTACATTAAAGTGGTGATTTTTACTCTTTATATGTGATATTTATCGTTATTAGTTAAACCGTCCATTCTAGGTGTTAATGAGTTTATTTTATAGACATGTTATTGAAATATAAACCATCAACAACAGATATAAAAGAACTACATTAAAGTCGTCTGCTGGATGTTTGCTGTCGATCGCTGACACAATTTTCGCCGCGGCCTTGAGATTTTGATTCCTCTCGGTCCGACACAACAGATCAATCTTCGAAAACGGCCGAGAGCTGAAACGTCGACCCGTGTTTCTTTTATCCACCGGAGGCAGATCGAGACCCGCGGTGTCAGTTTTCACCAAAAGAAATGAAACATTTCTCTCCGTCAGTTTGTTTCCTTCAGCAGCTCAAGCTGCACCTTCGCTGACACATCACGACACTTTCGCTTCATTCGTTTCGCTGTTTTTCTGCTCCGTCGACTGAATTTGAAACTTTTTTCCTCCCTTCACTGGAATCAACCTTTTTTTTTTATCATTCTGTCTGTTTATTTCCCTCTCTCCTCGTCTGTCTCCTGCCTCCTCTCATCTCAATGTTGACTCTCAGTGTTTGCTTCACTTTTCAGTGTTTATTGGGCAGCGACCAAACACCGAAAACGCTTGAGAGTGAAATCCACTGTTTTTCCATCGTGTCTTTAATAACTCGGCGCAGTTTCCACCCCTGCGTCTCATCCCGGAACATCAAAAGAAGCGCACCTAAAGGGCCAATTAGGACAGCAAAACATCTTTTTGAGTTACTTTGAAACACAGAGGAACAGCTTCAAGTTAATCTGAAGCTCCCAGCGAGCGTGCACGGACGTGCACGTGGACGTATAAATCTTTTATTTATGAAAGTTTTCCCTGCAAGGTTTTTGATCCCAGGTTCAGACGAGGTCACTCCTTCTGTTCTGTCTCAGTTATTATTCACAAAATTAAGTTTTCTTTAAATTATCTTTTGATTCACACTTGCTTTCAGGGTTTGGTAACAAAAATGTGTTTAAAATATCCATATATAATATATATATATCTATATCTATAAAGAAAATTCAACCAAAATGAATGAAAAAAAATATTAAAACATACAAATAACATACATAAAATGTATCAATAAAGGTTAGAACTAATTACATTTTTTGACATGAATTCAATACTTTTTTTAATTTGAGTTTTTGAAAAAAAGAAATTTATCATTTTCAATGTTCAGGTCCTTTAAAATATATTCATCACATTTAAAACACCCCAAGTTATGACTTCTTATAACTGAGGGTTCTACGAATGCGTGCCTGTAGAGGGCGTTGCATGCATGATGTAGAATCTTCATTTGCATATTATCCATGGGTGAGTGTTGAGTTAGTTATCAACTAAACTAGAGTTTATCTCAGTAGTGCAGCCTTTGATGTCTTCTTGAATAACTGTTAGTGTTTGCTCTCGTTCAACAACTTAACTTAACTTAACTTAACTTTAAATATGTACGTTTTACATTATATTCAGCCTTGATGTTGATACAATCACAAAACAATAATACACTCAGTTGGAAGAAGGGATTCATCCAATTAAATTCATGTAAGTAAATGTAATCCAATTAAAAATGAAATAATTTTTAAAAATGGGTCAGAACTATGTAATAGTTATAGGTTTAATACATAAAAAAAAAATAATACATAAAATTCGAATAAAAACAAAACAAAAAGAAACTGAATAATAAAATTCAGTCCTTGGTCATAACAGTCCATGCTAACAGTCCATGCTAACAGTCCATCTTAACAGTCCATGCTAACTGTCCATGTTAACTGTCCATGCTATCTGTCCATGCTAATTGTCCATGCTAAATGCCCATGCTAACTGCCCATGCTAACTGTCCATGCCAACAGTCCATGCTAACAGTTCATGATAATTGGCCAAGCTTATTGTCCATGCTAACTGTCCATGCTAACAGTGCATGCTAACAGTCCATGCTAACAGTCCATGATAACTGGCCATGCTTACTGTCCATGCTAACTGCCCATGCTAACAGTCCATGATAACTGGCCATGCTTACTGTCCATGCTAACTGCCCATGCTAACAGTCCATGATAACTGGCCATGCTTATTGTCCATGCTAACTGTCCATGCTAACAGTCCATGCTAACAGTCCATGATAACTGGCCATGCTTACTGTCCATGCTAACAGTCCATACTTACAGTCCATGCCAACAGTCCATGCTAACTGCCCATGCTAACAGTCCATGCTTAAAGTCCATGATAACTGACCATGCTAACTGTCCATGCTTATTGTCAATGCTAACTGTCCATGCTAACAGTCCATGATAACTGGCCATGCTTACTGTCCATGCTAACAGTCCATACTTACAGTCCATGCCAACAGTCCATGCTAACTGCCCATGCTAACAGTCCATGCTAACAGTCCATGCTTAAAGTCCATGATAACTGACCATGCTAACTGTCCATGATAACTGTCCATGCTAACTGTCCATGTTAACAGTCCTAGCTAACTGTCCATGCTAACAGTCCATCCTATCCTACTTATTAAATAAAATTAGCAAACATACTAAAATGTAAATTTATTAGTTTACAGCAAATAAAAAAAATAAAAATAAAAATGTTTTAACATAAAACATTTTTATTTACATTAAAATAAATGGTTTGTTTTGAAGACTTCAATTATGTCAAATATTAGGGTTTGATGTTAGTGATTTTTTTTTCCTTTTGGTTATTT
This sequence comes from Callionymus lyra, assembly GCA_016630915.1. Lineage (NCBI taxonomy): Eukaryota > Metazoa > Chordata > Actinopteri > Syngnathiformes > Callionymidae > Callionymus > Callionymus lyra. The sequence continues at coordinate 21,448,446 of JACEEU010000687.1, forward strand.
GTTGATGAATTGAAACATATCAAGAGTTTTTCAAACCAAACAAAGGGAATTGATCCATTTTCTACGACGACAAAATAAGAACGAATGAACGATGTTGTGTTGATTTGTTTTCCAAGTTGTTACTTTTATTATGTTCTGCTCAAATCATCCAATAATTCATCAGCAGCTTCGACAGGAAACTGTAGTTTTTTAATCTTCTTTATTGCTGTTGAGTGGGAAGTGAATTCAAAGACTAATTGAAAACAAACAATTTAAAACAGAAATGACTGGTAAACCTCTGGCGGTGAAATCATCGGAGCCAGTTCTGGCAGTTGTGGACTCAAGAAATAATAAAACAAACTCCTCTCGTCCAAGAACGTCTCTGAGAAACTCCTGCTGTGAAGCTCCGGCGCCGACGACCTTTGACCCGAGAGATTTACGAGATGTAGTGCAGAAGATTCTCGGATGATTTTCACCTCGTCTTCTCAAAACATTTCACAGTTTTCATCAAACGAACCAGAGAAACATCATCTGACCTCGTTTCCAAACATGTGCGTCTTCATCGCTGACACTTCCTGCTCTACTTCCTGTCTCTCAATAAGAACCTATTAAAAACTCTGAGACAAACTTTAATAACGTTTATTAAAAGGTTAAGAATTAATCGTGAAAAATGACGTTATTAAGGTAATTAAAGGAAATATTATTTTGTCTATTATTGAAAACTGAACAAAGATGGTGGATTTCATTTATTTCTCATTTCTCAATAATATTGAAGTAGTTGTGCAAGCTTTTATTTTGAAGAAAGAGTTGCCAAAGGAAAGTGGTCAAGATTAAAAAAAATGTAGTAAAGGTGGTTATTAGCATTATAACGCTAACGTGCTACTTCAAGTTAATGTATGAGAAGTTATATAAATTACTTTATTTGTATTCATTCATGTATTGTTAGCTAATGCTAAGCGAATGCTAGTTTGTGAATGACTTAAAAATGTTTATGGTTATTAGCATGCTAATGCTGAAGTACTACTTCAAGTTAATGCATGAGAAGTAATAAAAAATACTTTATTGTATTCACTCATTTATGGTTAGCTAATGCTAAGCAGATGCTAGTTTGTGAATGACTTAAACATGTTTATGGTTATTAGCATGCTAATGCTAAAGTGTTACTTGAAGTTTATCAATTAGAAGTTATAAAAAATAATTTATTTGTATTAATTAATTTATTGTTAGCTGATGCTAAGCAAATGCTAGTTTGTGAATGACTTAAAAATGTTTATGTTATTAGCATGCTAATGCTAATGTGCTACTTGAAGTTAATCAATTATAAGTTATTACAAAAAAATATTTGTATTAATTAATTTATTGTTTGCTAATAATAAGCACATACTTATGTCTGAATGACTTAAACATGTTTATGGTTATTAGCAGGCTAATGCTAATGTGCTACTTGAAGTTAATCAATTAGAAGTTATTACAAAAAAAATATTTGTATTAATTAATTTATTGTTAGCTAATCAAATGCTAAGCAAATACTAGTTTGGAAGTCGATGCTATGCTAAATGCTAAGCTATCTTTTTTGTTTCTTTCGTTGCAAGGGTTTTTCAACTCACTTTGTGTTTGTGTTTGTGTTTGTGTTTGTGTTTGCGTTTGCGTTTGTGTTTGTGTTTGTGTTTGTGTTTATGTTTGTGTTCTCATCATAAGAAAGCATTGAATATTGAAGGAGGGAACACTGGTCTCCAGCTGGTGTTTACTGAGGTGACGTGACAGACGTGATGGATTTGAGAGCTTCATGGTCTCGAGCTCCACATCTCTACGAACCTTCTTTCATCTGCTTCTCATTCTTCTCCTTCTTCTTGGTTCATCCATTCTTTGATGTTTCTTCCCGAGATCATGTGACGAGAGAATCTTGTGTCGACTCCACACACGAGTATTGATTCTGCTGATGGACACGTCTGTGCTGATTGATGGTTCCGTGTGCGAGACACAGGAAGTTGTTCGATGACCATGTTTTTAAGATGAGATGTTCGAGGCCTGAGGGCTGATGGAGAAGAAGTCGTGAAAGAAGAAAATCATTGGATGTTGAAGCGACAGAAGAGTCTCAGGTGTTGATTCAAGTCTCAATGTTTTTTTTTTTCAAGTATTTTCAGAAAGAAATGACAAGAAAAATCCTTTGAAGATTAGATTCTCGCTCCATTTATGCAAACGTTTCTCTGGCAACTTGTGTTTCTTCTTGCGTTTGTTTACTCTGGAAACTCCTGTTTCCTCCCACAGTTCGGACACATTGACGCATCAATCATCGATTTTAACGCAGATTCCGATTCACCAATTTTTTTCTGGTAGATAAAATACATTTGAAAAAATGATGATGTTATTATTTTAAATATTATAATTAATCAAACAAACCTATCAAATAAAAACAGCTAGAACAACACTGTATAAAGGACATTTAAAGGAAAAATAAATAACAAATAAACAATAAAAAAAAGGAATTAAAATATAAAATGTAAAATAAAACAATTAATTACGAATAAACAATGAAAACAATAAATAAAACAATGCAATAAATAACACATAAACTTTAAAGCAAACTAATTAAAATATACAATTAAAATTATACAATAAATAGCAAACAAACAATGAAAAACAATAATAAAACAATGCAATAAATAAAAAATAAACAAATAAACAATCATCAAAATAATAAAATACATAAAACAACAAATAAGCATAACAAATAAATATATAAATAATAGAATAAATAACAAACAAACAATAAAACAATAATCAAAATAATACAATAAATAACAAATTAACAATAAAACTAACAACTAGAATAATGCAATAAATCACAAATGAACAATGAAAAACAATAATTAAAATATAGAAATTACACAAATACCGAAAAACAGATTACAAAATAATTAAAAACATTATATATATTTGTTTGTAATAGTAATAGTAATAGTAAATTTTTATCATTTATATTTATATACAAAAACAAACGTCTCAGTATGAAAACTCTGAGCTGCTGCTGCAAACAAAAGTAATGTAATAAAGAGAATCAATAAAATAATATCTTGTGTGAGTTACGACACAGTAATAACCAAGTAATACCAAGTATTACCAAGTAATACCAAGTAATAAGTCGAGTTCCACTGAGTCACGACTGTTCCTACATTGTACTGCTTTAATAGTTTCAAGATAACAGTTTGATTCCCATCTGAGCTGCTGCAGTTCCTCTGTAAATAAATCATGTCTCCTGATGATGCGTGAAAACACAAGAAGAGTTTGATTGACAGGACAAACGCATCCGTCGCAGCAGAGAAGAGGAGCTGAAAATAAACAACAATTCAAGATCCTCTCGCTATTGTGTCAAACTTAGACCGAGATTAAACGCTTAATCCAGTTATTTAGAGACGAGCAGAGACAATAGTTAGTTCTTATCAGAAGGGAGTTCAGTGACGATGAGGAGACGATATATATTATATATTATATATATTTATGTGTGTTTGAAGATGAAGGTATATAAATATAAGATAAATAAAGATGGTGACACTCGCTCGCTCTGTTGTTTCAATGAGTCTCAAACTAATCTCACTTGGAAACGTTCCTGGTTTGTATCTTCTTCGTCTGTCGTTCTTTATCTTCCACCTCTTTTCTCTTTAGAGACATTTGAAAAAGATGGATGGATGGATGGATGGATGGAGAAAGGGAGGGTGGTTGGATGGATGGATGGATGGATGGATAGATGGATGGGTGGATGGATGGATGGATGGATGGATGGATGGATGGATGGATGGATGGATGGATGGATGGATGGATGGATGGATGGATGGGTGGATTGATGGATGGATGGATGGATGGAGGGAGGGATGGATGGATGATGGAGGGATGGAGGGATGGGTGGAATGAATGGATGAATGGATGGATGGATGGATGGATGGATGGATGGATGGATGGATGGATGGGTGGTTGGATGGATGGATGGATGGAGGGAGGGATGGATGGATGGATGGATGGATGGATGGATAGATGGATGGATGGATGGATGGATGGATAGATGGGTGGTTGGATGGATGGATGGATGGATGGATGGATGGATGGATGGATGGATGGATGGGTGGATGGATGGATGGATAGATAGATGTGAATATATAAAGTGAATTGATGAAAAGTAAAGAAAATATAAAAATATATGAGTCAATTATCGATACAATTATAAGGAAAAAATATTGCATTTTGATGTATTTTATGATAAGGGTTAGTAAAGATTAATTTAAAAATAATAAATTCTCCTTTGGAAGTATTTAAAAAAATGTCTGGAGGCACAAATAAATTAAACACGTGTTGAAAAAAGAAAACTAAAAAAAATGGTGTCAATAATAATGAATACAAATGATTATATTTAGGTATGGTTTAGAATAAGTGTTAAGAAAATGAATTAAATTTTAATAAAATTGAATATTGGTCACCAAATTTATGTCACTTATGGAATACCTTCATATCAAGTTACTACACTCACTTCTTCAGAAATCTTTAAAATCAATATTTTCATGCCATTTTTCTGTAAACATTTCGTAATAACTTTGTAATTACAACTCCAATGGTCACCAAATCTATGTCACTAATGGAGGATCTTCATATCAAGTAACTACACTCGTTGCTTTTCCTTTCTTTTTTTGTGGAAATCTTTAAAATCTATAATTGAATGCAACGTTTCCTAAACATTGTGTAATAAATTTGTAATTAAAACTCCGATGGTCACCAAACTTACGTCACTCATCAAAGACCTTCAAATCATGTTACTACACTCAACCCTTTTCAGATTTTCCATTAAATTCTTTAAAAAATTTTTTAATTTCCAAATGTATGTCACTAACATACTTTCTTAGGTCAGTCTGTCAAACTGAGCCTGAGAAACCTGGGTGTTGTATTTGATAAAGACATGTCTCTTGTTCAACACTGCAGAAAACTGACCAGAAACTGTTTCCTTCACGAGAAAAATCTCTAAACTTAGGAAAATGTTTTTTGGGAAAAGTTTGGGGGTTTAAAACCCCTGGGTTGGGGTTTTTTTTCTGGGGGGATGGGGAGGGGGGGGGGTGTGTCCCAAAAAAAGGGGGGGGGGTGGGGGGGGGGGGAAAAAAACCCCGGGGGGGGGGGGTGGGGGCCGGGGGGGGAAAACTCACATTTCTCCGATCCTTAAAACTCTTCACTGGCTTCCAGTTTCTTTCAGGATCAACTTTAAAATTCTGGTTCTTACTTTCAGATCTATTCATGGTCAGACCTTCCATCAGTGATCTGATCCAGCCTTACACCCCAGCTCGGGCTCTGAGGTCTGTGGATCAGAATCTACTTATGGTTCCTGAACACGGCTCAGGACCAGAGGAGAGAAATCTTTTCAGGCTGTTGCTCCTAAGCTTTAGAACGATCTTTCTCTCTCTTTGCTCTTGATGGATCTACTGACTCCTTTAAGAAACATCTTAAGACGTTTCTATTTGTTCAGGCTTTTCCTTGATTTTCTGGAACTCCTGTGTTGTTCTCAGTATTATCTTGATCTTTAAAGTATGTACTTTTTTGAGTATTGTTTTGATTGTTTAAGCGCTTTGTGACCCTGGTCTGGAAAAGCGCTATATAAATAAATATTACTTACTTACATACTTATGGTTTCTTATCGTCTTCATCTGCATCATCTTCTCCTGCTTCTATATCTTCCACATCTTCTCTCCTTGAGCAACATGTCTGCAGGCACAGCTACCAAACACAAATACTCAGAAATAAACATTGACTCCAGCTGCTGCTGCTGCTGCTGCTGCTGCTTCCAGACGTGAAATGAGTTTCGGGAGCGAAACACATTGAGACGTTTAGAGGCCGAAGATGTACGTCGACGCCGCGGAGGCGTGAACACGAGCACGAGTTCCAAATGTGAGCAACACTTCCCTGAGGCGCCGATCATACAATCTGTGATCGGAGCTGCTGCCATGTGTCGGAGTGTGTGAGCACATGTGTGTGTGTGTGTGTGTGTGTGTGTGTGTGTGTGTGTGTGTGTGTCATGGTGGGTGATGCTCCCCACTGGTGTGCGTTCTGTCTCTCTCGCTCACAACTCTGTTCACAGCTTTTCTGTTCCTCGGCAGAAGTCAATCTCTTCCGCTGAATCTTCCCATATGGCTCCGAACGAGCGCGTCGGCTTCATTATTTACCTCCAGCAAACAGAGTCGCTTCACTTCGCTCTCATTTTTACACATTAATGGTGTCGTAGTTTTTCCATCTGTAAACACATCACACTCTCGTTTGTGTTTTTGCCTTTTTTTTTGTTCACAGTGAATAACAGATGACATTTTTTTTATCTTAATGTAGCTTTAATGGTCATTAAACTCCTTAAATATGATGAATATATTCAATATATACAATAGTTTTTCTCACAATGTCGTATCAATATTCGACAGAGGTCGATGTATACAAACACAACAGAAAAATAAAGTAATAAAATTAAAAAACGCAAAATATATATATACAACGATACATATATATAACGATTAACATGTAAATATTCACGACGTACGGTCAACTTGTGTTGCAATTACACTTCCATACACTAGATGGAAGCAGTCATTACGTAGCTAAAGGAACATTGAAGTCCTGCGAAATCACTGGCTATGACTGAGGACGAGAGGATACAGTAGACTCCAGCAACTTTTGTTTCATCTATCAGAATAATAACAGACAGTTTTACAACATCACAATGAGTGTTTTTATCCTTTTATTAGAGGTGTGTATTGGCAAGAATCCATCATACGTATTATGACACAGGGACAGCATTACATCGATATATCGTGATACTGTAGTAACAAGGATACACGTGTATTGTCGAGTACTTGACTCTGGGGTTGCAGTATTTACAGACCACATGACTCTTTACAAAGTTGTAACTGCTTTCATTTGTTTTCAAACTAAAATATATCCAAACATCAGCTTTAAAAGCTGCTGGATTCGACTGTATCCTCTCGTCCTCAGTCATCTCGCAGGATTCAATTGTTTGTTCTGATGCGGAGGATTTAACATAAAAATAAATAAATCATGTTTTCATGTTTATTTTAAAATTAAAAAATCACTACAGTGCTGTAGTGAAGTACAGTCTTGTGAAAAAATGTTTTGTAACATTTAAATGCATTAATATTTATATATATATTTATTATATTTTCTATTTGAAATGAATTCATGCACATTCTTATAGATCCAAGGTTTCTTATATAGACCTATATGTCCGACTGTATATCCTAATGAATCCTGTACTCAATCTCAAATATAAATATATGACTTTGAAACAGATTTAAATCAGAGTTTTTTCAGACACATTTGCATCCGTTGAGTAGTTCAGTGGCTTCCATTAGTTTTGGTCTCACATCTCTTTAAACCGCTGCCGAGACAAGAGTTAATCCTCCGTCGTAAATCAGCCGTAAATATCATTTCCACGCCATCAGGTGGAGGAGATTCTCGGAGCAACGATCCTCCTGGACTCTCCTCCGCCCCCGGTTCATATTGACCCGAGAGCAATTCAGAGGTTCTTTCATCAAGCCGGTCCGACACCAGCTCTTGATGGATCTGTTTCCAACACCGTTCACCATCCCATCCTTTCTCCGCCTCCCCCCGCCTACTCTTCTAGTCTAATCTCCCTCTCTCCGACTTTAAGCTTCTTTCCCTTCTTTTACGGCTTTTTTTTTTTTTTTTCCATTTCGCTTTTCAAGTCCTGAGAGCTAATCTGCCGACACACACTCCCGAGAGCAGCCGGCGAACGAGTGTAATGGAGTGTTATGGATGGATGGAAGGAACCGATAGGTGCGGAGGAATGAAAGTGGGATGGATAGCAGCGACGGTTTTCACGATATCGAGGGAAAATAACGGGAATTCTGAATGAAAAATTCTCCATTTATGATCTATAATGCCTAGAATATCAGTACTATGTACTGTATTTCGTTTATATTACCTCTAAAGTGCAACAAAGGTTCTAGAAAGATTAACTTCTGCTCCTTAAATGTTCATATAAATCATAAAACTGTGCACAGACTTATCCAGGAAACAAATACGGTCTTTATAATGGAGGAAATAAACGTTAAAAACGCTAGAAAACAACACAAACGTGGTCAATTCGATCACTTCCCAATTCATCTCACAGGAAGATGGCAGAAGAACGGGGGAGTTGGTATTAGAGGAAGACAAAGGAAAGATAAAAGAAAAGGATTAACGTGGATTAGAGAAGAAACGTGTCGGACCAGATGTTCGGGCGCTGGAACGTTAAGGGACGGAGAGATGGTCAAGATTTGTGTCTTGGTTAACGTTACGATGTTTTTAATCTTCACTATGTAACTTTACCAGATATGTTTTGAGCAGTTGCTCAGATTTTTCACACGGAGAGTAACAAATGCTTAGCAACAGTGAAACAAATATTTAATATTGTAGCGACACTGGTACGACACCAGGGGGAGCCAGAAACAAGAATTTCAAACATACGTATTGGGCCTTTTGGGACTCGCTCGGTTTAACCCTGGTGTTATCTCAGGGTCAAAGTGACCCCGAAGGCCTGAAAACAAATGTGTTTGTGGTATCCCTTTGTTTTGTCTCAGAGTAAAGTGGCCCTGTTGTATCTGGGTCAAGATAAACGACCTCCACCATCATGTACCACCTTGACCCAGAGACAACACAAGGGATACCACGAACACATTTGCTTTAGGGCCTTCGGGTCACCTTGACCCTCAGACAACACAAGGGATACCACAAACACATTTGTTTTCTGGTCTTCGGGTCACCCTGACCCTGAGATAACAGTGTTAAGGGAGTTCTGTTGTGGCTTTTTAAATGCTCAAAAAGTTATAGAATTGTATAAATAGAAATAAATGTGTGTAACAGCTTTATTTAGTGTGTATTTTGTTTTCATATACTTTTTTCCTTCTTTTATTTTTCCTTTAGTTATTTTAGTGTTACTTATTAAAAAAAAAATAATTCTCTGTATTCCTGTTTGTATTTCTCATCTGATATTTAAAGTGTTATTTATGATATCGTCATTAATTTTGTTTGTTATACGTAATATTACTAAAATGTCAGACAGAAAAAAGTTTTCTTCTTTCTATCCAGACAAGATTTTCTCCTTCCCAGCATCCAATCTGTTTTACAGTATCTAGTTTATGTAGGTATTGATCCAACACCAGAACCACAACACGATAAAGTCTTCTTGATTTATTGTTTCATGTTTCTACTCACGGGGACTTCCTGTCATCGCGAGGTCACACAGTTTTATCAGCAACACTTTATGAGTGACTAGAATTCAAAAGTTTGATCATGTTTATGTCCATAGTTGAGATGCACAGTAAGTCCATCATCATGACAATGTTTTGAATTATTGCTTTATAAAGTTCTCGTCTGTAATCTGGGCGAACGAGAGGTTACGAGAGTCCATTATGACGTAATAATGGCTTCACTGCTCCTCCAGCCAGCTGTACTCATGCGCCGCTTTGTTTATACAACGAGTCCCTTGGAAGGGGAGACTTCCGGGATTGATGACACGCGGTGACAAACCTCCATGTTTGACCAATCGCAGCAGAGTGGGTGTGGTCATGGTCAACAAGATCTCATCTCCAGAAAGTGTTTTCAGTGGGAGGAGTTTAAATAATTTTCTAATGTCAATATTTCAAAGGAAAGAAAGTTTTGTACAAACACACCCTGGTGGTACAATGGGGTAACATCACAACAACACACACTGATGATACAATAGAGTCACACATCAACAACAACACACACACACTGATGATACAATAGAGTCACACATCAAAAACCCTCACACATCAAAACAACACACACACACTGATGATACAATAGAGTCACACATCAAAACAACACACACACACTGATGATACAATAGAGTCACACATCAAAACAACACACACACACTGATGATACAATAGAGTCACTACATCAAAACAACACACACACACTGATGATACAATAGAGTCACACATCAAAACAACACACACACACTGATGATACAATAGAGTCACACATCAAAACAACACACACACACTGATGATACAATAGAGTCACACAACACAACAACACACACCTAAAACAACACATTAGATGCTCTTGGAGATACTAAAGAACCAAACTCTTACAAAAGACGACATATTTTATCATTTTTAGATAGTACTACATATTTAAATACATGTATTGTTGCTAACTAGGTCAGGACCAGCGACGCTCCTTGTTCGCTCTGTTGAAAACAAGACATTTAACACAACACAGAACGTAATCTGACGGACTCATTACAACACAACCCTTTACTTACGGTGCCAATCAAACTTCCACGAGGCATTTCTACACACTGCTCTAGTTAGTGTTAGATTAAAATAATCATATACGCCATACTTAACTTAATGCTAAAAGATAATCACAATATAAAGTATAAATTACTCGCTTCATCTAAGAGTTTAAACGCTTGACTACACATTCACAATCAACATTCCACTCCAGACTGATTCACTGGTTCGAGGCAAGCTTGGATCAGAATTAAAGATATGACACCGGTTATTTAAAACTTCTCTTTATCTGCAAATCACACCTTAAATCGTAGATCAAAGAACGAAGCAAGACACACCCGGGAAAGGGGGGATAAAAGACGGAAGAGAAGATAACCCCCGCCCGAGAACAGTTGAATGATTAGATTACAAGAAAACAAATCAGGATGTCTCTCCGCGGGGTGATCGTGACACAGGGAACTTGAAAGAACAATTTGGCCGGAAAGGAGACGGAAAATTTGGACGGAAGCGACCGCATTGTTTTGATCGTTTCATTAGCCATGGCTTGATTGGTCGCTACAATGCTGTATTTAAATTCTTTGTTTCTACGTCAAAAGTGATGGTGGTTGCTGGGCGGCCAAGCATCACGAGAACCTTTCCAGGTCACTGCTACCGAAAGGGTTGTCGAGAGGGAGGAGGATGACACGCTCTAGAATCTCTCGGAGGTTTGTTTGTTTTTTCACGCCGATGACTCATCGTCACATCCTCGTATCAAAAACGATATATTTCCATGAATCAACGACATCCTGGTTCTTGTGAATCACTTCTGCTCCACTTGCGCTCTGGCGGCGAAGCATACGGTGAGGCTAGAAGAGGGAGGGAGAGAGAGGGAGGGAGAGGAAGAGAGGAGGAGCACCGGGAGGAGGAGAAGAGAGGGTTACGATGGTAGGGAGAGGGTTCTGCAGAGATCGGCCATTAGAGGAGGAAAGAGCAGGAAAGTGAGAAGCTTTTTTTTTCTTCCACGAAACTCGTGAGCAGACACTTGTCGCGGCGGCAACAGGAAGTCATGGGGGCCGTGGTGGGAACGCTGACCATGCAGACCAAGCAGAGGAGGCCGTCCCGGGGTGAGGGAACACACACACACACACTCAATCATTCGACAAACTTTTTGACGTCTACATGCAGGGCACCACCAGGGTGTGTGTGAAGTGTGTGTGACGTGTGAGGAATGTCAGACCAACAGGTGTAAAGAAAAATATTCCATAAAGTTGTACTGATGTCAGTTATTGTCGCGGCGCTCATCTTTTATTCATGGGAGGCTTCTTGACTCGGTGTTGCATTGATGCTGATCCACACACACACACACACCGACACACACACACACACACACACACGTCGAAGGTGTTTGTCACTCAGCTCACACACGCTGCTTTTCCATCTTGCTGTTACCTTGGAAGCACCGTCGCCATGGCAACAAAAAAGATGTCAGTTTTGGGACTTGATGAGGTTTTGAGTGAGTCGAGTCCAAAACGAGACGAGAGGATCGACAGGTGCGAGTCCTCGTCACCTGTTGGCTCGAACCCGACCGATGCATCATCGTCACGACTCCCGGGTGTGTGCGCTGACTTTAAATGTGTGTGTGTGTTGAGCTATGATCTGGTGCAAATGAGTCCAAGTGTTTTTTGTTTTTTTTCTCTTGGGCTTTAAGCAGAAGCACAAACGTGTTGCTGGAATAATGAGGCGTCTTCAGAAGCTCCACACGTTTGTAAACGTGTGGTTTTCGGAGTCAGTTTCTCGCACAGGAACATATTTTTTCCTGCAGCAAATGACCTGGAAAAAAAAACATGAAAGCGTTTGAAGATGTCTGAGCTGGTGTGTGTGTGTGTGTGTGTGTGTGTGTGTGTGTGTGTGTGTGTGTGTGTGTGTGTGTGTGTGTCGACGCTTGTTCTCTGGTGTTGTCGATGTGTTGTTATCCAGGATCACAACATTGGCAGCAGCTCTTACACCAGAGCGTCACGAAGCCTCGGCACTAATATCGTGAGATTAAATTCCTACGTGATGGATTCTCCGCGCGACCTCCTGCTGGGAAGATTCAATAAAAAAAATAATAAAAAATAAAAAAGATAAGGAACATAAGTTTTGGACGTCAATAAAAATATAGAGGTTTCTAGTAATAGTAAAGAAAATGAATTCATTTTAAATCAAAGCAATATTGTTATTTAATAGAATGTGATTTTCAAAATAAAAAGATAGGAGGTGTGTATTTGCAAGAATCTGGTGACACGTATCACGATACAGGGTCAACGACACGATGTATTGTAATACTGTAGTAACAAGTATATATGTGTAGTATTGTCCAGTACTTGACTCTGGTGTTGTCGTATTTACAGACCACATGACTCTTGACAAAGTCGTAACTGCTTTCATTGTTTCAAACAGAAATATGTCCAACTGCTTAATGCTGCTGGACTCACTTTTTCCCCCCCTCCCCCCCCCCCCCCCCCCCCCCCTCCCCCCCGCCCCCATCTATCCTCGCATCAGCCTTTTCTCTGACTCACTGTATCCTCTCGTCCTATTAATACCTGTATCCCTGAAGTCATCCCTGTATCCTCTCGTCCTCAGTCATCACTGTATCCTCTCGTCCTGAGTCATCCCTGTATCCTCTCGTCATCAGTTATCACTGTATCCTCTCGTCCTCAGTCATCACTGTATCCTCTCTTCCTGAGTCATCCCTGTATCCTCTCGTCCTCAGTCATCCCTGTATCCTCTCGTCCTCAGTCATCACTGTATCCTCTCGTCATCAGTCATCCCTGTATCCTCTCGTCCTCAGTCATACCTGCATCCTCTCAGTCCTTCTGTCCTCTTTTAAGTTTTCTTATTGTCGTGTAAAAAGACAACAAAAAGGAAAAACAATCTATCTATACGATACGTTTTACGATACGATATATTGTCTTACTGTAGTACCAAGGATATATGTGTAGTATTGTCCAGTACTTGACTCTGGTGTTGCAGAATTTACAGAACACATGACTCTTGACGAAGTCGTAACTGATTTAATTTGTTTTCAAACCAAAAATATGTCCAAACATCGGCTTTAAAAGATGCTGGAGTCACTGTATCCTCTCGTCCTCAGTCATCATTCGGCAGGATATCCTTGTTCCTTTAGCTGCGGAGAACATAAAGTTTAATTGCAACACAAAATGAAAATGGAGTCCACTGTATCCTCTTGTCCTTAGTCATCACCAAGATCTTGTCATTGTTCTTATAGATACGGAGGACGTAGTGAATGATGCCATCTAGCTGTCGGAAATTCAACCGTGTAGTGGAACCTGATGACCACTAGGTGGTGCTCTACTGTTGACATGTTTGGAGGTGTGTGGAGGGATCGGGGAGAAAATAAAAAAGTATTTGAAATGTGTGTTAGCGTTGTTGTGTGTCTCATATGAAACTAACTACAGAGTTGAGCTACAACATCGTACATGGCGTCAGAAGTTGGCGAAAGTGAAGCAAGCTAAAGCTAATGCTATGCAACTAAAAAAACAGTGAGTTTGTCGCCTAAGGAGGAGAAAGGATTGGATCAGAACGGACCAAGTTTTTTCAATACCTCCTCCGGGGAAATTTCAACTTTGACGAGCCAAACAGTTGGACTCAGTGGCAGCGGTGTTTGGAGCGATTGCTTCGGGATCGAAGAGAAGTCTGAGGCGAACCAGAGAACAATAATATGAAACTAACTACAGTGTTGAGCTACAACATCGTACAAACTGCATCACAAAAATGAGCAAAAGCTTTAAAAACTGCTCTAGTCCTCTGTATCCTCTCATCCTCAGTCATCGCCAGGATCATTGTTCTTATCGATGTGGAGGACGAAATGACTGCTGCCACCTAGTGGTCGGAAGTTTAGCTGCATCACAAAAATGAGCAAAAGCTTTAAAAGCTGCTGGAGTTCACTGTATCCTCTCATCCTCAGTCATCGCCAGGATCACTGTTCTTATCGATGTGGAGGACGTAATGACTGCTGCCACCTAGTGGTCGGAAGTTTAGCTGCATCAAAAAAATGAGCAAAAGCTTTAAAAGCTGCTGGAGTTCACTGTATCCTCTCATCCTCAGTCATCGCCAGGATCATTGTTCTTATCGATGTGGAGGACGTAATGACTGTTGCCACCTAGTGGTCGGAAGTTTAGCTGCATCACAAAAATGAGCAAAAACTTTAAAAGCTGCTGGAGTTCACTGTATCCTCTCATCCTCAGTCATCGCCAGGATCATGGTTCTTATCGATGTGGAGGACGAAATGACTGCTGCCACCTAGTGGTCGGAAGTTTAGCTGCATCACAAAAATGAGCAAAAGCTTTAAAAGCTGCTGGAGTTCACTGTATCCTCTCATCCTCAGTCATCGCCAGGATCATGGTTCTTATCGATGTGGAGGACGTAATGACTGCTGCCACCTAGTGGTCGGAAGTTTAGCTGCATCACAAAAATGAGCAAAAGCTTTAAAAGCTGCTGGAGTTCACTGTATCCTCTCATCCTCAGTCATCGCCAGGATCATTGTTCTTATCGATGTGGAGGACGAAATGACTGCTGCCACCTAGTGGTAGGAAGTTTAGCTGCATCACAAAAATGAGCAAAAGCTTTAAAAACTTCTCTAGTCCTCTGTATCCTCTCATCCTCAGTCATCGCCAGGATCATGGTTCTTATCGATGTGGAGGACGTAATGACTGCTGCCACCTAGTGGTCGGAAGTTTAGCTGCATCACAAAAATGAGCAAAAGCTTTAAAAGCTGCTGGAGTTCACTGTATCCTCTCATCCTCAGTCATCGCCAGGATCATTGTTCTTATCGATGTGTAGGACGTAATGACTGCTGCCAAGTTTAGCTGCAACACAAAAATAAACAAAGTATATTTACAGGTTAATTGTGATAAAAAACAACAACTTATTATTTTATTTTCAGTCAGTTTATTTAAAATTCAAACCATAAAATAACTATTATAAAAATATAAATATCATTTAAATGTCAAAAATATTGATTCAGTATATGGTGAAATAAATATCGCGATATATCAGTGTATCAATATTTTCTACTGTAGTTTGATTCCTACACTGTAATCTGTTTGTTTTATATATTTTCTTATATTATTCATTATAGTTGTTTGAAGTTTTTAATTTTACACTTCAACATGTAAATAAAGATATTTAATTGTATCAATAAATGTAGTTTTATTGTAATATTGAACGTCAAGTAAAGAGTGTTTATTCTATTATTAAATACAAAACTAAACATGTTGACAACCTGACAAATTCTTCCTCTCTTCTATTGTAGCTCCATCCATCCTCCCTGTCCTCCCCCTCATCCCCCTTTTTTTACTCTCATATTTTTCCCTCCTCCTCACAAGCCTCTGCAATTTTTATTTCCTTCATTTTCATCAGCGAAGCTTTTTTATGTCCCTCAGCTTCACGACTCGCTCGCTCACTTTATCACACGCATTAGCTGCTGCGAACGCTTATGAAGTCGTCGACGGGCTCTCACCTTGGCACGCCGCCCAGAGTCGTGTGTGTGTGTGTGTGTGTGTGTGTGTGTGTGTGTGTGTGTGTGTGTGTGTGTGTGTGTGTGTGTGTGTGACAGAGACTAGTCTAGACAGGTCGTACATCAAGTGATCAATACTTGTTAAACCAGTGAGATCCAAAAGCACATGTTGAACTAGTTGAGCTGGTGGTTGAATATAAAGTCATTAAAAGTCAATATAAAGTCATCAAGAGTTCAGATAAATGGAAACACAAACTACGTTTTTTACTCTTTTAAACTTATTTTACTGTAAGCTGCTATTTTAGTAACTGTCTTGTCTTTGTTATGTTGATGTTACTTTTGTGTTGTTTCTAAGTTAATGTTTTATTTCAGCTTTTATGTGAAACATCTTCTGACTGATGAATGTCTGGAGGAGCTACATAAATAACTTATTCTTATTCTTTCTCTTATTCTTATTCTTACTTTTTTCTTATTCTTATTCTTATTCTTATTCTTATTCTTTTTCTTATTCTTATTCTTATTCTTATTCTTACTCTTATTCTTATTCTTATTCTTATTCTTACTCTTACTCTTACTCTTATTCTTATTCTTATTCTTATTCTTTCTCTTATTCTTATTCTTATTCTTATTCTTATTCTTATTCTTATTCTTATTCTTTCTCTTATTCTTATTCTTATTCTTATTATTTCTCTTATTCTTATTCTTATTCTTATTCTTACTCTTACTCTTATTCTTACTCTTTATTCTCTTATTCTTATTCTTATTCTTATTCTTATTCTTATTCTTATTTCTTATTCTTATTCTTATTCTTTTCTTATTCTTATTCTCTGTATTCTTTCTCTCTTATTCTTTTCTCTTTTTCTTATTCATTCTCTTATTCTTATTCTTTCTCTTATTCTTATTCTTATTCTTACTTTTTCTCTTACTTTTACCCTTTTTCATTCTCTTATTCTTATTCTTATTCCTATTATTCTTTCTCTTATTCTTATTCCTATTCTTAATTGTTCTCTTATTCTTATTCTTTTTCTTATTCTTATTCTTATATTCTTATTATCTTTCTCTTATTCTTATTCTTTCTCTTGATCTTATTCATTATAATATTCTTAATTTTTCTCTTACTTTTACCCTTTTTTTTTCTCTTATTATTAATCTTTTTTTTTCCTCTTATCTTAATCTTATCTATTCTTATTCTCTCTTACTCTATTCTTACTCTTTTTCTTTTCTTATTCTTATTCTTATTCTTATTCTTATTCTTATTCTTATTCTTATTCTTATTCTTAGTCATAGTCTTATTCTTTCTCTTTTGTCTAGGAGCAAAGTAGTAGTGATGAGTTCACTGAGAGGGAGTGAGAGAGACATAGAGCAAGTGAATCATGAATTCAGTAAAAAAAAGGTGAAAAAGAAGCTGTATTTCATATTTGTGAGCAGATCTTCAAAATCATGCTCTGGAAGAAGAAGAGTTCAGGCTCAGTCCTAACACAACAGCTACACACCAGCTACACAACAGCTACACACCAGCTACACAACAGCTACACAACTGTACACAACAATAAAAGTCCAGTCGTTGTTTTCTCCAGTTTTACATCTGTGGAGTTAAAACAGTTCAATATTAAAAATGTAGTTTGTTTGTAGAAATAAAATCTCAATCAAAGCGGCTTCATTTGACTGTAGATCTGAAGGAAGAATTCAAAGCAGGATCACAAACATCTGCACCAGAGTCTGGCTTCATGTCGACATCATGTCAACAGTCGAGGCGTTCAGATGAATTCAGGTCGAACACAAGAGCACAAAACAAATGTGAGGTGAAATAAACGCTGCATCAGCGTCAGCCCGAGGCTTGTTTCTCTGCAACTTCCTTGTGAGTCACATGTTCGGAGATGCATTGATCCGAAGAGAAGCTTCTACTCGTGCAGACCTGAACCAGAGGCAGGTCTTCTGGGCCCCCGGGGGTCTCCAGAGAGGGTTCCGACGCCGCCGGACGCTGTCGCTTTAAACGCTGCTAATGTTGCAGACGCGTGTCTAATGGTCTCGTGAAGACTCCGGGGTCGCGTTGCTAAGAAGCCGAGGCGGGTTTTTAACGACTGTCTGGTGAGTCGTAGTGTTTTGGAGCAGCAGGAGAACTGGATCTGAGCAGAAGAAGAAAACATCAAGATGAAGGTCTTAGAATGTAAAGACTGAACTAAAACACTTTACAGTCTAATCATATCATTGAAATATCGACATGAGAAAATGATCTTAAGCTGCACCTACTGGAACAAAAACTGTTTTTCTGGAAATGAAATCTTGTTGACCATAACCACACCCATCAATCCCAAAATGTTTCCACCTCCAAGGGACTCGTTGTATAAACAAAGCGGGGACGCGATTAAAGCTGGCTGGAGGAGGAGTGAAGCCATTATTACATCATAATGAACTCCTGTAAACTCTCGTTCGCCCAGATTTCAGAGCAACTTTATAACGTAAATAAGTGTAAAACACGGTCATGATGAGGGACTCGTTGTATAAACAAAGCAGGGTGTGATTACAGGTGGCTGGAGGAGGAGTTAAGCCATTATTATATTTACATCATGATGGACTTTCGTAACCTCTCGTTTGCCCAGATTTCAGAGCAACTTTATAAAGTAATAAGTGGAAAACATGGTCATGATGAGGGACTCGTTGTATAAACAATGTGGGACGTGATTACAGCTGGCTGGAGTAGGTGTGAAGCCATTATTACGTCATAATGGACTCTCTTAACCTCTCGTTCGCCCAGATTTCAGAGCAACTTTATAACGTAAATAAGTGTAAAACACGGTCGTGATGAGGGACTTGTTGTATAAACAAATGTGGGGTGTGATTACAGCTGGCTGGAGGAGGAGTGAAGCCATTATTACGTCATGATGGACTTTCGTAACCTCTCATTCGCCCAGATTTCAGAGCAACTTTATAAAGTAATAAGTGTAAAACATGGTCATGATGAGGGACTCGTTGTATAAACAAAGCAGGGGTGTGATTACAGCTGACTGGAGGAGGAGTGAAGCCATTATTACGTCATGATGGACTCTCGTAACCTCTCGTTCGCCCAGATTTCACAGCAACTTTATAAAGTAATAAGTGGAAAACATGGTCATGATGAGGGACTCGTTGTATAAACAAAGCAGGGGTGTGATTACAGCTGGCTGGAGGAGAAGTGAAGCCATTATTACTTCATGATGGACTCTCGTAACCTCTTGTTCTCCCAGATTTCAGAGCAACTTTATAAAGTAATAAGTGGAAAACATGGTCATGATGAGGGACTCGTTGTATAAACAATGTGGGACGTGATTACAGCTGGCTGGAGTAGGTGTGATGCCATTATTACGTCATAATGGACTCTCGTAACCTCTCGTTAGTCCAAATTTCAGAGTAACTTTATAAAGTAGTAAGTGTAAAACATGGTCATGATGAGGGACTCGTTGTATAAACAAAGCGGGGGCTTGATTACAGCTGGCTGGAGGAGGAGTGAAGCCATTATTACGTCATGATGGACTCTCGTAACCTCTCGTTCGCCCAGATTTCAGAGCAACTTTATAAAGTAATAAGTGTAAAACATGGTCATGATGAGGGACTCGTTGTATAAACAAAGCAGGGGTGTGATTACAGCTGGCTGGAGAAGGAGTGAAGCCATTATAACGTCATAATGGACTCTCGTAACCTCTCGTTCGCAAAGATTTCAGAACAACTTTATTAAGTAATAGGTGTAAAACATGTTCATGATGAGGGACTTGTTGTATAAACAAAGCAGGGGGGTGATTACAGTTGGCTGGAGGAGGAGTGAAGCCATTATTACGCCAAGATTTCAGAGCAACTTTGTAAAGTAATAAGTGTAAAACATGGTCATGATGAAGAACTTACTGCATCTTGGAGAGAAGAACATTTACTACATGTCAGGAGAGTCGGGTATTTCGGTTTCCTCGACCTTGAGGAATTTCTACTTGGTTGTTGATAACAAGCTCAACAAAAATGTATCTTCCTACCTTCACCTGACTTCTGGAATCTGTGCCGCAGAGATCACTCACGTCTTCCAGTCTCTCGCACTCATTGTCCTTTAGCTCCATCAGAACCTTCTTGCCCTTTCCAGCCTCAGCCTCTCATCACTCTTTATCTCTTTGTCCATTTCGGGACCATTTAGTGTCTTCGTGAGTTTGTAGATGACGTTGTCTCAGGATGAAATGATGATGAAATGATGATCTAGATTCAAAGCTCAGACCTAATCTTTTCAGCACATTCAACAGTTTTTTTTTCTTATGGACCTACTTTAAATATGTACTAAATCAGAGCCGACATAAATCACAGAACTTTTTTTGCCTTATTTTTCAGACTTTAAGGTGTACTTAAAATCTTTCCTCGAATGGATTTTATAAGGTATACCCTGTTCAAAAATCTGTCAAATTGTTGATACAATATAAAGTAGTACTATGAGACATTAGTATAACTCTGTTAGTCATTGCATATTACTTCATGATTCTTGTAGTATTTCTCTGTGAGTCGTTAAGTATTAGTTTGCCATTCTCATAGTATTACTTTGCTATTCTTGTAGTATTACTCTGCGATTCTTGTGGTATTACTCTGCAATTATTGTAGTATTACTCTGCGATTCTCGTACTATTACAATGCGTTTCTTGTACTCTGCGATTCTTGTAGTATTACTCTACAATTCTTGTAGTATTACTCTGCGATTCTTGTGGTATTACTCTACAATTCTTGTAGTATTACTCTGCCATTCTTGTAGTATTACTCTGCGATTCTTGTAGTATTACCCATTTGTACTATTACTATTTGTACTATTACTCTGCCATTCTTGTAGTATTACTCTGTGATTCTTGTAGTATTACTCTGCGATTCTCGTACTATTTTTACTATACTCTGCATTCTTTGTATAACTCTTTGATTCTTGTGGTATTACTCTGCGATTCTTGTAGTATTACTCTACAATTCTTGTAGTATTACTCTGCAATTCTTGTAGTATTACTCTGCAATTCTCTTACTATTACAATGCGTTTCTTGTACTCTGCGATTCTTGAAGTATTACTCTGGGATTCTCGTAGAATTACTCTGCGATTCTTGTAGTATTACTCTGCCATTCTTGTAGTATAACTCTTTGATTCTACTAGTATTACACCACAATGCTTATAGTATAACTTTGTGACTCTTTGTAGTATTACTCTTCATTTCTTCTTAGTCGTCATAAGAGTGAGTAGAAAATGAATTTTGGGTGAATTATCACTTTAACCAGTTGAGTAGTTTTCACCTTCTACAGTTTTACATTCAGTACCCAAAGGATATTGAGCAATATTGTTTATTTTCCAATGTTTCCATATCTGGATAGAGATACAGTATCGATATATCATTCAGCACTACCTTGTTTTTTTTTAATTATGGGATAAAACCGACCACATGTACGCCTCAGAACTCTGCTATGGTACATGTTCCGTGAGTAACTTGTAACGTCAGAGCATCAGGTCTTTACATAAACAAGTGTGTCCCTGATCAAATATCCTTTATTTTAAACACTAAAGCTATCAACTATAGAGGAAGACAAACAGTAATAACATGCCACTTATCATTTAAAGCAATCTCATTACTTGTCTGTGGCGCTGCTAGCTAGCCGCTAATGTAATCAATGTTTTAATGTATTTCTGCCCTGTTAGAAATACGGCTTCATATTAAGAAATAATTTAAGTCTGCGGCTCTAATTGGGTCTGAGGCAATAACATCACAGAACAAATCGCATCAGGAAAAGCAATCACATCGGATCTCTGCCTCATTAAGTTCTGCGCCGACGAGAGTTCTCCCGCCATTTTCTAATCAAAGGGAAGTTCCTCGATCCGATCCCTCGGGAGTGAAGTTTTTTGTCCCGTTTTTTTCTTTGTGCCACTTCCTCTTGGGTCAAAGTCGTGTAAAGGAGAAAGCCATCAGATCCGAAAAACGCCCCGGCTGGATGTCAGGTACATTATCATGATTTGTGTCGTCGGTGCCGCCGGCCTGTGATTCTACCGTCGCCTCAATCTGTCACGTCGACCCGGCGCCGACCACCGCCCGACCCACGATCCTGTTCCTCTCCACGCACTGGCGTCTTCTCCTGCTTTCCAGCCTCTGAAAATAATGAGCATTTTACTTTTAATTGCACTTGTCTTAATGCGCCACCAGGGGAAACTGCACTCGTGGAAGAACGTTTGTACTTACTTTGAAGAAAAGATTCCACAGAGAAAAATATTATTAAATAATACTTCAGTGAATCTATTTTTAAGAAATAGTTTATTCGAGATGTTTTGCATTTTTGACAACAATGTGAATTATTTTCGGTCGTTGAGTCAGCGTTTTCAAGACCTACTTATCGAACTTTAAATGCAAAACCTCAACTCAGGGGTTAGGGGAGGCAGGGGAGGCAGTGCCTCACCTCTCAATGCGCAATCCATCACAAACTGCGTTGATACATGCTGTTGAAGCGCCTGTTGCTGTATCTCTTAATATCGTCAATATAATGATCACAGATACGTTTATTTGCCTTGATTTTCCACAGTCTGGCTGATGTCTTTAACCATTCAAGTTTTATGTTTTTAAGGGTCTTATTTAGTTTTGTTGATCGGAAATACAACCTCGGTGAAAAGGCAAAGTTTGAGGCACAATCTAATGAGCCTCATCAAACTACGTCACATTGAGGTGACTTTTAAAACTAAATGAAATAAGGTTTTACAACAAAGTAAAAGAGGTTTGTGTGGTGAAAAACAGACAAAACGGTTTTAATTTCAATCGTATAAAAAAGAGATAAGACTAAGAAAAATACAATAAAATATAAAAAACTACATTTTGGCTTTGAATAAAATATTATTTGTTTTCCTTATATTGACCGATTTAATACTCAATGTTTATATGTTCATGATAATAGACGTGGGTCCTTTCTGCGTAAATCCAGCCAATCACGGAAGGCCTTACGCAATATTAACCAATCAGAAGCCAACGAAAAGGCGGGTCCATCTTTTCTAAACATTTTAATACGAATACAGCGCTGACATCGAAATGCTGTCAAGCTAACAGTTGCTCTGGATATTTTACTCTCGAGTAAAAATAAAATCGCTGAACTTTACAGTAACTTCCCCTCAGTAGGAGGAAATGAACGGCTTTCAAATTAAGAGCATTGGATCAGCTTTGTCTTCCTTGTTATCCTTTTACTATCGCGGTCGTACTCTATACTGTTTAGAATCCACGTTTTCTAATACTTTTTTTGAATTATTTATTAGTTCATTCATCTTTTTCTATATCCATTGATTGTTTGGAACGAATTTAGATTTTACAGCCAATTGAAAGATCTCAGATCAATAAATATGGTTAAATATTTGAATATAGAATTTTAAATAAATTGATGATTAAAACATAATATTTCAGCTATGATTCTTGTAAGGTTTATGAAGCTATATATCAATATTTATCCACAATCGATGACCGCCATAGATCTAGAGGATGTAGACTAACACCCCACAAAATATCACAACAATTTAATATAGACTTTTTGAAAAATGATTAATTAAATTCTTTTTTTTAAACCGTCTTAAACATGTGATATTTTCAAATATGACAGATTCATGCTATAAGGGAGGACATCAGTCTCTTAAAAATAATCTCTTAAATTTTACCCAAGATCCCGTGTGTGTCTGTGTGTGTGCATGTGTGTGTCTGTGTGTGTGCATGTGTGTGTCTGTGTGTGTGCATGTGTGTGTCTGCTCTCTTCTTTTTTTTTCATGTGTGTGTGAAGAATGCTGATGATATTAAATAAGCAGTAGCCAATTGAGTAAACTTCCCTTTTATGTTGATATACTTGTAAATCTGACACTGAAGGAGTCACTGCCTCACCAACCATGAACCTCACGGTTCAAGCGACTTTATAAGCTGCGTTTTCTTTCCCCCTGAAGGCGAGCGTTCGCTTCCTAATCCCAGGATGTTTAGCCGCGAGAAGAATCCGATCCACGCCTCCACGGTGTGTGAGCGTCGGCGCCAGAGTGAGGATGTTGTGTTTGTTCACAGTCTAATGGACGCGTCATCCACGTCAGGAGGATAGATCTCCGTGATCTCCATGATCTCCGTGATCTCCTGGTCTCTCGCTCGTCTCCACTCGAAACTTTTCTTCTGGCCTCGTACGCGAGTTGAGAAGTTGATTATGAATTCAAGTCAATTCTGGCCCAGAGTTCATAGATGATGCATGAGTCTCAGTAGACGTTTCTATCTTCAACGACTTGAATCAGAATTCTTTGTTTGTACTTCATTATCCTCGAGGGTTTTTGGCCTGAACAAGAAAAAAATAAATATATACAGTATATATATATATATATATACAGTATATATATATATATATATTTATTTTTTAAATAAATCATTTTGAGATAGCTTTTACGTTTCTCCATGTAGTATATATGGACATTAGAATAATATACATTATAAAATATTTATTTATAAATATTAAATATATATCTGTTCTCGATAGATGGATCCTGTCCAGGTTCCTGCTTCTCGCCCTTGCTCTGGGATAGGTCCATTTATTTTTTAAATAAATCATTTTTGAGAGAGCTTGTTACGTATCATTCCTTTGACCATGGAGTAACATATGGACAATAGAAAGATTTATTTCTATAATGTTTTTTTTAATATTTAGAGAAATCTTATATCTGTTCCTCTGCGACAGACTGGCGTCCTGTCCAGGGTGTCCCCTGCTTCTCGCCCTATGACTCTGGGATAGGTTCCAGTCTCCCCGCGACCCCTAACCTTGGGATAAAGCAGTTGTCAATGAACTAATGAATGAATGAATGAATAATATTTGTTCCTTATTCTAATATCGACGACTTCCCTCGAATTAAACGCGACTTTGTTTTTTGTTCATTTTCAGGTAAAATTTCTGAGAAATCAACAATATTTTATTTCCCCATTTAAAATCATTATGTTACAAATGAAAAGGTTTTTATATATTTTAAGTTATATTTATATCATTAAGTAATTTGTTGTTTTTAAAATACTTGCACAGATGCAGTTGTAGTTTCCACCTGCAGGGGTGAATATTGTAGTTTTCTTATGTCCCAAACCTTATAACATGTGCAGTTGTCAATGAAGATAATGAATGAATAATATCTGTTCCTAATTCTAATATCGACGACTTCGCGACTTCTCTTACCCCGAGCTCATCTGGTATTCCTCGCTGAGAGCGACCATCGATCGCGTCACATCTTTGACTACAGAAATCATTATCTGGATGCATCGCAACCCGGACGACCGACCGACCTTTGAGTGGAATCCCCGAGATTTATCACGGCTGAGAAAACAAACAAACGTTAAGCAAACAGAATCACGTTTGCTCGGAGGATGGTTGTGTGTTTTCACGCTTGTGCTGCTCGTAGGAAATTGTTTCCTGTCACATGGCTTGAAGCACTCGAGGCGTTTCAAATGTTTGTGCATCGGATCGTGTGTTTGTTTGTGTCTTCGACGCTCGGAGGCAGAGAAGAGATGGAGTCGGAGTCAGTCGCCGACATTCACAGGTCATTACATATTAATACACAAAATACCTACAAATAACAAACTTGTTTTTTGTTCATTTTCACGTAAAATTGTTGAGAAAAGTCAACAATATTTTATTTTCCCCATTTAAAATCATTATGTTGCAAATGAAAAGGTTGATATATATTAGAAGTAATATTTATATAATTCATTAATGTATTGTTTTTAACATACTTGCACAGATGCAGTTGTAGTTTCCACCTGCAGGGGTGAATATTAGTATAGTTTTCTTATGTCCCAAACCTTATAACATGTGAAAAAGTGTTATAGGATTCACAGAACAATCAATGTCCACATCAGTGACTGATCACTGTTTTCAACACGACACCTCGAAAACATGAAGACCATCAACGGAAAAAGCAGAAAAACAGTTAGAAACAGAGTAAAATAAGAAATAAAATATATTGCTATAGTATTCCTCCGAGAGGTGCCATAGTATTACTCGGAGAGTTGCCATAGTCTTACTCCCAGAGGTGCCATATTATTAATCTGAGAGATGCCATAGTATTACTCTGAGAGGTGCCATAGTATTACTCCGAGAGGTACTGTAGTGTTACTCTGAGAGTTGCTATAGTATTACTCCAATATGTGCCATAGTATTACTCCGAGAGGTGCCATAGTATTACTCGGAGAGCTGCCATAGTATAACTCCGAGAGGTGCCGAGTATTACTCCAAGAGGTTCCATAGTATTACTCCGAAAGGGGCCGAGTATTACTCCAAGAGGTTCCGTAGTACTACTCCAAGAGTTGCCATAGTATTCCTCCAAGAGTTGCCATAGTATTCCTCCAAGAGTTGCCATAGTATTCCTCCAAGAGTTGCCATAGTATTACTCAGAGAGGTGCCATAGTATTACTCCGAGAGGTGCCGAGTATTACTCCAAGAGGTTCCGTAGTACTACTCCAAGAGTTGCCATAGTATTCCTCCAAGAGTTGCCATAGTATTACTCCAAGAGTTGCCATAGTATTCCTCCAAGAGTTGCCATAGTATTACTCAGAGAGGTGCCATAGTATTACTCCAAGAGTTGCCATAGTATTACTCAGAGAAGTGCCATAGTATTACTCCGAGAGGTGCCGAGTATTACTCCAAGAGGCGCCGTAGTACTGCCCCAAGAGTTGCTATACTATTTCTCCAAGAGTTGCCATAGTATTCCTCCAAGAGTTGCTATAGTATTTCTCCAAGAGTTGCCATAGTATTCCTCCAAGAGTTGCCATAGTATTTCTCCAAGAGTTGCCATAGTATTCCTCCAAGAGTTGCTATAGTATTTCTCCAAGAGTTGCCATAGTATTCCTCCAAGAGTTGCTATAGTATTCCTCCAAGAGTTACTATAGTATTTCTCCAAGAGTTGCCATAGTATTCCTCCAAGAGTTGCTATAGTATTACTCCAAGAGGTGCCGAGTATTACTCCGAGAGTTTCCATAGTATTGCTCCAAGAGTTGCTATAGTATTACTCCGAGAGGTGCCACTGTACTACCCTGTGTTTGTCTCGGTGTTGTATTTTCTGGCCTTCGGTTCACCTTGACCTAGAGACTACATAAGGGATACCACAAATACATTTGTTTTTTCTTGCCTTTGGGTCATCTTGACCCTGAGAACACAAGGGTTAATGTAATAATGCCAACATGGAATAGAACCTTCGTTCAACATGTTCTCATGACAGGTTTTATGAAGAGAAATCATCCAACAAATCATTTTTAATGATCATAATTGAATATATTTCATGATAGTTTGACTGACACTTCATTTACATATCAGATGTGACTCCAGACTCTCTCTCACTATTTGGATTCTCTGCTCAGACTCAGGTCATTATTTTGGTTTTAAACATCTTCATCTTCTTCTCTCAGGCCGGTGTGTTCAAGTGTTGCCGGAGACGCGACATTGTGAATTCTGGCTCCGTCGCTTCCATCTGTGTTTAATCATTCACGACCTCGGCTGGTTCTTGTCGAGCTTCGGACTTTTTAAAAACAGATTCTTCTCTCCTCCGCCCGCGGATGACAGATTAGGCAAATTTAGATTATGCAAATGTGGCAGAAGTTACCATGAAGAGAAGAAGAAGAAGAAGAAGAAAAGAGAAGTTTGGCAGCGTAAGAAAGATAAAACCGTGGTGGAGAAACAGAGCGGGCAGCAGAAGTGAAGGAAGATAGATGAGAAACTCTCGGTAATTAGAAGAAGAAAATACTTCTCTGTTGTCGCTGGTTTTGGTTTGAGTGATGGACAACGTTCACTATCAGGCCGAAGACGGTCTGAACGAAAAGCCTTTCAGTCACTGTCGGAGCAAC
Source organism: Callionymus lyra (assembly GCA_016630915.1). Classification (NCBI taxonomy): domain Eukaryota; kingdom Metazoa; phylum Chordata; class Actinopteri; order Syngnathiformes; family Callionymidae; genus Callionymus; species Callionymus lyra. Next base: position 21,476,064 of record JACEEU010000687.1, read on the forward strand.
AGATGGAGGTAAAACTCTTGTAAATCTCCTCAGACTTTACTGTTTTACTGCAGAAAACTGACCAGAAACTGTTTCCTTCAACTTAGAAAAAGCTCTAAATTTAGGAAAATGATGTCACAACATGATCTGGATCTTATAATCCATGTGTTTGTGTCGTTTAAACTATTGTAACAGTTTATTTTGGTGTCTAAACAAGAAGGATGTGTCTCGCCTGCAGTTCATTCAAAACTCTGCAGCCAGAATTCTGACCCGCTCTAGTAGAAGAACTCACATTTCTCCTTCAAACTCTTCACTGGCTGCCAGTTTCTTTCAGGATCATTTTAAAATTCTGGTTCTTACTTTCAGATCTATTCATGGTCAGACCTTCCATCAGTAGATTCTGATCCAGACTTACACCCCAGCTCGGGCTCTGAGGTCTGTGGATCAGAATCTACTGATGGTTCCTGAACTTCAGGACCAGAGGAGAGAAATCCTTCCAGACCCAGGCTCCTAAGCTTTGGAACCATCTCTGTGTTTGATGATCTACTGACTCCTTCAAGAAACATCTTAAGACATTTTTATTTGAGCTTTTCCCTGATTTTCTGAGACTCCTGTGTTTGTCTTATGTGTCTTGATCTTTTAAAGTACATATTTATAACTGTGTATTGTTTTTAATTGTTCAAGCACTTCGTGACCCTGGTCTAGGAAGATCTTTATAAATAATTACTTACTTACTTACTTATAACTTCACGAAACTTTAAGAAATATTTGAAAGAGCAGTGACGATGAAGGAAAGTTGAATTATGGGTAAGAAAGACTGGATTATATCATCTTTCCTGCTCGCTGGAACACCGAGTAAGTCACGGAACATTCTGTCACACTTTTATATCAAATTACTCTCGAGGCTCTCGGTGACTTCACAACACGACGACTACAAATAACTTCTACGACGTCAGTGTTTAAGATAAGATACAAGACAGAGATTAAGGATAAAAACCAACAATTAAAGTTGAACTGATGGCACAGAAAGGAACAAACACTTGAGTAATTAATCACAATCACAAAATAACAATAACAATATCACACTCATACTTTTTGTTAAAAACAATATAAATAAACTTTTTTTTCATCCCGTGACCTTGACTGACAAAAGATCTTGGCCCTTTCTGTGATTCAACAATTTGCAGATTTGATTAGATAGTTTATGGCTCCCCAAGTGGTGGAAAAGTGCAACTCCACTCTTGTAATGTATCTGTTGCGCTATTGCCAGATACAGCATGTTTTTTTTGGTTTATAAAATAAGATTAAGAGTTTTAAGGATCGGAGAAATGTGAGTTCTTCTACTAGAGCGGCTCAGAATTCTTGCTGCAGAGTTTTGTATGAACTGTAGGCGAGACAGCCATGTACTATTACTGCTTTATAAAATAATACCATGTCTCACGTTGAGTAGGAATATCTTATGTAACTTTCTATTTTATCAGCCTGTCAATCAAACGGTGAGATTTGAGCAGGGGTTGCGGTCACTGTTGTTCAGAGAAGGTTCAGCGCACATTAGAAAGAACCAGAGCAGTGAGAGGTTCAACGCTTGGATGACTTTCTGTGTACGATTCATCAACCGTCTCTGACTCCATCAAACCGTTGATCGATCGAACTGTCGGAGCGAGTCGATCAATAAATGCCTGCTCAGAACTAACTGAAGGCGACTTGAAAAGTTATTTCTGTCTTTTTAACTTCATAATAAATCTCTCAGCAACTCACTCACGTGAAAACACGTCAGCTTTGGTTCTTTTCAGGCGACATCTACTATTAAACCTCGAAATGAAGTGAAACATCTGCATCTTTTACCAACTCATGGCCATGATTTTAGTGGGATGTTTGCAAAAAGATCTACCATTTTGACCTTCCAATAACTTTAGACCTGCCGCACTCTACTTGTTTAGACTTGATACATCTTTGTTGAAATTGATCGTGAAGGGATGATGTATTTTATTCCATGTTAATCTTCGTATCCTTTTAAGATCTTTGTGTTTGTTCTCCTTTGAACCACGCTATTTGCAGTCATCTTTTGCACTTTGTTTTTTTATTTGTCCTTTGTTCTTGCGTTGATGAAACTTCTGCTGTCTCCTTCAAGAAACATCTTAAGACATTTTTATTTGTTCAGGCTTTTACTTGATTTTCTGGAACTCCTGCTGTGTTCTCAGTTCTATCTTGTCCTTAAAAGTATATACTTTATTGAGTATTGTTTTGATTGTTTAGGCGCTTTGTGACCCTGGTCTGGAAAAGCGCTATACAAATAAAAATTACTTACTTACTTACATAATTTCTCGAAGGAGATCTAAGAGGGATTAATAAAGTCAATCTAATGTAATCTAAATGATAAGGTGCTTATCAATGAAAGAGTCTATTTTCGTGAATTTGAAGACTCTCAACATTTTGGTTACTTTTTGAACATATGTCACAATCGGAAACATTTTTGCCAGAGTTGTAAAAACAACATTGGATTTTTTTTTGCTGTACAGAAGTACTGTTTAAAGAGTTGAACCTAAATATCTAAAGCTGTTTTCTTCCCCACACTATTAGAAAATATGTTTAAATTTCAACATTAATTATTTTTACTGTAAGCATTTTCTTCATCCACGCAGTTGAGTTGGCAAACAACATGTTTCATTGAGAAACATGGCACGCAACCATTGAATCTAGTAGTTATGTTGGTCTCTACCGCCCCCTGCTGGACACAAGGGAGTCAAGCATGATGGTTCCTTCTTTATCTTCCCCATAACTTTAATTCCATCTGCTCTCACCGAGAACATGAACAGTCAGGGGTGAGCTGAGGTGCTGGAGCCGCAGGAAGTGACTCTGAAAAGGCACTTTGGGGTAAATATAGTCGTCTATTGTCGGGGTGACTGGGTGTTGATGGGGCCATTTATCAAGGGGTGCAGAGGAAGGTGAGTTCCTTACTTTAGGTTTTTCAGTGATTCCTGACGAGTGAAGGACGACGGGAACAGAAGTCCGAGGCGGGACCGGCCCGGGAGAGAGATGGGATGGAGTGAAGGTCGGGAAGAGGGGGGAGACCTGAGGGAGGAGAGGGATGAAGAGGGGGAGGGAGAGTAGAACCAGGCTGGGAGGAGAGTTGGAAAAGGAGATTTAGCTGGTCAGAAGGAGAGAGTGGTTGTGAGTGAGATGGATAAAGAAGAACAAGGTGACAGTTTGAAGACCATAGCTGTGATCCTGCTCTGCTGCGGCGCCGTCAAGATGCTGCACCTGCTGGGAGTCATCAGTGTGGAGGGTGAGTTGGTCTGGATCATCTTTGTCTTCTAGCAAAGTTAGTTAGTCTGGATCCTTCTTTGTCTTCTAGCAAAGTTAGTTGGTCTGGATCATCTTTGTCTTCTGGCAAAGTTAATTAGTCTGGATCCTTCTTTGTCTTCTAGCAAAGTTAGTTAGTTTGGATCATCATTGTCTTCTAGCAAAGTTAGTTAGTTTGGATCATCTTTGTCTTCTAGCAAAGTTAGTTAGTTTGGATCATCTTTGTCTTCTGGCAAAGTTAGTTAGTCTGGATCGTCCTTTGTCTTCTGGCAAAGTTAATTAGTCTGGATCCTTCTTTGTCTTCTAGCAAAGTTAGTTAGTCTGGATCCTTCTTTGTCTTCTAGAAAAGTTAGTTAGTCTGGATCTTCCTTTGTCTTCTAGCAAAGTTAGTTAGTCTGGATCCTTCTTTATCTTTTAGAAAAGTTAGTTAGTTTGGATCCTTCTTTGTCTTCTAGCAAAGTTAGTTAGTCTGGATCCTTCTTTATCTTTTAGAAAAGTTAGTTAGTTTGGATCCTTCTTTGTCTTCTAGCAAAGTTAGTTAGTCTGGATCCTTCTTTATCTTCTAGAAAAGTTAGTTAGTCTGGATCCTTCTTTATCTTCTAGCAAAGTTAGTTAGTCTGGATCCTTCTTTATCTTCTAGAAAAGTTAGTTAGTTTGGATCCTTCTTTGTCTTCTAGCAAAGTTAGTTAGTCTGGATCCTTCTTTATCTTCTAGATAAATTAGTTAGTTAGTCTGCATCCTTCTTTGTCTTCTAGCAAAGTTAGTTAGTCTGGATCCTTCTTTGTCTTCTAGCAAAGTTAGTTAGTCTGGATCCTTCTTTATCTTCTAGAAAAGTTAGTTAGTCTGGATCCTTCTTTATCTTCTAGAAAAGTTAGTTAGTCTGGATCCTTCTTTATCTTCTAGCAAAGTTAGTTAGTCTGGATCCTTCTTTATCTTCTAGAAAAGTTAGTTAGTCTGGATCCTTTTTTTCTTCTAGAAAAGTTAGTTAGTTTGGATCCTTCTTTGTCTTCTAGCAAAGTTAGTTAGTCTGGATCCTTCTTTATCTTCTAGCAAAGTTAGTTAGTCTGGATCCTTCTTTATCTTCTAGCAAAGTTAGTTAGTCTGGATCCTTCTTTATCTTCTAGAAAAGTTAGTTAGTCTGGATCCTTCTTTATCTTCTAGCAAAGTTAGTTAGTCTGGATCCTTCTTTATCTTCTAGAAAAGTTAGTTAGTCTGGATCCTTCTTTATCTTCTAGCAAAGTTAGTTAGTCTGGATCCTTCTTTATCTTCTAGCAAAGTTAGTTAGTCTGGATCATCTTTGTCTTCTAGCAAAGTTAGTTAGTCTGGTATCTTTGTCTTCTAGCAAAGTTAGTTAGTCTGGATCATCTTGTCTTCTAGCAAAGTTAGTTAGTCTGGTCTCTTTGTCTTCTAGCAAAGTTAGTTAGTCTGGATCATCTTTTTTTTTAGTCTGGATCCTTCTTTGTCTTCTAGCAAAGTTAGTTAGTCTGGATCATCTTTGTCTTCTAGCAAAGTTAGTTAGTCTGGATCATCTTTGTCTTCTAGCAAAGTTAGTTAGTCTGGATCCTTCTTTGTCTTCTAGCAAAGTTAGTTAGTCTGGATCATCTTTGTCTTCTAGCAAAGTTAGTTAGTCTGGATCATCTTTGTCTTCTAGCAAAGTTAGTTAGTCTGGATCCTTCTTTATCTTCTAGCAAAGTTAGTTAGTCTGGATCCTTCTTTATCTTCTAGCAAAGTTAGTTACTCTGGATCATCTTTGTCTTCTAACAAAGTTAGTTAGTCTGGATCCATCTTTGTCTTCTAACAAAGTTAGTTTGTCTGGATCCTTCTTTGTCTTCTAGCAAAGTTAGTTAGTCTGGATCATCTTTGTCTTCTAGCAAAGTTAGTTAGTCTGGATCATCTTTGTCTTCTAGCAAAGTTAGTTAGTCTGGATCATCTTTGTCTTCTAACAAAGTTAGTTCGTCTGGATCCTTCTTAATCTTCTAGCAAAGTTGTCCACTTCCTGTTTGCAGCAGGACTTCTCTCATCATCTCCTTGTTCGATGAAATACTTTTTATACTTTTATGTCTCTTGACCTGGTCCATTTTTGAGGTGATATATTTTTTTCAACATCATTTCAATATATTTTCTGATATAGTTTCAATAAACAGTTGTTTGTTTTGTGTCACATTGAACCCCATTTAGCATTAGCATGATTGTAAATAAGTAGTTTCAATATTATTTCTTAGAGTAGCCTTTAAACAACAAAATACTGTTATGTTTAGAACAATATTTTTTTTACTTTTCGGGTTATATTCAGGGACATTACTTAGTATTCTTATTCAACTCGTCTGCTGTCCGAAACATAAAAACGATTTATTTTTTCTCCATTTATTATTTATTTTTAATGTGGTTTTAATTTTTTTTACAAGCCCACTTTAATGTGAAATAATTGTATTTTGATGAAGTATAATTGTATTTTAATGTGTTTTATTTTATGTTATTATGCATCTTAAACACCAACAACCTCATGTGTTACTTTTAATACAATACTGGCAATAAAAGTATTTTATACTCTAAATATACTAATTGATTTTCCTCATGAGCATTACTTAGTATTGTTATTCTACCTTTTTGCAGTTTTTATTTATTTAATTTTTTTTTACATTCCCAATTTAATGTAAAATAATTGTATTTTGATCTCAAATTATTTAATTTAATTTAAAAATATTCATGGATGGATGGATGGATGGATGGATGGATGGATGGATGGATGGATGGATGGATGGATGGATGGATGGATGGATGGATGGATGGATGGATGGATGGATGGATGGATGGATGGATGGATGGATGGATGGATGGATGGATGGATGGATGGATGGATGGATGGATGGATGGATGGATGGATGGATGGATGGATGGATGGATGGATGGATGGATGGATGGATGGATGGATGGATGGATGGATGGATGGATAGATAGATAGATGGATGGATGGATGGATGGATGGATGGATAGATAGATAGATAGATAGATAGATAGATAGATAGATAGATAGATAGATAGATAGATAGATAGATAGATAGATAGATAGATAGATAGATAGATAGATAGATAGATAGAGGAATAGACACGGAACAAATGTTTGTTTTTTTTGGTAGTAATGAAATGACCGTCTGGCTCCTCATACCAATTGAAGGTTTGGTCATTTTCGTTTGATCTGAGGCCCAATTTCTCGTGTTGTGTAAGTGAGTTCTGTTCTTATTTAGCTCATCGCTGTTTCGAATGCTTAAAAAAAACGTTGATATTGGTAGAAGCTGAGCTGCTTGGGGGAGGTCTGCGCTCTCTGAGTGATTGTCGGAGCAGAGGAGAAACACTGGTGTGTGAAAGAGAGGACGTCGTCTGTTCTTTACCTCCGACACAGTCATGCGACCGGCACCTCTGCGTCCGCCCTTCCCTCCGGCAAATATAATCCAACGTTTTTGTGTGTTTTTTTCTCCCCCAGACAAGGCGGACGATGACCTTGAGATGACCATGGTGTGTCACCGACCGGAGGGACTGGACCAGCTGGAGGCTCAGACCAACTTCACTAAGAGGGAACTGCAGGTTCTGTACCGAGGCTTCAAGAACGTGAGTTGGACATTTTTACGCTCCACGTGGCGGCAGTAGGCTGCAACGCAACCGTTTTTTTCCCTTCTCCCCTCGTGTGCAGGAGTGTCCGAGCGGCGTCGTGAACGAAGACACCTTCAAGCAAATATACTCGCAGTTCTTTCCTCACGGAGGTAAAAAAATCGTCATTTACTCGTGCAAGTGTTTGAAGCTCTCGCCGTTCTGCAGACGCCAGCACTTACGCCCACTTCCTGTTCAACGCCTTCGACGCCGCGCACACCGGGTCCATAAAGTTCGAGGTGAGTCGAACACGCCGCTGTCTTGACGACATGAATACATTCCTGTTTCTCCTTCAGGACTTTGTGACGGCTCTGTCCATCCTGCTGAGAGGAACCATCACCGAGAAGCTGCGCTGGACCTTCAACCTCTACGACATCAACAGAGACGGATACATCAACAAAGAGGTTCGTCTTCGGGACTTGAACCGATGACCGAGGTCGAGATCAAGGATTAGAAAGTTGACTCTAGAGCACACAAGTCAACACCTTAAAGGAGGGCTAGATGTTCTTCAAAACGATGTGAACAAGCTGCAGTTAATGACCATTTTTAACCCTCTCCGAGGATAAAATGTAAGTAATTAAGTAATATTTGTAGATCGCAGACACGAATAAAAGTGTCTTGAGATGTTTCTTGAAGGAGTCAGTAGATCATCAAACACAGATGTTTCTTGAAGGAGTCAGTAGATCATCAAACACAGATGTTTCTTGAAGGAGTCAGTAGATCATCAAACACAGATGTTTCTTGAAGGAGTCAGTAGATCATCAAACACAGATGTTTCTTGAAGGAGTCAGTAGATCATCAAACACAGATGTTTCTTGAAGGAGTCAGTAGATCATCAAACACAGATGTTTCTTGAAGGAGTCAGTAGATCATCAAACACAGATGTTTCTTGAAGGAGTCAGTAGATCATCAAACACAGATGTTTCTTGAAGGAGTCAGTAGATCATCAAACACAGATGTTTCTTGAAGGAGTCAGTAGATCATCAAACACAGATGTTTCTTGAAGGAGTCAGTAGATCATCAAACACAGATGTTTCTTGAAGGAGTCAGTAGATCATCAAACACAGATGTTTCTTGAAGGAGTCAGTAGATCATCAAACACAGATGTTTCTTGAAGGAGTCAGTAGATCATCAAACACAGATGTTTCTTGAAGGAGTCAGTAGATCATCAAACACAGATGTTTCTTGAAGGAGTCAGTAGATCATCAAACACAGATGTTTCTTGAAGGAGTCAGTAGATCATCAAACACAGATGTTTCTTGAAGGAGTCAGTAGATCATCAAACACAGATGTTTCTTGAAGGAGTCAGTAGATCATCAAACACAATGTTTCTGAAGACACAGAGGTTATTTCTTGAAGGAGTCAGTAGATCATCAAACACAGATGTTTCTTGAAGGAGCTCAGTAGATCATCAAACACAGATGTTTCTTGAAGGAGTCAGTAGATCATCAAACACAGATGTTTCTTGAAGGAGTCAGTAGATCATCAAACACAGATGTTTCTTGAAGGAGTCAGTAGATCATCAAACACAGATGTTTCTTGAAGGAGAGTAGATCAAAAGTTCTTGAAGGAGTCAGTAGATCATCAAACACAGATGTTTCTTGAAGGAGTCAGTAGATCATCAAACACAGATGTTTCTTGAAGGAGTCAGTAGATCATCAAACACAGATGTTTCTTGAAGGAGTCAGTAGATCATCAAACACAGATGTTTCTTGAAGGAGTCAGTAGATCATCAAACACAGATGTTTCTTGAAGAAGTCAGAGACACAGATTTTCGAGTCAGTAGATCATCAAACACAGATGTTTCTTGAAGGAGTCAGTAGATCATCAAACACAGATGTTTCTTGAAGGAGTCAGTAGATCATCAAACACAGATGTTTCTTGAAGGAGTCAGTAGATCATCAAACACAAATGTTTCTTGAAGGAGTCAGTAGATCATCAAACACAGAGCTGAAGGAGTCAGTAGACCATCAAACACAGATGAAGGAGTCAGTAGATCATCAAACACAGATGTTTCTTGAAGGAGTCAGTAGATCATCAAACACAGACCCAGCTGGAGAGGGGTCAGTAGATCATCAATCACTGATGTTCTGAAGGACTGACCAGTAGATCGAAAGTAAGAACCAGATGTTTTTAAGGAGTTGGTCCTGAAGGAAACTGGCAGCCAGTGAAGAGTTTTAAGGATCGGAGAAATGTAAGTTCTTCTACTAGAGCGGCTCAGAATTCTGGCTGCAGAGTTCTGTATGAACTTCAGGCTTCATTGTTGTGTTGTTATTGTCTGTTTACATGTGACAAGGAAACATTTAATTGATGATTATTTTGGTTCCTGTGTGGCAGGAGATGATGGACATCGTCCGCGCCATCTACGACATGATGGGGAAGTACACCTACCCTGCTTTGAGAACAGACGCACCCAAGCAGCACGTAGACGCCTTTTTCCAGGTTCGTTCTCAGGTCCAGTCGCCGTTTTATAAAGAGTTTTTTAAGGAACTTCTGTAAATATTTCATAGCAAGAAGGTCAGCGTTACAATCTGACCACGGGATTATTCAAAACTATTTATACAGTTTATAGTGTAAACACCTCAGTTATTTAATTTGAATGTATTTGTTAAAATATAATGTTATTGACTTTTTTACATGCCCACTTTAATGAAAAATATTAGTATTTTAATTTAATTTAATTTAATATTTATTTTATTTTATTTTATTTTATTCTATCACATATCTAAAACACCAACAACAACCTCCTTTGTTTCTTTTATTGGCAATTTATTTAATGTAAAATGATTGTATTTTGATGTAGAACAATTGAATTTTAACAATAATTTTTTTTAAATTTCATATCATTTAATTTCGTTTTATCTTATTAAGTATCTTAAACACCATTACATTCCGATTTTAATGTACTGTTTGTATGTTTGTGTAAGTCACTTTATTTTAAAAGATGGAATTTTATTGTATTTAATATATATAATATATACAAATATTTATATTAAACAAACATATACATTTTAAATGTATATAGATATTGATGGCAAAATGTTTTATCTAAAAACCTTGAACTACAAATCCCATAATGCACTGCAGTGCAGTGAAAAAAACAATATACTATACATTTGAGTAAAAACAAACATTTAATTTAATTTTGTTTGTAAGTAAGAAAATGTCATCCTTCAGTCTAGAAAGATAATACTTTAATTTGGTGATTGAATTATAAAATTAAGAACTTCAATAAAGTATTTTAAAAGACGCTAAAATATAAAGTTAGTTCACCATAACATATTTAAATTAATTTCTTTGCTTTAAATGTTTTCAATAACTTGTAATTTATTTATTTATAACTCTTAATGTATTTTTTTGTGTAAGTAAGTAAATAATGGTTATTTGTGAGCCTTTCTAGACGTTTTATTATTATTTATAATTGAATTAATCAATACTTTTTACTCATTTTCTAAACCTTACACTAACCATTAACATTTGAATTATTTCTCTTTTTGTATAACTTTACACCTTTCCAAAAACTTTATATGTAATTATCTTGTTCATGTGTTCTAACTATATTACATTTATTAATGTTTAATTTAATTAGAATTGTTATTTATTTTCTAAAACTAATCATAACCATAAGCTGAACCTCATTCATAAACCAATGCACTGACACATGAAGTTGGTGTGGAGTTTATTTGTCACCGCTAGATGTCGCTAGATACATATTCAGTCTGTCCTGTCCTCTTGTCTTGCTACAGTTAAAACTATGTCTATATAATTATAGAAATATATAGATTTATCTTTGTTTTTTAAACATATAAACAAGTGTTGTGTTTAAAAAAAAAAAGGGTTTAAAACGAAAACTTCTGGATCTTAACTTTCTTTTCGGTTGGTTTTATCTGATTATTTCCTTGTCGCACCTGCAACTCCTTTAATCTCCAGAAAATGGACAAGAACCGCGACGGCGTGGTCACCCTGGATGAATTCATCGTGTCCTGTCAGGAGGTAATTCACTCAGAGACACAATATCTCAGCACAGGTGCGACTGAAGATGCCATTAGACTCGATTCAATTTGTTCACACACACACACACACACACTCGCTGAGAAATACACCACAATTGAATTGAGCTGATAACCATATACACACATCTGCCATATCATTATGACCACCTGCCTGTTAATGTCTCGCCCCAGACGCCTCTTGTTCAAAACTATACATTATTAATTATTATCCTGAGAATATTATGAAAATTATCAAATCACACATGATCCAAATACCATTTGAGAATAGTTTTTAGTGGCTCAACATTATTTATCCACTTTTAAAACATATTAAATTAAATATATTTTAAGGGAAAACTTAAACTTTAAAAAAGTCAAAGGCTTTACTTGATACATTTGAAAATATGTGTGTATCGAGCTGTGTAGTGAGACAGAAATGAAACAAAATATAAATATAAATCAGTTTTAAATAAACATATATTTAGTATAAGTATATGAAAGAGGAGGTGTGATAATTGAGCATGAAAAGGAAAAGCCTTCATGGTTCTATTGCAGTTAAATTCGTATATGATATATATTTAAGGGGATTATAATAATAAAGTAGAAACATGTGTATATATCATGTATTTAAAGGAATATCTACTTATATTTATTATACAATATCAAGTGATAATGTGTGATATATTATTTACTATAAGTGCTTTTAATTAAGTATTTATATAGGTGTGAAAATATGTGGCTGAAAACTTAAGAATAAGTAAAGTATAAATAAGTAAGTAAGTAGGTATTTTTATTTCTTCCTATACTGTTTTTATTTTTTTAATCATATAATTTTTGCTGTATTTTCGGTATATTTATTCGTTCTATATGCAAAATAAATTACATATTTTATACAAGCTCGAAAATGAAATTCATTTATTCAATGTGCCTGGTCTAGAAAGGAGCTATATAAATAGAGATTATTATTATTATATTATTACACAGCTGACCAAAAGGCTTCACTGTAAACGCTCTGCCTCCCTCTAGTGGTCAAACGCTGTATTGAATTGTGTAAATATCAACGATCTCCCACTTTAAGAATAATATTAATTCTTTACAAGAAATTTTATTCGTTCTTAATTCTGTTAAATGGTCCAAACTAATTTAAAAAAAAAAAAAGAGAATATGTTTTTATTTAACATGTTTATGTAAGTTTGTTTGTCGTCGTCCACCGAAGCTACGCTAACGGATTCTCTACGTTCTCTCAGGACGAAAACATCATGAGGTCCCTGCAGCTGTTTGAGAACGTGATCTAAGAGAACCACGAGGAGAGGACGGTGAGGTCAAAGGGCACGAGCGCGGCGGTGAAAAATCCAGCCTCTTGAGGCAGAAAAACGACTGTGAGAAGCCGCCGTTAGCCGCGCCAAGCTAGCTGATGTAAAAACTTCCGAGAAAAAATCAAAAAAAGTCTCTCACCGAAAACCTCAACGGTTTGTTTGTGTCGTCCCACTTTCGGACTTCGTACGTACGATTCCCTACGCATTTTTTTGTGAAATACTTTTCATATATTTGTATATGAAACCACTTCATGAAGCAGCTCGTTCGAAAAACAAAATGGCCGAAGATAAAAAAGGGGCCTCGTCATCCACCAGCACTGTTAGCATGCCGGACAGTGAGGTGGTCATAATGTATCCGTGCCATGAGTTCGGGCGACATCGAAAAGACCAAAACGACCTCATCACTCCTTCCTTCCCTCGAGTGTTCTTGTCAGTGTTTCCATCGTAGATAAAGAACTGTCGTGTTTCTCTGAACCGTCTGTCACTCCAGCTGTCTGTCTCTCTGTCTGTTGATGTCACTCACGCGTGAAGGGCTGTCAATCAAACGGGATACATTAGTAATACTTTTTATTTATTTTCTACATCCTTCCACTGTGACGGAGAGGAAACGGCGGGAGGACGAGACTTTCCTCGTCTGGAAGCCATGTTTTAATTAAGAGCCATCGTTAATCAAAATTAAAAAGGTTGTCACGGCAACGAGACTCGGCTCCGACGCGACGCTCGCTCACATCTCACACAGACAGACAGACAACTGTCGGCGTGTGTGTGTTGAAATACTGTATAAAATCATTATATTTATCAATAAAGTTTTCAAGAAAAAACATGTTGGAGTCATCTTTGTGTGTCTGTGTGTGTGTGTCTGTGTGTCTGTGTGTGTGTGTCTGTGTGTGTCAGAAAATGATCAACCTAATGTAATGTGTTTCACTAGATCATGTAAATGAACAACATGCGTTTTTTTCTAAAATACAAACATTCAAACTAGTATTTGAAAATATATTAATGATGGTGATTCAGCGTCGTCTCATACACACACAATTTATCCACAAAGTAATTCTGACAGAACTCAAGACATCTTGTTTTACTACTGTAACACACATTGTTATTTTATTATTACGAATTTTGGGAAAGAGCTTTTTTTTCCAAATGTTTATGTTCATTCTTTATAAAGTTTGGCACCAGTTTTGGTTAAAACTGAATGATATCTTATCTTTCACACAAGAACAAAATCCTTCATCAATCTTGATTTCAGGCTTTTTCAAATTTTTACAAAACTAAACTAGTATTGAATCTCCATCAACCTCAGTAGACGTCTCTGTAAAGTCGTTGACGTCTGTTATCTCTTATCTTATCTTAAACACTGGCATCTTTATAGTAGTGATGTGTTGATGAAGCTTCATGAAACAGTGTCATTATCTTCAGAGTCCACTGGATGGCGTCTCTGCACTATTTTACTTTGTTTTTAACAACTGTTCTAATGAAACATCATTTTTAAACTGATGGCGCCACCTACTGACCTCTGAACAACATGACACTGTTTCATGACGCTTCATCAACACATCAATAGTTTATAGCTCATCAAATCAACATTAACTATCATCTAATTTAATTTCTTTCATTATTTTGATCTTTTTTTGGGGGGGCTAAATCTGATTATGACCCCAAAAATGTACATCGAAGTTAGATGAATAATAAATACTGAGTAAAAAAAAGGGTTTGTCTTTGCTTAAAAAAAATGGTTTTGAACTAGATAATAATAATAATAATAATGAAGAACTACAACAAATAGTTTTGTAAAGAAGAAGAATTGTTTCTTGTTCTCAACAACAACAAAAAAAATTGAATTTTCTTCTTCCTGGATCAACTTCTCAGAAGTTTCTCCATTTCCTACTTGTTTAATTTTTTCTATTGAGAAAAAAAGGTGTGTTTAAATCTCAGTCTAGGTAAAGTAATCTTAATTGTAAGGTAAGGTAAGGTAAGGTAAAACTAAGTGAGTAATAGTTATTAGTAAAGTGCCTTTCTCAGACCAGGGTAACAAAGCGCTTGAATAATTAAAAGCAAAACACGGTCAAAAATACATACAAATTTAAAAACTCTAAAAGGCCGAGACAACAAAGAGACAAACACAGCAGCCCCAAGACAGGCAGCCGGTGGAGAGTTTTAAGGATCGAAATGTGAGTTCTTCTACCAGAGCAGGTCAGAATTCTGGCTGCAGAGTTTTGTATGAACTGCAGGCGAACCACATCCTTCTTGTTTAGACACTGAGAAGAAACTGTTACAATAGTATAAACGACACAAACGTATGGATAATAAGCTCCAGATCATGTTGTGACATCATTTTCCTGAGTTTAGAGATTTTTCTCAGTTGAAGGTCAGTTTCTAACCGTCTCTTTATAACTCTATTGTCCTCTATTCTTCTATCTTCTATGGTCTGCTGTGAACTGGAAACATCATCTCCTGAAGCAGATCTCCAGAGGGATTAATAAAGTCTAATAAAGTCGATCTAATCTTAGTTTAACCACAAAGTTGACATGCATGTACAGTTAAAACACCTGGCATGCGGACTGGAACTGGTCCATGATGCATTCGTTAGGGGCCACAAAGAAAAGAATCATGTATATTAATCCTGTTCTATCGATTATTACTGTCTAGGTGGTGTTTTTAATTAACAAAGATGTTATTTACTCTCAAGTAATATCAGTGTGTGGCCCTGGTTTCAGTCGAGTTTAAACATGTTACCTTTAAACCAGCGAAAATGAGTGAAACACAAACTTGATATGATACATTTTTATCTAAAGCTCGGTCTGTGAATAAACTATACCAACATTTAATCAAAAAAGATGCAGCTTTAAATCAATATTGATTATGTATTTTATACAGAAAATGACTAGGCAGGCCAGATTTGGCCCGTGAACCTTCCAAAATGAATTGAAACCAGTCATTTTTTTTGATGATTATTGTAGACCAAGTTGATAAAAAATGAATAAATATGAATATTTAGACGTGTATCTCAGTTTAACAGCTATTAATTGTGATGTTACAATTTTTTTTCTTTAAAAAAAAAAAAATAGCTTCATAGACACCGAGGAGGTCAAAGGTCAGATGAAAGCTGTGACGCCATACGTCGTGGCTTTAGCCAGCCGCGACATCATGTAATCATATGTTCCCAAAATAATCCTTCGCATACCATCTTTGCTCAAAGACAAAATAAAAAAAATAAAAAAAATAAAACCATGAGGCGAAGATTCAGAGGAAAAGTTTATACTATAATTTACACGGATATACAATGAAAATACAAAAGTCTCGAACCGTCCCTTCGACAACATGGGCGCATAAATAAAAGTGTGATTGTGTGCAAACAAGTTTTTAAAAAAAAACTTCATAACTGAACATGCGTCTCTGAAATTCTTGTCACGGGTCACGGTGACCCAGGCATTTACACGGCTCATTTACAAGTGAAGTATTAATAAGAGTCGGATCATTTCTGTTAAAAAAAACAAAAAACAAAACATGCATTCTCAGGTTGATTGTAGACACTTATTGTTGGAAAAAAATCGCCCCGAAAACTGGCTTCATTCTTCTGCTACCCTGTCGTGATGAACCCAAAAAATACTGCTGATAAATAATTATATTGCCTCTTAGCAAACATATTTACAGTCGAACATAAAAGGTAGAATAATTTAGATTGATTGATAAAACCTCACAAACGATGTTATATACGGACGGAGATTTAACTGTACACCTTTATTTAACTTGATTTATTGCATTGTTTTTGACTTTGCTCTTGTCCGACAAGTCTCGTGAGGACCCACATGTGTTTTTATTGTCGAGAGGAGGAATGTATTGGTCGTCTGCGTGAGGTCGAGATCACTTTAAATGTTCTTTTATTTGTTTCTGGGGCTCCAGTTTTGAACCGGAAGGAGGTTCTCGGGTCGAATCTCGACCAAGAATCTGGATATTTGACCAGAGAATAAGCAGTTTGTCAAGTCTATGCGTCTCCTTCACCAGGACCAGAGATGGGTCCACGCTACTCCCTCTCCTCGGCCCAGGGCTGCAGGTTCTGCAGGGCGTACAGGGAGGAGTTGTGGGCGCACAGGGGGTCGGACACGGAGGCGTCGCCCAGGGACTTCTGCAGGGCCGACTGCTGCAGCTGCAGGATCAGACGATTGGCCTGTTGACGCTCCGCCTCCCGCTCCTCAGCTGTCTGTCGCCTGAGACACACCAGGAACATCAATCAAACCAGAGGCTCTGAATTGAACGTCCAAGATGGATGGATGCTCCGGATTGTTTGCATTCATTAATAAACAAGAAAAGATCTATTTTCACATTTTCTTCTGCCGTTCATAAATCCTGTTTTATTGCAAAGCAAAAGTTGCCTCAGGCTGGAATTGAGCTCACAACCTTGCTGTCGACTTCAACGACTGACCATTTAATATATTTAAAAAGCAAATCCATTGTAAATAGTTTTAAAGCAACACTATGCATAATAACTATGATAAAGTAAAGAATGAATTCAGAAAAATAAACGTTGTTTTAAATCGTAATATAATTTCCAAATGTTAAATAAATGTTACTTTTCTTTTTATTAATTTATTTAATCGATTCTCGTTCATACTAAATACTATAATTATAAATACAAAATAAAACTACAATGGGTTAAAATATTAAATTAATTCTCCCTTAACCCCCTAATTACATTAATAACTTAAAAATATATATATTTTATAATCTTAAAAAAAAAAGACATCTTATTATTTAACAAACAAACTTTCAGTTATTTTTGTTTGAATGAATCTTGTTTTATTTTCGGCTCAAACCGTTGCTACTGTTTAAATGAACCGCATTAACCGTTAATTTATTTTTAAAATAAACTTAATTATTTATACACAAATGGAAATCGTTAATTGTGCATTTTTATGTATAAAATACTGAAATATAAATAAAGATATCAACAGAAACAAATACGTAAACGAAAGACAAACGGCGGAAGTTCGTGTTCATTTCAGCTGCATAAAGTATTTAAACAGGTGTCAAAGGTCATAAAACCGGAAATTGCGTCAGATATTAGTTAAAGAAATGCTACTGAATTAGCAATTTAGCGACTTTTTTTTCTTCCAAAAACGCTTTAGATTTAGCACAAAAAAAAAAACAAAAACTCGACACTAATGCGACACGGAGGAGTTTAAGGTGTCAATTCGAACCGGTACCTCCACTTGGTTCTCCGGTTCTGGAACCAGGTCTTGACCTGGGCGTCTGTCATCTTCAGGCTCTTGGCCAGCGCGGCTCTCTCGGCGCTCGCCAGGTACTTCTGCCGGTGGAACCGCTTCTCCAGCTCGCAGATCTGGACCCGCGAGAAGGAGGTTCGAGGCTTTTTCCTCTTTGGAGGCGTCCGGTTCTGATAGGGGTGTCCTATTCTCCGGGTCACCGTGAACGGAACCAGAGCAGCTGCGCAGAGAAATCACAGGTGAGTCAAGTTTTAGTAATTAATTCGTAAAACGTATTTTATTACCTTTTTTTACTACTTCTACTTAATTTCTAAACGTGAAATATTTATTTATTTATTCTTCTCGTATCAATAATTAATTTGGACAATTAAAAAAAATCCCTAAAATGATTAAATTCACTTCATCGGTTGTTGTTTTGTTTTTTTAATAACAAAAACACATTTAATTAAAACTTAAACTTTAGTGATAAATAATGGATTTTTGTGGAGTAAGAATCCACAGGCCCCAAATTGTAAAATAAAACTAAATAAACTACACAAAAAAATAAATACATTTCTGTCCTTTATTTTCCTTTATTAATTTATTCTTCTATCATTGGTTACATTTTAATTTCCCAGAGATACATTTCACTAAAAAAAAACATTAAACATACAGTATACTTATTAAAAAATGACAACAGAAAAACAAGAATACATTATTTGATAATATATAAATAGTAGTAATATTTAGTAGTCATTTGTCGTGTTTATTTTCCATTTGTTTTAAAGCACTGGCAAATTTACACGATGCTTCTCAGCAAGTTGTTTATTTATTTGTTCGTTTTACTCGTGAAAATATCTATTTTTCGAGGTATTTATTTTCGTAAGAGATTTAATAAAATATAAAGCACTTATTGGTGTAAATATTTCAACATTTATCGCTACATATATTTATATAAAACGGTGTATTATTATTATTTTTACCTGATATTCTCTCCTTGGAGAACCTGTTTCCGATCCATGGAAAACACAGTCCCCCGAACCCCGGAACTGCGCCGTGCCCAGGGGTCGGTGGTCCCGGGGCTGTCACCGGTCTGTGCGCCGGGACCCGGATCACCCCGCGACTCCCCAAACTCCTGCTCTCCCCGTACGAGCCCGGCACCTCCACCGGGGGCATGATGCCGGAGAGCGAGATGGACAGGGCGGTGTACGTGGGCGCCCCCCCGGCCCCGGTCGGGCTCCCCAAACCGTAATATCCATCCGCGCTGCTTAAATCGGTTCCGCTCGGTCTCCCCGCCGTGCGTCCGCTCTCCGGTTCCGAACCCAGGATCTGGTCGATGCCGAAGCTGATGGGCTCTGCTGGTTTCGGAGGAGGACTGCTCGGTGCCGGATCCATCCTTGGCTCTCTCACGGAATTAGAAAACACAGAAAAAAACAAAATCTAAATCTTCGGTCAAACGGATCCAAAAGACAGAACCGCGAGAGTCTCCATGTCTCTGGGTCCGGGGGTCCAGGCCTGGTCAGGATGCTGGTTCCTCTCCTGTGAAAGTTTGACGAGCGTGTGGAGAGAAGTGACGCTCAGTCCTTCCTCTCACTCCATCCTCCTCCTCCTCCTCCTCTCGACGCCTGCCATTGGCTGCGACCAGCAGGAGTCCGACTTAATGGGTCCAGGGCCCCCCAAAAAATACTGGCTCCATCACCAGGATTTCCTTCGATAGGGAAAAACACTCGTGACAGGATCCAGACGAGGAGACTTAATATTGCAGGAATATGATCGGTGGAGTCACGTGATGCCATTTTGTTTGCGTCGTAGGATCGTTTCAACGATGATACTTTTGATTTATTTGATTTATTCGCCGAATTTAGCGCGTAAATTTAGCAAATACTTTATTATTTCTTTGAAAAACTGATTTAAACACGCATGAGTTGCTTCATTTCGCTCTATTTACAATATATTCTATATATTTAAGATTTATTATTTATTTATTTATGATTATAAATGCATATATTCCTCAATTTTTTTTAGGAAATCTGAACACGTCAGATTGAGATTTACTGGATATCAACTTTTTTCTTGAGAGAAATAACAGGAAAACGTTTATAGGTAGAACTTTATTGATCCCTCAGGAGGTCTCCTTGTGGAAATTGTTTTTTTTTTCCAAATTATCCACAGCAAATACAGCAATTTTTCATAAAAAATAATCAAAATAAAGAAGAACAAAGAGAAATGAAGAGAAAGAACAAGATGATACAATCTAAGTCTAAAGATAAAGAACACAGATCAAAGAAAAATAACAAAGACTATATTATATATATTATAATTAAATCGACAATTTGATAAACGTTTCAAACTAATAATTTCCCATACATCTTTTTAACCTGACAATGTGTTTATTAAAAAAAATGAAATTGCCATCAAATATACATTGCTTTATAAAAGAAAATAACAGGTAAATGTCAACTTCCTGTTGTTTTATAGAATTAACGATTAATTAAATATTAATACGAGAAATTTTGTTTTTATTTGTTACTGAGATTAATCGAAGGTTTTAATGAACAAACGGTAATATAATTAGACCTTTTTCCGTTTATAATATATTTTTGTGGTTGTGGACATAGTAGTAGTTCATGGTCATCAATTAAGAGAACATTTGAATATTATTTCGCCCCAAAAGTGAGGAAGTTTGAACAGTAACCGTAGCATTGTCACACAATATTTTACGTAAAAAAACACATTAATTTAACACACATCGATAATATTAATACACATTTATAAAAACAATTGCATGCATAAAAATACACGCAATATAATAATAATGAACAGAAGTATTCTCAAGAAAGTGCACAAATATTCTCAGAAAATGTAGGTATATAAGTGAGGAATGTAAAAGTGTTAATACCTGGTGAGTTTCTTTACTTATTTTTATTGTGTTAAAAAACAGACAGAAGATGGCAGTGATTTAATGGTGTTTTTGGTGCTAAAATTAAATGAGGCATACATCACGTATTTCAAAGTTCATTTTTTTTAAACGTTCATGTATTAAAACACGTTTAGTTTTGGTTACTTTGTGGTTGTTTGAAGTTTATTTAATCGCCATCAAGGGGCGACTGTTCCAGATAAAGAAACCTGCGAGTGTCCACCTGTTTAGAGTACCGTCGGTGCGTAATTACGCATCCGAGTCTTTTATTGAAGCGTCGTCCTGGTCTTTATTTGGTCCCGGACTCCGGAGCGACATTAAGTGACCTGACAAGTCGAGGCCGAGGGCGAGTCCAGATAAAGTGTCTGGACTCTGGAAGCTGCGAACCGCTCAGATTCAATGTGCGAGGCGCCCAAAGTGATCCCAGATAATCTCATTTGCAACCAACGTGTCGCCGCCACAGACTAATGGTTCAGGTGTTCACGCGATCACGTTACTTGTCTGAACGAATACTTCTCTCCACTGAAGTTTTTCAACACCATTAAGAGCCTAAACATATTTTAATGATTCCTCTCTGTTTGTATAAAATATGTATTTTCATTCTAAGAGTTTATCTTATGCACCTGGAACGATCTACCCCCCGCCCCCCCAAAAAAGCAATATATATATATATTTAAGAAACACCTGAGATCGCAATATATAAGAGGCAATATGAGACGCAGGAAGGCCTGAGGTGTTTGTTTGGCAATATGGACAGACTGAGTGTTGGCCGGACCTCGCTGCCATATGCGAGCTCACCAGTGGCTCTTGATGGAGGAGGAATTGGTCTGTGATAGCTGTCAACGTTTTGGGGACGAGTCCATGTTTTTATTTATTCACTTATTTATTTTTTCTATACCACAATAGAGGAAATGTTGATGCGCCAAATGGGTATTTTCTGTGTATTCTTGGACTTTCTTACCTTTTAATTATTATTATTAATTTAAATCCATTTATATATATATATATATATAATTTCTCTCTCGTGAAAACTACTTGCCATAAGATGTGCCAGTTTTACTTCAAATGAAAAATGAAATGTTGGTTATAACGAGAAACTATACATATACCATGTTGTTAAAATAATATAAATTGACCTGCTCTATAAAGGCGTTTTACAAATAACTACTTACTTACTTACTGTTTACATTCTGAAGAAAAAACGAAACGACTTTTGCTTTATTTCTTAAAACTATAAAAATACTTCTGTGTTTTTCTAAATCATTTTTGTAAAATTGTAAATTGAAGTTATCGCGTGTTTTAGGTGAGAAAAAGAAACTTATTAAGAAAAAAACCGATACTTGTCACAAATATCCTATATGGCTTGTTCATCTGTTATGAGTTATTTGTCAGTTTAGTTCAGGGGTGGGCGATGCTATTCCCTCAGGGGCCACATTTTATACAGTAGCTGTGTCTAAAACAATTGTATTTTATATCGTTTTTTATTATGATAAATCTGATGTAAAAGCGATTTTTACGCAAATATATTTTTCCGTGTTAACTTACGTCGTTTTGACGATAAATAGTCACAAAAATGCCCCAAAAAAACAACTTTATTTATAGACAAGTAATTAAAAATATAATAGTTATTATCTTTATGATTTTTTTTCTGACGTCACCAGGGCCACATTTACTCAGGTATATAGTTCAGTAGAATCTTCTCTTGGCCACGCCCCCTCGTGCATTAATATTTCCCAGTGTTTCCTTCCCTTAAGTGACGACAGTAACTTCCATGTTTGGCGGGGTGCCCGCGACGTTCCCCCACTGGTTGCACATTTTGCTAATCCCCTTGTAATCCAATGATGGTGAGCGATGACGACACATTGGCACAAGTTTAAAAAAAAAAAAAAAAAAAAATACAGAAAAAAAACAACAACTCACTCCTCGAAACTCCCTAGACTGTGTTCTCGCGTTATTGCCTCATGACAGAAGCAGAAATATTTAAGTTTCTTTTGTGTGTGTGTGTGTGTGTGTGAGAGACATTAACGTGGCCGCGCAATTAAAGCGCGCATCAATCCTAGTCTCCCACCCTCACGCCCCCCCCAGATGATTAAACCTGACACCGTGATTTTCCAAAGTCCCAAAAAGAAACGACAACAAAAGAGTGAAAGAGTGCGATTTGTTTGAGAAATTACCACTTGATCTGCATAATCGGGGGGTCTGGGCTGCGGCTCCTGCGCCCGCGGGCGCCGTTTTTATTGCGCGTCTCTGCGCCGTTATCAATTTCAGCAGCGGCTGACTTTTTAAAAGGGGCCGAGGCTTGTGAATAATGAATGACACGCTTTTATATTGTCGCTAAAGTGCCCGTGATGTTACAATATGAAAAGGCAGCGGTAAGTAATAGTGCATTTAAAGTGGATGTAGTGTATTATTATGATGTAAAAGAGGAGAGGAAGAGGGGGCAGAGAGAGGGAGACGCGCGGAAAAAAGAAAGAGAGATTGTTTTATTACAATAAGAGGAGATGAGTTTGCCTCGCAGCGAAATGTGGAGCAGTTAATGAAACTTTACCGAGGCTAACGATTTCCCCTCCCTCCATCTAAAAAAAAAAAAAAAACGTCCTTATGAAATATTTAAACTATTTAATATAGGTGGTATTAAGCTGAATGACGCCGGCCATCTGACAACATTTGCTTCTTTTTTTTTCTTTTGAAAAGTTGGCCCCAACAACCAAAAAAAAAAAAGAAGCTCCTTTTCCATCCTTCACCATCATCATGGGTTCGAGTGTGTCAGGAGCTGATTTGGTTTAATTTACAAGTTGATACACAGGCAGACGCAGGTCTAGTGTTTCAAGATTGACATGCTCGCTGGGATTGTTGGAGGAGACGAGAGGAATGGATCCCCCATCAGGGACCTGATCTGGACCATAACCCTCCTCCACCGCCGTCGTTCCCCCGGACCGTGTGTGGACACAATTCATCCAGCAGACAGTTTAAAAGCAGATAAAGCATCTTAAATGTCACGGCGGACGTCAAATAAACGGCCGAGTTAATAATGAATGAGTTTAATTACTGAATATGTACTGACAGCCCTGACTGTGGTTTTTATTGTTCAGCAGAGAAATATGAGACGTACAGAGAACAATGTTTATTTGAAGGTCGCGACAGAGATGATGTTTTGTTGAACGTTTGTTTAAGAGGTTTAGAGCCAGTGTGAGGGTTTAGATGAATCAAAAGTGCATGTTTTGATTCAATCAAAAATAAATCAACCAACGTACAATATATCCTGGATGACCATAATAATGGGCAGATTTACTAGAAGTTATCGTACAGTTTTATTTCATTTAAAATAAGTGTTTATTTATTTATTGTAAGATTTGACGTGATGCACAAAATAACATTTGACTAATAAAGTCAGAAGTTTCTATTTTACAATGAAACAAATTAACTCAAACCTCCAGAGTTAAAAAACAAAATCATTTTTCTTTTTTTCGAGTGAGTCAAACGTTTACTTTTCTTTAACCCTTTTAATAAGAAACAACAAAAAATCCTTTTCATTTTTCCCTTTTTTCTGTCTTTCTTAAAGTAAACCCTTTTATTTTCTCTAAGTTTTTTTTGTTTTATTTATATTTTCCAATAGTTGACATCAAATTTGTTGGAAAATCCTTAGAAACACTAATTAAAAATGATTTAGCAGAAACATTTTAATACTAATTTATTTAATTTAAAAGAAAGATTGACCTGAGATTGTTTTTGTTTTTTAAACATATCTTTTCTTTTATGTTTTAAAGAAGGATCTCAGCAGAAACTATGCAAATTCATCACCATGTCCAGAAATCTTCTCTCCCTGAACCCATTTGTAACGGTAAAAAACAATGAATAAAACTATGATAATTCATTTTTTGAATCTAAATTTCCTAATTCTAGATCCACTCGATGTCCCTTTTCCACTCGTTTTGATTTCCATCCTTAATTTACCAGACATTCTAAATTAAGCCGACGCCTTCCTCGACTCACGACGACGCCTCGTACAAAAGGGAAATTCCGAAACGCCGCGTTCATCCGAGTCCTCGCCGCTGTTATGTCGACATACGGCGACTTGATATGTTGAATGTTACACACTGCACCTTTTAAAGCGGAGTTAAGTGTCTCGTTGACGCAGCCATTAGCGCCGTCGTCTCATTACAACACCCATCCAAACTCCCATAAACCAAAAACATAATAATATCAACGGTAATTGGTGACCACGGATTCCTCCTTAATTGCCGCTGTTACGTTGATGAAAACGCGCTCGGCTAAATGAAACGCACAACAAAGCCGGGGCGAGGGTCTCGGTTATAACGTATTAATATAGATGTATATCTCTTCTTTTTTTAAAGGGCGGTAAAGGATTATTCCCGAAGCTCGATCCTTTTAAGACGGTGGACGGTAAATGCTTTTGATTATCGTGTATGTGCTTCACGTGGAAAGAAAAAGTCACTAAAGGCGGAAATATTTAGCATAATTTTGTGTACAAATTAGCTTTTCTACCAGTATCAGGATGCCCCCTTCGACCGCGTGGCGAGCGTCGATTATGAACATTGTCTTCGTGTTTTCCCATTGATGTGTGTGTGTGTGTGTGTGTGTGTGTGTGTGCTGAGAGCACGTAAGTCTGTCTGATGGTTGAACGCACGGCTGCCTCTTCACGCTGGTTAGAAGGACGGCGAGGGCGGGGAAGGGGGTGGAAGACGGAGGGGAAGGAACCGCACGGACTTGAATTATAGGGATGGACGGATGGCTCGAGCTGAGATGTGAGAGAAAGACTTAAAGCATTAATGATAATTGAACACATGGCTACAGTTAAAAATGGCTGCAGGAAGTTTCTCATTGTCTTTGTGAGACTCTCTCTCTCTCTCTATGCTCCTAGTTTTTTTTCTAGCAGATGAGAAAACGACGTGATGAATCCTCGGCGTTGCCATGATGACCTCTTTGACTGGCGTGCGTGAGGAGGCGGCGGCGGCGCCGGCATCGGGCCCTTAAGAGCAGCTGAGTTCCTCCCCGCTCGTGGCTGCTAATGCGTTAATTCATTACCGCTTGTAGCGGCTCGCATTGTGCGTCCGCCGCTCCCCGTCCGTCTTCGCCGCGCTTCATAAAAGCCGATTATCCTTCGTTTCGCCGCCGTTCCACCAATTCTCTGCTGCCTCTTGACCTCCTCACCCCTCCTGTTGCCTTACCCATGGGGTGCTGGTGCGAGGGGAGGAGGTGTAGGGGGGTGAGGTGAGGGGGGGCTGAGGACCAGCTGCCACCAGCCATAGTTGCTCTGCTGCCTGGCAGAGGGAGCTACTGCAAGCCCCCTGCTTTGCTGGGCCTTCTGGCCCCTGAGGGTGTGTGTGTGTGTTTTAGGGGGGTGGTGTGTGGGGGGGCTGACACCAGACTCATGCCACCAGCCCCACCTGTCTTGCTCCAGGCGTTGCACTGTGACCGATTACACACAGGCTCGCACCACTTCTGCGTACATTAGCAGTTAAAAGTTTCACCCTCCGCCGCCCGCCCAGGACTCCTACAAGTGCTTTTTTTTTTCTTCTTACCCCTACCTGGGGTTTCGACTAATGGACCACGGCTACACTTGAAGTGAATAACGCACACCGTCACCGTGCGAGGCGTGAACGAGCGCGAGCTGTAAGTGAGGCCGGTCCACCACCGCCTCCACCACCGCTCTCAATATTGATTTCCCATTATCAGACCTCAGTCCCTCCGGAGTCATTAGAGCGCAGATCAAACAGACAGACAGAGAAGGATACTAATACCAGTCACTTACTCCAGGAGAGGATCGCCTTACTTCCCCCCCGAGGGGGAGACGGAGCCGGGGAGGAGGGAGGAAGTGAGAGAGGGGGGGTGGAAGTGGATGGACTGGTGCGACCGGGCGAGCAGATGGACGAAAGGTTGAGGAGGTTTTAAGTGTTTGTGACGTCTTTTTATTACTTAGTATGTGAGTTTTTTTTTTTTAGCAGAAGTAGGTTTTTAAGAAAGAACATCACAATATCTTTAACATAATACTGTATCAATATTTAAAAGTAGTTTATGGATTAAAAATAAACATGAAAATCCTTCAAAAATAATTATACATTTTTAAACTTGAAATTAACATGACAATATTTACACAATTAAATCCCTGGCCACTAGATGGAACCGTCCTCGGTAGCTAAAGGAACAATCATATCCTGCAACGTCCAGATGATGACTAAGGACGAGAGGATACAGTGGTGACCAAGGACGAGAGATACAGTGATGACTAAGGACGAGAGATACAGTGATGACTAAGGACGAGAGGATACAGTGATGACTAAGGACGAGAGGATACTGTGATGACTAAGGGCGAGAGGATACTGTGATAACTAAGGACGAGAGGATACAGTGATGACTGAGGACGAGAGGATACAGTGATGACTAAAGACGAGAGGATACTGTGATGACTAAGGGCGAGAGGATACTGTGATAACTAAGGACGAGAGGATACAGTGGACTCCAGCAGCTTTTTAAGATGATGTTTTGACATATTTTGGTTTCAAAACAAATGAAAGCAGTTACGACTTCGTCAAGGGTCTTGGGGGGGGGGGGGGACACAGGGGCCCCCAGCAAGAGTGTTTGGACATACTTTGGTTTGAAAACGGATGGGAGGCGGTTCGACCTCGGTCAAGAGTCATGTAGTCTGTAAATACTACAACACCAGAGTACTCGACAATACTATACATATGTCCTTGTTACTGCAGTATCACGATACATCGTATCGTTGTTGCCCTGTATCGTGATGCAAATCGTCTCACCAGATTCTTGACAACACCCTAATCCTGACGCACATATTAACGCAACACAACTTGACATTTTGACGTTTTTATTTTTTCACAATTTCTGTTATTAGTGATTGTCATAAACAATTTCATTTGTTTTGAAACCAACATACGTACAAACATAAAAATAAAGATTTTAAAGACATTTTGTTTTCATAAAATACTCATTTTACTTTTAATCAATAATCGATATATATATTTGTTGAAAGAATAAAACATTGTTTGTTTACATGCTCTGTCATCCATTTAAAGTATGAAGATCCTGTAGAAAAGATTAGACCCTGAAAAGAAGAGTGATATAGCTTGTGAGCCTCTAGAGTAGGAAATACAATCAGATAACGGTCCTTCAAGGGTTGTGTGTGTAATCTGCAAGATTTTATTCATATCATTAAGTGACAACTAATTGTGTCTATGTTTACAATTTAATATAAAAAAAAAAAATGGTCTCAATCTGTGTTCACAACAGCGCTAATGTTATACTTACTGACTACTTGAGTTACTCTCTAAACAGTATTTAAGTTCTCAACAAAATCCTTTAATTTTCTCAAATATCGAGGGACCTTTGTATTACTCCGCGATGGACCGTTGTTTTACTCTACGAGGGACCGTTGTATTGCTTCGCAACGGACCGGAGTATTACTTTGCGAGGGGCAGTTGAATAACTTTGCGAGGGGCTGGTATTACTCTACGAGGGATCGTTGTATTGCTTCGCAATGGACCAGGGTATTACTTTGCGACGGACCGTTGTATTACTCTGCGAGGGACCGTTGTATTACTCCACGAGGGACCGTTGTATTACACTGCGAGGGACCGTTGTATTACACTGCGAGGGACCGTTGTATTACTCTACAAGGGACCGTAGCATTACTCTACAAGGGACCGTAGCATTGCTCCGCGAGGGACCGTAGCATTGCTCCGCGAGGGACCGTAGCATTGCTCCGCGAGGGACCGTTGCATTGCTCCGCGAGGGACCGTTGCATTGCTCCGCGAGGGACCGTTGCATTGCTCCGCGAGGGACCGTTGCATTGCTCCGCGAGGGACCGTTGCTTTGCTCTATGAGGGACCGTTGAATTGCTTCGCAACGGACCGTTGTATTGCTGCGAGGGACTGTTGCTTTGCTCCACGAGGGACCGTTGAATTGCTCCCCACCGCCCGGGGATAATATTTCCGGGGGGGGGGCAGTTGAATAACTTTACGAGGGGCTGGTATTACTCTACGAGGGATCGTTGTATTGCTTCGCAATGGACTGGGGTATTACTTTGCGACAGACCGTTGTATTACTCTGTGAGGGACCGTTGTATTACTCTACAAGGCACGTTGCATTACTCCACGAGGGACCGTTGCATTAGTCCACGAGGGACCGTTGTATTACTCTACAAGGGACCGTTGTATTACTCTACGAGGGACCGTTGCATTACTCCGCGAGGGACCGTTGCATTGCTCCGCGAGGGACCGTTGCATTACTCCATGAGGGACCGTTGCATTACTCCATGAGGGACTGTTGCACCGCGTGTTTTGCTCCACGAGGGACCGTTGCTTTAGTTCTCCGCAACTGACCGGAGTTTTGCTTTGCGAGGGGCAGTTGAATCTTCACGAGGGGCCTGGTATTACTCCATGAGGGACGGACCGTTGCAATTACTCCGCGAGGGACCGTTGCATTACTCCGCGAGGGACCGTTGCATTACTCCGCGAGGGACCGTTGCATTACTCCATGAGAGACCGTTGCATTACTCCGCGAGGGACCGTTGCATTGCTCCGCGAGGGACCGTTGCATTGCTCCGCGAGGGACCGTTGCATTGCTCCGCGAGGGACCGTTGCATTGCTCCGCGAGGGACCGTTGCATTGCTCCGCGAGGGACCGTTGCATTGCTCCGCGAGGGACCGTTGCATTGCTCCGCGAGGGACCGTTGCATTGCTCCGCGAGGGACCGTTGCATTGCTCTACGAGGGACCGTTGAATTGCTTCGCAACGGACCGGAGTATTACTTTGCGAGGGGCAGTTGAATAACTTACGAGGGGCTGAAGAGGGACCGTTGCATTGGACTCCGCGAGGGACCGTTGTATTACTCCGACGAGGACCGTTGTATTACTCTGCGACGGACCGTTGCATTACTCCACAAGGGACCGTTGCATTACTCCACGAGGGACCGTTGCATTGCTCCGCGAGGGACCGTTGCATTGCTCCGCGAGGGACCGTTGCATTGCTCGGCGAGGGACCGTTGCATTGCTCGGCGAGGGGCCGTTGCATTGCTCGGCGAGGGGCCGTTGCATTGCTCGGCGAGGGGCCGTTGCATTGCTCCGAGAGGGACCGTTGCATTACTCCACGAGGGACCGTTGCATTACTCCACGAGGGACCGTTGCATTACTCCGCGAGGGACCGTTGCCTGGGACCAGTGTATTACTCTATCTGGGACCAGTGTATTACTCCGCAAAGGACCATAGTATTGGACCGTGAAACCCCCACTGTCACCAGACACCATGTTTGAAAGGTTTTCAAAGCAGGATGAAACTTTTGGCAAAATATTTTCAAATAGTTTCAAATATTTTGGTCGTGTTCTGAACTTGAAAATGGCCGAAGTCTACCTCAGCATCTAAAAAAGTTAGAGCATATTCTGTGCCATTCAACACTCCACCCAAGGTCAAGGTCACGGCTAATAAACCACTTAACTTTTGACCTTGAAGGTGACCTATCAATGACTAAACTAAACTATATAAGGTTTGTGCAAAGGCCCCGTCAGTCACAGTTGAAGTGACCTAACCAGCCGCCTTCACTGTCCAATAAATGGATCTCAGTCCAGGCATGTGCAGCGTCCGCCTCATCGTCCACTGTCAGAGGATTTTAATGGTAAAGATGCAGTGATGAATGGCTTTCATGT
Organism: Callionymus lyra; assembly: GCA_016630915.1. NCBI lineage: Eukaryota > Metazoa > Chordata > Actinopteri > Syngnathiformes > Callionymidae > Callionymus > Callionymus lyra. The sequence goes on from JACEEU010000687.1 coordinate 21,506,094, forward strand.
CGCCGGCACCAGAGAGACGCTGGTGCTCGGCGAGAGTGTCGAGGATATGAATCGTGAGACGCTCATTTCGCTCCCATGCTTCATAATTTCGGCCAATATTTTATTCTCCGTGGATTCGGTGCAAACGATGAATTCGTGCTTTGAATCAACATCATCCGTCTTATTCACGTCCGTCTGCCAGCGATGGTCAGACACACACACTTGCACCACTCAGACTGGGGGGGGTGACCCTGGCCTGACCCCCCTGCTGACCCCCAATCTGTTCCCAAAACTCACCCCATGAGGCACCGGCGCTCACCGTGACTGGCGCACACGCCTCAGAGACACGACCGTTGGCATATAGTGCACGTGACGGATATCTCTTCAGACAGTACCATGTGTGTGGGCAGAGTGTGTGCACGACCGAGTGTGTTGGTCGTACCCTCTGCCCCCTCCCACCGGTGTTAATTGATTCATGGGGCGCTTTGCTGATTGGTGTGAGGCCCCCTAGAGGCGGGTTCAGGCTCCAGCGACGCACATTTGTGCACACAGTTGCCGAAATTAGTCGAAAATAGTTTTCACGGCAGAAGTGTGAAAGTAAATCAGCGTCATCGGAATATTGTTTGTTCTTTTTAAGCGTATACAATTTTTCTTTTTTTTTAGCCATTGGATTCAATTGTTTCTATATTAAAATATTTATTAAATTATTTTAATAGTGTATTATAGTGTTGTTTTAGTGCTTTCTAAGCCAGGTCTGCGAACAAATAACAAATAAAAAAGAGAGAAAGAAACCCTTATGCTATCTCAAGGTCAAGGTGACCTGAGGCCCGAAAACAAATGTGTTTTTGTAAGTTAAGGTAAAACTTTATTGATTTATGAAATTGTTTTTTCCCAATAGCCACAGAAAATACAGCAATTTTTTCATAAAAAATAAATCAAAATAAAATAAATCAAATTGTGGTATTCCTTGTTCTTTCTCTGGGTCAACAGTTGAAAAATTAGAATATTTTCAAAATGAATACTTTTTTCTTCACCCATATAGTTATTTATTCTTATTAATTCCATATAAAATGTTTGTATAATAGTTCCAAAGCTATCACTATGAGGAATTAACACGCCAGTTCTTCTACGTTGTCACATGATCGTCTACAGGTTCACAAAATTGTCTGAAGTAACAAATAAGTAGATAAACCTTTTGTGACACATTTTTCAAATCAATTTATGAAACTCAAGTTGATCTTTGAGTAAAGTTCTTAATTCAAGATAAAGTAATCCAGATCGATACCAAGTAGAGATGCGCTAAATAATCGTTACAACTGCTAATCAATGCCTATTTTTATTTAATTTATTTGTTTCGTTCTTACAGTTATTACATCTATTCTCTCTATTTATAATATTCCTGTAGACTTGACTTGACTTAAACTTAAAAATAACAACCAGCTGAAAAAAAGGGGGAAAAAGGACAGATTTAAAAGTTGTAACGTGAAAATAATATGAATTGGTTTGAGGAAACAAGTTTGATTAATGAGAGAAAATTGGAAAAGAACGCATATTTATTTGTCCAACAATTGGGAAATTTGAAATGTATGAAGGTCTCTGGTCTATGTGTATATGTTAGGGTACAGATTGGAATCCAGTAGGATCTGGAATATTACTAGTAGAGTTTGAATTCCAATCTGTACTAGTAGGATTCCAGATCCTACTAGTACAGATTGGATCTGAAGATTGGAATTCCAATCTGTACTAATAGGATTCCAGATCCTACTATTAAATTCATCCACTAGTAGGATCTAGCAATCATACTACTGTATTTGGATCTGAATATTGGAATTCCAATCTGTCCTAGGACAAATGGGAATTCTACCAGAACAATCTCCGATTCTAATATATACTGTATATCGGTATTAAGATCCCAGTTCGGCAGGATTCCAGGTCCTACTGGATTCCAATCTGTACTGTGACATATACTGTATATAAAGACTTGTACAAGTTCTTTAAATTGGTTTTGGTTCTGGAAAAGCGCTCTACAAATATAATTTACTTACTTACAGTATATTGAATAGGGCAGCACATTAAACTTAATAATATAATAAAACATGTAATAACAAATGTAACATAACTCATAAATATATATATCTTTAATCTTAGAGCCTCAATTTAATATGGTAATCAAATTTAAGTTATGTCATAAAAACTCATTTTCAAGGCAGTTTGAATATATATATATATATATATATATATATTTGTTCTTTGATAAAGTAATGTACCTGAATTTAATCTGCCATCAAGTCAACATAAAATGTGAAAAGATGAATCTTTTTCTTCCCTCAATTTAAACACCATCAGAATTATCTTTATTGCTGTTGGCAGTGCACGGTTCCACCAAAAGGGATTTGTTTTGGTAGCATTGTGCAACATTAAACATGAATATAAATACACACCGGGTCGCACGCACACACACACACACACACACTGGCGCATGTTCTGGCCGACACACACACATATGTCTTTCAGGGGGTTTTCACACCTTGGTAAAGAGGAAGCTGGCTCGCTGACACGAGCAGATTGTGGGGCTCATGTGATGATCCACATAGAAATATCAGTGTCTTAGAGGTGATTCATGAGCGTTATAGGTGGCTGTAGGTGTGTGTGTGTGCGTGTGTGTGTGAGTTTATGGGCGCTCGCCAGAAAGACGGTAAGAGAGATGAATCTCCGGTTATTAATTTCCAGCCGCGGCCCCTGGGTGAGATGTTAATATAGGGCTGATTGTGACTAATTTCTTATTAATTGCCATCAGCGATTACACAGTGGCCAGTAATGTGGCTAATTTGTTGAAATGAATTTGCTTTTCTGCTGCATTTTAATTGCTGCAGGTGGGCTCGCCCCCCCCACCGTCACTCTTGTTTACCCAAGTTTAGCTATTGTTGATGTAGCGACTATGGATGTGGATTTGCTAAAGATCTGTCGATACAACAGCAGCGAAACGATTATACTGCGAGTATATTTAGATGCCGGACCAGGAACAAGTATATATTTGTAGTTTTGTCGAGTACTTTACTCTGGTGTTGCAGAATTTACAGACCACATGCTTCTTGATGTGTCAAAACATCAGCTTTCAAAGCTGCTGTATCCTCTCATCCTCAGTCTTTGACGGGTTCTTGCAGGAATTTGTTTCTTAATTATAATTATAATTTCTACAAAAAAATGAACAAACGCCTGTAAATAAAATATTGAAAATTAAAGTGCAAATATTCATGTTATTTTATTTTACACAATATATTGAATAACAAACAAAGTAACAATAATAAAAATTCAATAGGATTTAAAGACAATGTATAAGGATATATGTGTGGTTTTGTCCGAAATTGAACGGGGGGGGGGGGGGGGGGTATATATGTGTAGTATTGTCCAGTACTTGACTCTGGTGTTTCAGAATTTACAGACCACATGACTCTTGACAAAGTCATAACTGCTTTTATTTGTTTTCAAACCAAAATATGTCAAAACATCAGCTTTAATAGCTGCTGGAGTCCACTGTATCCTCTCGTCCTTAGTCATCGCCAGAATCTTGCGGGATTTCATCATTCTTTAAGCTGCGAGGGACTTAATGGCTGCTGCCATCTAGCGGCCGGAAGTTTAATGGCTACACAAAAATGAACAAATACATGTAAATAAAAAAAAATTTACAGTTAAAATGCAAATATCCACAGTGTTTTACTTTAACACAATACGTTGAATAACAAACAATAAAATAACTATGATAAAAATTAAATAAATATATAACGTATACATATAAACTATATCTATACAGTGCTATTGAATATCGATACGATATTGTGAAAAACATGGAGATATTTAAGTGTATAAATACATTTATTTTACACCCCTAGTGTCCATGTGACCACTGAAAATCTTCACAGAATGTTTTCAAATGAAGTACTTTTTCAACATCCCGCAACAGAAAAATGAACAAACGCTGTAAGTATTTGCGTGTTTATTGTAAATAATAAATAAAATAATTGTATTAATCACGTTACACACACTTAATGAAGTATCAACCATAAAAGAACCATTAAAAATGACTATATTGTGCAGAAATATCGCGATACATCGGTCGACGGTTATTTTCTGCCTGGTAGCTACGCTAACAGCGCATTAGCTCGACTGTGTGATGTCGCCGACGCATCCGAGCGCCTGATGAAAACGTTTGCGATGATGGTTTGTTTACGCTGCCGCCGCCGACTTCCACATGTTCCCCGTCATTACCGTCGGGGGGGCCGGAGCGAACGCTCAAGTTCCCGTCTTTTTGTTTGGGCGTTTATAGCTTCCGTTAGCAAGAGTCTCAACGACCACTGAGGAACCAGAAGATACAGAATCCAAATCCCCCATAAAGTCGGAGATGCCCTCTGGGCAGCCATAGCTCATAGTTGGCCTGATTTAGTGGCAGCCCCGGAATCCGGGGCTTGAATAAAGAGGGGGAGAGAGAGAGAGGGAGCAGGAAAGATGGCTCCCCGTGTGATAAATAGCCCCGGCTCCCTCTATTGCATTAGCCGTCCGGGCCGATAGATTGCGAGCCCAATAGAGCCCGACGTATGCGATTGGTTTCTCATATAAAAGTTGCATATTAAATTCCTTCACAGGACTGTGCCCCCCAAGCATGAAGCCGGGGAGGAAGAAAGGAAAAAAAAACAAACTTAAAAAGTGGATGAAGAAGCAAGAAAAAGGCTTTTTATGAGAGTCACAACAAAAGCCGGGAGTCGCCGTGGAACGACGGGGGGAAGGATAATGGCGGAAGGGAAGAAGCGTGCGGAGACAAATGGTGATGTCATGTATTTAATAAGGCCTCGGATATTGGGGCGACGAGCACGACTGTACGTCCATTTAATCAGAATTGCTTCCCAATGAAGATTTCTCTCATTTTGCGGCGGCGTTTTTCCTTTTCTCTCCGCCGCCGCCGCCGCCGCGTTCCCCTCTCCAGCCGCTCGCCACGTGCTAACGACCCCCCTAATTGTTTCCAAAGCTCATTAAGACGCTGATGTTTTAATAGTAATTAATCCGTCATTTGCCGACATGCAAGCGCCGAGGCTTCCGCCCGTCGCTTCCTGCTAATTTAGCCGCTCGTTGTTAATTGGTTGTTAAGTGCCTTTAATTACCAGGCCCGGCTCTGGGACTTGAGCCGTCGAACCGCCGTCTTCTGCTGATTGCAAATGGATCTTCCGGCAACTTTTTTTTTCGAGAAGTGCATTAAGTTGACCACCTGGCGGAGGGGAGAGGCTGACCCTCTCCTCTCTGCCTTCCATCCTCCGCCGGCTTCATTCTCTTCCTCCAGCTCTCCGTCTCGCTCCGTCCCTTCCTCCGTCTTTGTCTCACTCGCTTTCTCCAGATATTATTAACTCATTAAGTTTTTTCATTATTTTTAATAAAAGATGAGTTATGGCTTTAGCCTCCCTGTGCCTCCTCCCCTCCTTCGCTCGCCCCCCCCTCTCTCTCTCTCTCTCCCACCTCCTCGTCTTCATCTTCAACCACTTACACCCCCCCCCTCCCTAAATATCTCAACCCTTCTCGGCCATATTGAGCCTCCTTCAATCCGTTTGACCCCTGAACTGTAGCTTCTGACCTCCGTGTTTCTGGTGGCCACCTTCTGGTCCATCTTTTTTTTTTTTTTTTTTTTCCTCTTCTCCTCCTCTAAGCTCCACTCGTCCTCGTCTATCAATCACTCGCTCTTTTCTCATAGCGGCGAGAAGTCTTAAGATGGCATTCATGTGATTTATGATGCATGGTCGGTGTCAGAGAGGGAGAAAAGGAAGGGAAAAGAAGAAGAGGTGTTTGTCGATGACACTGTTGAATAATGACAATATTTATGATTGATAGCTCCTGTGGAGGTGTGGGTGTGTGTGTGTGTGTGTGTGTGAGAGGATAAGAGTTGATATGTTCCTCACATTAATGCTATGTTAAAGAAGCCGTGATGAATGGTTTTCATGTGCTTCGATCAGCCGGTGGTCACTCGTGGAAGGAGGAAGTTAATGACCTCCTGAGGAGCCCGGAGATCCTGGCGTGTGATAAAAGGATAAATTATAAACATATTGACTGACACTTTTTACTCTCACATGCGGTTTTACCTTCATATAGTCATGTTTAATCGACTTTAATTAGATTTGAAATTGTCTCCTACAACATTCTTGACATCACTGTCCATCTGTTGTTTATATATTATTTTCTTGTGTTTCATTTCAGATCATTCTTAGTTGTCAGTTTATTATTTTTAATTGTTTCAGATTATCTTAATTTCTATGTTTTTGTCTCAAGAGTTGTATTATTTAATTTATGGTTAAAAATGTTTGTTTTTTCATTTCAGAATATTTTAATTTCTGTGTTTTTACTCAATATTGATATTTTAAATTTATGGATTTATATTTGAATTGTGTTTCAAATGATCTTAATTTTTGCGTATTTTAATTAATTTAATTAATTTTTTGGATTAAAAAATATTATTTAAAATGTTCTTTAAATGTGTCTTTGACTGAAGATTTGTATTATTTAATGGATAAAGGGGTTTTTAATTTGTTTTTTAGATTATCTTAATTTCTGCGTTTTTGCTCAATATTTTTTTAATTTATTGATTTAAAATAAATAAATAATAATAATTAAAAAAAAGGTTTTCAAAATTGAATGTTGTTTCAAATCATCTTAATTTTTAGCTTTTGTTATTTTAAGATTTGTATTAAATTATTGATTTAAAAAAAGATATTCTTTCAGATTATCTTTCAGTTTTTTCTTCAAATTTGCGTTTTTGACTCAAGATTTGTATTTTCTAATCCAGAGATCGAAAGAACACTTTTATTTGTCTTAGTCGGTGATTCAGGAGTATTAATAAAAAATGATGAATCCTTTAGATATACATTTATAATGGGTGGAAAAAAAGTTTTTTGAAAGATCTTTCCCTCTTGTGTAAAACTGTGTTTTGGATTTTTTATTTTATTTTTTGTACTTTGTGGGATTGATTTTAATTCATCTGAAATTTCAAATATTCTATTTTTGTTTTTGTTTAATTCTGGAATGTTAAATCTTCTGTAATTATATTCTTCCTTTAAGATAAATATACAATTGTCTGAGGCAGTAAATTTCACCTGCTTTTTCTCTTTGTTATAATATCGAGTAAAATGTATTTATTTTGAATATATTTTATAAAATACATTTTATTTACATCAATAATCTGTCTTATATCTTCTCTTAGGCATGTTCGTAGGTAACTTAACCAACAATTATTTGTATTGACTCATAGTTTCGTACAGTAAGTAATTTTTATTAGTTCAGGCTTTTCCTTGATTTTCTGGAACTCCTGTTGTGTTATCAGTTTTATTTTGCCCTTTAAAGTGTTTTGATTGTTTAAGCGCTTTGTGACCCTGGTCTAGAAAAGCGCTATACAAATAAAAATTACTTACTTACTTACTCACAATGACTTACAATGACATACAAAGACACTTCTAGATAAAACTTCTCGACGTTTCCCAGCAAACTTTTCGTGAAAGTGCTGATATCTCTTCTGTGCGTCTGTCGATGCTTACACTTATCTTAAGGTACATTAGCAGACGCTCCATGACCCGCATCACATGTGCCTTCGGTACCAGCTCGTCCTCCTCTGAACCTCCATCTCGCAGGAACTCGCTCGCACAACATAAAAGGTTAAGAGTTAATGTTGCAGTGGATTGAGGCGACGTTTCGCTGACAGGTTTGATGAATTGTTTCCAATGTGCGGGTCATAGTTACCGTCATCGTAGGAAATTACCCACTGGTTTTGACCGCCGTGTCCTTTCATTGATTCAAAGATTTTTTTTTTTCATTGTTCATTTCGGCATCATTAGCGTTTTGTTTATTTGGTATCGTTGAATATTAACCGTCAAATGTGATCCGATGTTATTTACGAAGGTGATTTATCATGTTCAGGGATTGATTTAAAGAGCAAGCTTGGCTGACTTTTGACAGATTTGAAATTTAAACTGTAGATTATATGTCAACCCTTCAGGTTACTACACTTGACACAAGTTTTACTTCAAACTACTCCAAAAAAACTCTTGTTCAGAATCAATTTAGTTGATTTTAATTCTGCTTCTTAGGACGAAATGTATGTTTTGTTTTTATCTTCATGACTCAATTATCCAAATATATCATGACTGGGGAAAAATTAATAAATAAATACATTACGTACACAATCTATTGAAATACTTGCAGATTGTAACATCAAAGTGATGATGAAATAAAAATATAAACTAATAATAATATGTTAAAGGCAGAAAAGAAAGGTGAATTTTCCTTCTTTTGAAAAAGGGGAATTTTTGAATATGTGAAATTGTCTTTCACTTGTCCGTACCCGTTTGCCCTGAGCTAAACCCAGGTAGGGGACACCCTGGAAAGGTGGCCGGTCCATCACAGTAAACATGACTCAAACACAACGGAGACTTTTAACTTTAAGGAATGTGGGAGGAAACCAGAGTGCTCAAAGAAACTCATAAAAAGAATAAACTCACAAGAGATTTAAGTTTCGGGAAAATGTGAGTTCTTCTACTAGAGCGGCTCAGAAATGTTGCATCAACTGCAGGCGAGACAGATCCTTCTTATTTAGACACCAAAATAAACTGTTACAATAGTTTAAACAAGGATTTACACATGGATTATAAACTCCAGGTTATGCTGTGACAACATTTTCCTTAATTTAGAGATCTTTGGAAAATGTCTTTAAAAATATAAATTACTTTCTTACTTACAAAAGCACACGAAGAACAGAAACATGAAACATACTTTAAATTCAGATCATTCGTTTTTATTCAACATTAGTTTCCGTAAAAACTCCAGTTTTTCCAAATAACCTGATTAAGGATGAGCGAGTTTTCACATTCTTGGTAAAACTGTAGCTAAAATAAATACATAAGTTAGACAAACACATTAAACAACCTACTATTAAGTTTTTCAACATGTCAACCCGGAATCTTAGCGAGTTTCCAACATGCAAAAGAGTCGCTGCCACGATTATTAAACATTTAATTTCCTCTCCTATTATGATTGGAAAAATGAGCTTCATGTTTTAGTTTGAATACACATGTTCTTAACAACACGTTAATGACGAACCGGAAACCAAAACATGCTAGTTTTGAAATCCAAATATCTGGAACGTGTAGAAAAGGGATGAGCGCGGGTTCGGAAATCGAATCACGGGAGCAGCGACGTCGGCGCGTCCTCGGTCTCTGCTAAGAGAGTATTGCTTTAACTAATGCACATTTGTACACGTGAGTAATGAGCGAGTGGTTTGAAGCCGAGCGGAGAAATGAGAGCCGTGTGTGAAAGCGGCTAATGCGGCTCCTCGCCGGCTGAAAACCAGGTTTATTGGCCTAACAAGCGTGTTGCCATATGGCCCGCCGCTCCGAGGACGACACCATTAGGACATGTGTGTCACAGTTCATTTGCTGCTGGCCTCACGATGGGGATCGCCCTGGATTTATTTGGCAAGACGGGCGGTAGAAGTGCCTCCCTGCGTCCGCTGTGCACTTTGTGGTAGAAGCTAAATACACCCGGTACACACATAAAAAACGCAACATCTGAGCGATGACCGAGATTTGCTTCACCTATTTTTTCATTGACAGTCATTTTTTATAGCGGCTCGTCGGTTCTTTCCCGGTTCTGTTTGATCCCAGTAGTCTTTGGAAGGTCTTTGCTGGTTTAGAAACATCTCCACACAGCAGTGGACTCGTAAAGGTTCTTTTGGCTTAAATAAAGGGACAAATAAATATAAAGTATGCATTGGATGTCACATGTTGAGGGACGGGTGTCAATAAAAAAATGATTTTCCGATACTGGTACAAATACTTTGACCTCATCTTCGATGCAATTGAGCAATACTTTTGCCGATGAGACGTATTTTAATGAAAAGAAAATTATGTTACACACAGTACAAATCTTGAGTTGAATTTTTTGGCTTCGGTAGATTTTCACTCCAAGTTATTTTGGATTTCTTTCTTTCAAGTTGTTTCAAGTTATTTCAAGTATATTTAATTCTAGCAAAATTACAAATTATGTTATAAAAAAACATCAAACATCAATTTTCAATTTTATTTTTCAAGATTCTATAAAAGAATTGGAAAGTGGAGTAAAAACACATTTCAAATATTTAATATTATGATAGTACGGAGGCATTTTTGATCGTTTCCACAAAAAAAAGTGTATCCATTCGTACACATGTAATGATAATTAGACTTGTAGTTATTGAACACGACCACAGGGGGGAACTCCAGTGTAAACTCGTTCATTAAATTGTCCCACAACATAGAAGTGTTTATTCAACATGTTCACTTGTGATACTGGTGAAAAAACTGGTGCTTTTAAATTGGTCCATGAAACAAAAATCAAACCAAAATATTTGAAATTGTACTTGTATACTTGACCGATCATCGGACCAGTTATTTCCGGTCTTGGTCCTGGTCTCGTTTTTGCCCCAAGTTCTCTCTTTCTTTAATAATATTGTTCATATTGTCCACTTCCCGACATACAGTCCACTCCACAGAGATTCATTGAAAGTGCAGAATGTCGTCAAAATAGACGTACAAAATAATTCTAATGATCTTCAATAGAAAGTTATTGTGTTTTTGTCTTGAGCGTCATAACTTCATGTCCATGAATCATTGATATTTAAATACTTGTTCTTAGCTCTGTATTTTAGATGTTTATCAGGAAAAAAACTAAGTAAAGAAATCGTATCATTTTATGTCTGAAAGCTCGGCTCGATGGTGACACTTATTGGAACCTGTCCCTAGTTTTTCGTTAGATATTGCACTTTGACACGTGTGTAGCACAAAAGACACGAGTTTTGCTTAAAGCAACCCTTGGTCGCGGTCTAGTAATTGGAGGCTGTCACTTCATAGGTCATGGAATAACCAATCATCGTGGAAGATCTTGTTTACAGTTCATTTGTGGAGCCAACACTTGCCTTTTCAAGGTACTGTGGTGTTTTAAATGAGGCCCAAGGGTTTTGAGTTTGACGTGTACATCGCAGCTTGTGTAGTTCTTGTGTAGTTTAGTGTTTGTGAGGCGTGTTGGTAGAAGAAGGAATGTCAGGAGGAGATGCAGGTGTTTCCCAAAAGATTGTTGGTGAAAGTAAAGGGCACAGGAAACTTTTGAGTTGTATATTTGGATTCTAGACTCTGTGTAAACAAGAGATGAAAGACGTCAACGAATGCGTGGCCTCAAAGTCTTACTTAAAGGTCGAGCCTTAACCAAGAACGAAGTAAAGAGTTTGTCGATCCCTGAGTCGTTTTGAGTTCCTTCCATTGACCTCGTCCTCTTTGTCCTAAAGCTCCTTAAAAAGACTCGGAACAGAACTATTCTTTCGGTAAACAACTTAGTCAAGAGCGCTACCTAGCTTGAGTCTGGTTATGTCAAGGTTTCTGGCGCCCCCTGTGTAGGAAAGTCGTGGGACACGAGGACTGGTGTGTGGAGGTGTTGCTGGTGTTGAATAATTTACTGAGAACGACATCTGGACGAGGACGTCGAGACGCTCGATGTCACTGACGAGTTTCGGCGTCGGCTGCTGTCGCCGTCGACTGCGTATGGCTCCTGCACCTCCTGGAGCAAGGACACCCCAGGACCTGCCTGTAGGCCGTCCTGAAGTCTCTGTTGAGTGCGCCGTAAAGAAACGGGTTGAGGGCCGAGTTCGTGTAGCCGACCCACAGAACGACGGAGAATCCCGACACGGTGTTGGGGTGAGGGTGCTCCTCTAAACCCAACACGGTGAACATGATGAAGTAGGGTAACCAGCAGATGGCGAACGCCCCGATCACGGCCGTGAGCGTGACCGTGGCTTTGTGCTCGCGTAAGGTGGTGGCGGTGGCGGAGGTGTTGGGTTTGTTGTTGCCGCCCTGGTAGTTCTGGACGCAGTTGGGGCGGGCGTTGACGATCCGCTTGGCCTGTTTCCTGGCGATGCGCAGTATTCTGAGGTAGATGCAGCACATGGCGAAGAGCGGCAAGAAGAACGTGAGGATGGAGTCCGTCAGGACGTAAGGCCGGTTCAGCTCGAACCGGCAGGATCCTTTCGTGGACCCCGGCCCGAAGTTCTGCAGCGTGCCGTTGGCGGTGTTCCAGCCCATCTGGATGGGCAGGAAGGACACGGCCAGGGACGTGGTCCAGACGATGGCCATCGCCACGCCCACCCGCCAGGGCAGCACCAGCGAGGAGTACCTCAGCGGCATGGTCACGGCCAGGTACCGGTCCACGCTGATGACCAGCAGGGTCAGGATGGAGGCGGTGCACAGCATCACGTCCATGCAGATGTAGAAGTTGCAGAATCCGGGGCCGAAGGGCCAGTCGCGGGTGAGCTCCAGCAGGGCGGAGAAGGGCAGGACCAGGAGGCCCAGGAGCAGGTCGGTGACGGCCAGCGAGATGATGAAGCAGTTGGTGAGGCAGCGCAGGCGTCGGGAGATGCACACGGCCACACACACCGTCACGTTGCCGCCGATGGTCAGAAGTATGAGCAGGACCAGGACCGAACCCAGTAGGACGTCTGTCATGACTTCAGTTTTAAGTGAAAGCCCCACTTCTTTCATCTCGTCATCTACCTCGGTGTCATCCCATCATGACTCGGGTCTGACATGACGATGAGCCTGAACGTCAGTGATGTCATCGCTCTCTCCGGGAACTCAGCTCAGCGTCTTCTGTGGCTCTGCTGACATCTGGTGGACGTAGAGGAGAATTGCAATGATCATCTAATAATACTGGATCTAAAAAATATTCAATGGAAACACGTGGTCTTTCTACTTGAAACACAGAAGAAGAATATAAGCAAAATACACACAATCAAAACAACAACTCTGAAACAATAGCCTCGTTTTTGTCAGTTACACAATTGATAGATGAATAATAAAAGTTTAAAGTTGTTTATATACTACATTAATGGATTTAAAGATCTTTTAAGATATAAATGTGTATTGTACATTTTTATACTGTTCTCAGTTATTATGACACATTATCACAAGCAATAATGTTTAACTAAATCATCATTGTTATACTGTATATGAGTTGGAAAACGAATACCTTAACTTCATTTTACTCTTGATCCATCCACACACCTGGCATGTTTATGCAGTATATCAGTCGATCACTGAGGTACAAAAACAAGGATGAATAATAGCATTTCATCTCTCATGGCTTTGGAATTCACCAGATTTGATGTCTGTGTGAAAGCTTAATTTATAATAATAATAAGAGATAGACTCCCTAATATTTTATCTCTATATATATATATATATATATATATATATATTATATTCTTGAATATGGTTGTTTTTGCTTTTTTAAACGCACACTACTGCAGTCTTTAAACGACACAACAAGGTTAAGCCACTGGATGGTTTTACATTTTAAGGACTTTAATGGATCATAAGAACTGCTGAGTAATGCTCTTACACCAGCAAATCTTATTAATAGAAATTTGTGCTTTTATGGCTTGTACTTAACATCCCTAACATAAACGAATTATTATAAATACTCTGCCTTGCACATTCTTAGTGATGCCTGTAGTCCTCAAATAAAAACCCACACTTCTGACTCTCATGCAGTAAATGTTCTTCTCTCCAAGATGCAGTAAGTTCTTCATCATGACCATGTTTTCAACTTATTAAATCTGGGCGAACGAGAGGTTACGAGAGTCCAATATGAGGCAATAATGGCTTCACTCCTCCTCCAGCTGTAATCATGCCCCGCTTTGTTTATACAACGAGTCCCTTGGAGGGGAAGGCTCCCGGGATTGATGACGCGCGGTGACAAACCTCCATGTTTGACCAATCACAGCGGGTGTGGTTATGGTCAACAAGACTTAATCTCCAGAAAAACATAGTGTTTTTTTTTGGAATATCAATATTTCAGTGAAAAGAGTTTTGTACAAACACACACTGATGACACAATAGAGTCACACAACACTTTAAGAAATGCTTAAATTACATTAGTTGATCCTAAACTTTGTTGTCACACAACCAAAGTAACTATTGACACATGAAACCTTTGAACATGCAAATGACGAAGCTGTTTTCAGGTCGTGAGAACATTCCATGTATTTATTTTAGCAGCTAGTTTTGTCGTTCACGGTGCACTCGAAGCTGAAGTCTTACGTCGTAACGTAGCAACGTCGGCCACAAAAACCTGCTCCTGCTTACATGCATCTTGAGGACATCATGACGTCACGACTTCATCGTCTTCGCTTTAAATAGAGTCTCAAGGGAACATCACTGCAGGCCCGTCGGGCAGAGATGTTGCTCAGTACACAACAAAGTATTTAGATCTGATCTCTGCCAAGTCTCGATCCCCCCCAAGTCTTTAACTTGAAGTTGTTATCAAGGGAAATGGAAGAAACCCTACTTTACTATGTTGTTTGTTAACAAAACATTGATGTTCCCGAATCTTTGTTGACATGTTTTATTCTTTTACGGACAAAGATAACTCTTATAAAAGGTCATGTTTATCTCTCCTGTCCTGCAGTCTGACCTTAAAACATTCTAGTTGATTCCATATGCGTCTCTCAGCTGATCGCCTCTGGAGCAGGGAGGCATTCTGGGATGGATGGTTGCCTAGCAACAGCCCGTCATCCCCAAGCGGAGGGGAGTCGACGGCGGGATACGAGACTCGGTGATCGACGACAGTAAAGAGGTTATGCAGCAGGTTGAGTGACACGCAGTCCATTCGACGACGTTAACAAATGAGCGTCAAGTTGACCTCATTCCGTCTGCAGCCGCACGTCAACATCCTCCGAGTGACTTTTTTAAGATTCAGGAGGCGACTCCGAGGGAGACCCTCTGACATTAACATTTTACGCCTGCAGCTGTTGAATTTAAAGGAGAAAATATTTGCATTTCTTTGTCGTTGTTTAGTAAAACGAGTCCCCGAGTGTCCTTCGATGATCTCTAGCTGAAGGTTTGCTTCGTGGAGAGCTCATAAATCAAAGATTAAGTAGCTAAAAATGCTGATTTTACATATTTTCTTTGTGGTCATTAAGAGTGTTGTGAGCTACTCACGACCTCACGGACCAATAGGAGCTGAGAACCTTCTGGACCACCTCAGCAGTTTGACTGCTGTGAACACTACATTTGTCCATTAAGCATTTTCAAGATCAAACATCAATAAAACCTGGAATTACTCGTGTAAATATTCCTCTACTGGACTTTCTGAACGCTTCTTTATCCCGGTTTGACCCGTGACAACAACGGCGTTAATACTGATAACGGATAACAAAGAACAGATGATTAAATATTTGTGGTATTTTTGGGAGTTCCATGTGAATTTGAGTTTAGATTTGGCATTTCTTTCCAGCTGTCAATCGAGCTTGAAACTCTGTCTTGTGCAATATTCATCCTGCTACTGCCCCCTGCTGGCGCATTTAGCTCATCGCTATAATGGACCTTTTTCACTTCAAGTTAAGACTAAAATATATTATACAAAAAGCGAAAAAGACGTTGAAGAAAAAAAAATATTCATAAGTTAAAATTTATGATATAAATTAAGGTCTGTGTCAATCTACCGAAAATGTTGCATCTTTGAAATTTCAACTTTATTTACTCTTAAAACATTTTTATTGATTTAGTTTAAAAATAAAAAAACATGTTGAATGTTTTGAAGTCTGTTGAACTAATGTGCTCATAAATAAATCAACTACTCATTAAAAAAGTAAAATCAAAATAAATAATCGGATTTTTTTTTTTATATAAAACTTTTTTTCAATTCAATTTTTATTTATTGTTTTTGCCCTCAAAATAATCATTTTTCCTTCAAATTCCTTCACTATAAACTCTTAACTCAGCCATTTTCTGCAGACACCTGATCTAAACTATGTCCTTAGTGATTTTGAAAAAAGATCCCAATATGGCAGGAGTTTACTCCACCCTTGAGTGACGTTTCTATTTTGTTTTGTAGAGCAGAAGATGAATCCATCAGCGTGTTTGGTATCAAAACAACACCGATCACACGCCTGTATAACAGCGATGGTTGACAGATAACAAGAGGTCGGTTTGAACATCACCTGGAGCGAAATGCATGACCAGTCGGTGATCAAATTTGAGGAGCCGATGCCATGAATGAGATGTTTGTGTTGGTATCACATGATCACATACCTACAGGAAGTTTATGTACTGAATGTACATTTGTTCACACAGTGAGGGGGAAAAAAAGGGTTGTTGTTGTGTCTCACATTAAACCTACAGGTGTTTAATAATAATAATAATAATTGTTTGAAAAGAAACTTCAGATGTTATATATTGATGGTTTAAGTTGTACCTCTAGGATTAAAATACAGTAAGTAAGTCATTTTTATTTGTATAGTGCTTTTCCAGACCAGGGTCACAAAGCGCTTAAACAATCAGAACAATACTCAATAAAGTATATACTTTAAAGATCAAGATAAAACTGAGAACACAACAGGAGTTCCAGAAAATCAAGGAAAAGCCTGAACAAATAAAAATAAACGGGACATTTTCTCAAAGCTGATCAAACCAATGACGTCCCTTTATGTCTTTGAATGCTTCAGTAAACAACAATTTTACATGAAATGTTCAAATAAAACTCCAAATATTCTATTAAATGCATCTGGGTTAAGCCAAGATAACATTAAAGTTCTTAATAAATGTATATATTTCAACAAATAAAGCAAGATGTGAACAAGCGAACATAATAGTCAACTAAACTAGGATACCATGTTTTTGTTATTTATTTTTTAAGTGCAGCAAAAAACATTTAATATGGACTTTAAAACAAGAAACCGTGAGAGAATATTTACGGCTGTATTGAACAAAACAAAGAAAAACGATGCACATCTCTTGAGGGTGATTTGTGTAACAATTAAAACGCATCTTCACTACGTGTTATTTTCTAAGTCGGTCAGTTGCATATATTACGATGTCACGGCGATACAAAATGAATTACTTCCTCCTGTCGGTCGACCTCACTTCCTTATTGCGAGTGAGTGAGGTAAGTTTTTCTTCCCTTTGTTCAAAGTTCAGTCGAGGTGATCGGCTGCGTGTTTATGTCGTCTGAACTGCATTGGACTATACAGTACAGTCGCAGCAAATGTCACTTCCTTAAACAAACACACACACACACACACACACAAGGGTACACACACACACACACGTCACTCAAGTTCCTCACATCAGCTTTCAATTTCCAATAGACCTACGTTAGTAATGTTTAAATTAGGTTTTAGATTTCAACCTGAAAATAAGAATCCAAGTCACCCACCTTTTGGTCCTCCTTTGTGTCTGTGAGCGAAGAAAGACTCCAGTCTCCTGATGAATCCCAGATTTTTTTTTTTTTTTTGTAGTTGTTTTGCTCTTTCTCCGTCGGTGTGTCTGAGAGTGTGTGTGCTTGAGACGAGAGCGTCAGTGACTCACATCCCTCCTCTCTCTCTCTCGCCCTCCCTCCCTCCCTCTCTCTCTCCCTTGTGCTTTCCATCTTCGACCTTCCTCTCGTCTGCTTTTATTACTTGGCTTTTAGCTCTTGTTCAACATCATAATTCCTCATCCACTCTGTAAATATTGTCTTTCCAAATGCTATAAAGAGACGCACATTAGTCTTGTTCGAGTCCAAGTGTGTCATGTGGCGTCACATGCCTCCACAGTGAACCATATATACTTCTCTCAATAATTCAGGCCGTCGTTACAGCTTTAAACTTGAATGTTTCCCATGCAGTTGACTGAGAATCGACGGCTGCACGCTCGCTGACCTCGTGCGTTCACCGGGGAATCCATCTTTTTTACTTTGCTCTTGGTTTACATGTATCTTTTGTTCCGTCGATGGTGTTTCCGTTTCATTTTGTATCGTCGATCCATCTTCTTAACGCTCGCAGGCGAGCCTATAAGTCATTCGCCATCCTCCTTTCATATCTTTTGTCGCACTTTTTCATTACGAGTTTCCGTCTCGTATTTTCATGCGTTTCCTGTTCCTTCGATGAATCTCTTCATTCTCTTTCCCTTTTCCTTACTTTTTTTAGCCTCCGACGTTCTTATATCTCCGACTAATTATCACTTTTCATTGTTATTACGTCTTCAGGACACAAAGCCTGTCACGACTCCGACTCTGGGAGGTGATGGAGGATCGCAGACAAAGACGAGTGATCCGTCTGAGAGACGAACGAGCGTTTTCTAGTCGCTTGCAGATGATTTCATGTCTCTGTGCTCCTCCCTGCCTCATGATGGATCTGTAATCATTAACACCAGTCGACCTCATCTGGAGAAATGAAAACTCAAAATGGGACGCAATGAAAATTAATAAACCCAGTTGTCTTGGAATCTGGGTGGCCAAAGAAATATACATTTTTATGATAATTAATATGTGTGTATATATATATATATATATATATATATTGGGATGTCAAGTTTTTTACAATATTTTCTACACATGTAACCGTAGCCTCTAACTATTGTTTAACCGGTTACACAAAAGGATGATCGCCAATATACCATCTTTCTATCATAGTGGCGCTGTATCACCTCTTTTTTTAATACAATTAAAAATTATATATATATATATATATATATATATATATATTGGGGGTGTCAAGTTTTTTACAATATTTTCTACACATGTAACCGAAGCTTCTAACTGTCGTGTAACTGGTCACACAAAAGGATGATCCCCAATATACCATCTTTCTATTATAGTTGCGCTATAAAACCACTTTTTTAATATAATTAAAAATGATATACAGTATATGTATATGTATATACAAACACACATTGTGGTGTCAATTTTTCTACAATATTTTCTACACAAGTAACCGAAGCTTCTAACTGTCGTGTAACCGGTTACACAAAAGGATGATCCCCAATATACCATCTTTCTATTATAGTTGCGCTATATAACCACTTTTTTAATATAATTTAAAAAATGTGTATATATATATTTATATATAAATACAAACAAACATTGGGGTGTCAATCTTTCTACAATATTTTTTACACATGTAACCGAAGCTTCCAACTGTCGTGTAACCGGTTACACAAAAGGATGATCCCCAATATACCATCTTTCTATTATAGTTGCGCTATATAACCACTTTTTTAATATATTAAAAAAATATATATGTATATATAACACATTGGGCTGTCAATTTTTCTACAATATTTTCTACACATGTAACCGAAGCTTCTAACTGTCGTGTAACCGGTTACACAAAGGATGATCTCCGATATACCATCTTTCTATCGCAGTTACGCTATATAACCACTAAAGCATCCTGTGTCAATTCAAATACATCACAAGTTAGGAGGTGTGGAGTCCTAACTAATGTCATGCCTTTCAACAATTAAAAAATATCTATATTTTTGTGGACTTTAAAATGTGTTTTAGCCAACATGACGGATAAATCACAACTTGATTTGCAGTATTTTTGGACTGAACGGCAAATTTAAAATAATTTAACTTTCTAATAAATTGCCAGTGGGCCTTATAAATTTATTTTGGTTGTACTTTCTGACCTAGAGCCAATTTTATGTTGTATACGGTGCTTAGAAATCTGTATAAACTATAAAGCGAACTGCGCATCAAGACGGTATTATTCTGCGAGTCACTGTAGTATTAACCCTCATTTCTTGTAGTTTTACTCCGTGAGGCTCCTGACTATGGAAAATAGATAGAGGTGTGTATTGGCAAGATGCGTATCATGATACAGGGGCAACGATACAACATGTTGCGATACATTATGATACTGTATTAACAAGTGTTGAAAATTTAATTAAATAAATTAAATGTAAGTAAGTAAGTAATTTATATTTATGCAGCGCTTTTCCAGACCAGGGTCACAAAGCGCTTAAACAATCAAAACAATATTCAATAAAGTTTATACTTTAAAGATCAAGATAATACTGAGAACACAACAGGAGTTCCAGAAAATCAAGGACAAGCCTGAACAAATCGAAACGTCTTAAAATGTTTCTTAAAGGAGTCAGTGTAGTATTGTCCAGTACTTGACTCTGGTGTTGTAGTATTTACAGTTCAAATGATTCTTGACAAAGTCGTAACTGCTTTCATTTGTTTTTGAAACCAAAATATGTCCAAACATCAGCTTTAAAAGCTGCTGGAGTCACTGTATCCTCTTGTCCTCAGTCATCACCAGGATCTTGCAGAATTTGATTGTTCCTTTAGCTTCGGCGGACATAAAGACTACTGCCATCTAAAGGCCGGAATCTTAATTGCAACAAAAAATGAAGAGCGGCTCTACATATGTGCATGTTTATTTTATGTTAAAAAAAAACATAAAAACAAACAGTGATGTTGAACATTGTTTCAGAATTGTGAAAAAATATTTAGATATTTTAGTGTATCGATATTATATGATAATTCATATAATTATTGAAGTTGGTTTAATCAAAGTTGGTAAAATGTTTCTCCCCTTTTTTCTCATTGAAGAACATTTTTGTTTGGTTTTCAAACCAGGCTACATTAAATGATTTGACACTTGAAATGCATAGAAAATAAAATAGGACCCAAAATAGTACCTTGTTAAACGCCACAGGAGAACTGAGGTAAATAGCTGAAGACTGAGATTAGTTGTAAAAGTTGTGTAAATCTTCCTTATCAGTTTGTGGATCATTTACTTTCTTGGCAACAGCGTTTCAATTCCCTCTTCAGCCAGTGTGAGATCATCACATACTTTCTGTCCAGAAAGGCTGCATACGTCCTAATACAGCCAGTAAAAGTAAAGTCCATGTTGGCAGATCTTCCACGTCGTCTCTGGCCTGAGAGACGGATTGTTCCGTGAATGATGCGACGGCTCTTTTCGTCTCAGATGTTAAAGCGATCGAACCAGACGACGAACCCGGATTTAAGATTGTTTTTCTTTTCCCTCTAAGATGGGATTTGAACTCGACCTAAAGCCCAGAACTCATCACAAATACTGTCTTGCAATCTGAGTATTGGCAACAATATACGTTTATTTCTCAGTTTACAAGATGGAGTCGAGAGGTGAACTGAGGATTCCATATATAAACATGAGTCGAAGCCACTTTGATATTTGATACATAAAACGTCTTCACGAATCTGCCGAGAGTAGAAGAGATATATAAAAATATGTTACTGAAGAACATTTTAATATAATATAATATATTAATATATATATATATATATATATATATATATATATATTAATATATTAATTATCATAAAAATGTTCTTCCGAACATGCTTCATCATCTCTTCCTCTCGTTATTTTTTTCATCAAACTGGTTTCTCCCCCCCCTTTTCTCCACTCACCCCCCACCCCCCCCCCCACCCCCAATTTTAAAAAAAAAAAAAAAAAAAATTGTTAATACACAGATTGAAGACAGTATTTGTGATGCAATTAATATTAATATATATATATATATACACACACATTGAGGGTGTTCATTTTTCCACTATATTTTCTACACATGTAACCGAAGCTTCCAACTGTCGTGTAACTGGTTACACAAAGGATAAACCCTGATATACCATATTTCTAGTCACGCTGTATAACCACTTTATTAATATAATTAAAAAAAACATATACTGTATATATATATATACTGTATATATATATATATATAAATTCAAACACAGATTGGCGTGTCAATTTTTCTACAATATTTTCTACACATTTAACCAAAGATATATCTGATCCCAGATATACCATCTTTCTAGTCACGCTATATAACCACTTTTTAATACAATAATAATTAAAAAAAATATATATATATATATACTGTATACAGTATATACAAACACACATTGGGGTGTCAATTTTTCTACAATATTTTCTACATATGTAAGTGAAGCTTCTTACTGTCGTGTAACCGGTTACACAAAAGATGATCCCCCGATATACCATCTTTCTATCGTTGTTGCGCTATATAACCACTTTTTTAATATAATTAATAAATATATATATATATATATATATATATATATATTAATACAAACACACATTGGTGTGGCAATTTTTCTACAATATTTTCTACACATGTAACCAAAGCTTCCAACCGTTGTGTAACCGGTTACAAAAAGGATGATCCCCGATATACCATCTTTCTATCGCAGTTACGCTATACAACCACTAGAGCACCCTATGTCAATTCAAATACATAATACATTTACCCTATTTATTTATGATGACGGAGCATGTTCGGAAGAATATGTCCTGAACACGATGTACGATCGTAGTGAACTGAGGTCGGAGTTATTTACTGTCAAAAAACGATCCAAAACAGCAAATGAAATAACCTCCAGTAACGTGTAGAGCCAAATACTGCACATTTTGTCGGCCTCCACCTTGTCGTAGCCACTTCCTCTTAACCGAGCGAAGGCAGGAAGAGAGGAGCGACAGAAGAGGAAGAGAGATGACGGTTGCTTCTGCGAGTTTCTGACAAAATCATTCACGACTGCATTCAGACGATGAACGAGATTTAAAAAGCGCTCGAGGGACATAAAGCGAGAGGTTCATCATGGTTTCCTGGAAGAGGACGACGCTCGAGCGCTTCGGTGTCGGTACGTTGATTTTTTTTTTTTACGTTCATACGCAGAAGAACGAAACTTTATCTTGCGTCGATATTAGTGTTGTTTTAAAAAAAAAGAGTGGCTCAGAGGAGTGAGAATAAACGCGACGCGTCACAGGATGTCAGCAGGTGTTCAGGACAAATAGTTCCTCTGCTATCGGCGTCAAATATTTAATAGCAAGTATATAATTAAAAATAAATGACATTTTATATACGGCTGACTGGTTTCTATGGGGTTATATTTGCAGCACTTGTTAGAATAAACCTTTGATTTAATCTGGATTAATATTTTGACTTGTTTAAAAGTACTTGTTATAAACAAGAACAATATGGTTATATATAATATGAGGCGGTTGTTTAGTTCTAATGTTGTTAAAAATGTGTTTCTGGTTCGCGCGAGGCTACAACACAGGAAATGGAGAAGACAGGAGGAAGTATCGTGTTGAGCCAAATACTGTATATATATATATATATGTGTGTAGAAAAAGCCCAAGTATTGCACTTTTCTGATTTTATGTTTGTTCTCTTAAGATTGTTAAATCAGTGCGTGTGAGAACCTTTCAGACTTAAATTGTAATGTATTTTTTTTTTAATTACCATAATTGCAGCAATGAGACTGGATTTGTCAGATGACCTTTTGTCACAAAGGTTTAAGACAACAATTGAAATGTAGGATTTGAATATATGTTCTATTGTGATATCTTAAGCCAAGTGTAAAGGAATGTTAAATATGTTTAGCATTTTAATTACAAGTGCATTCGTTGAAAAATGTCCATCTACATTATGTTTAGTAATTATGGTTTTGTATTCACTATAATTATGTGTTCTTTTTTTTTTTTTTTTTACAATATACATTAATGTGTGATAATGATTGAATAAATAGTTGAGGGTTGAGACAATTATATTTGGCCTTCAGCAGTACATTTTTTTTATTTTACTATATAAACGGGACAAACTGCATTTTTAAAGATCTTAAGTATTGACCTACTTTAGATTAAGTAATGGAACAATTTATCTTTATAACTTCAGTTTATATTTACCTCCATAGATTTTAATCGTATGATCAAGCAGGCCTTAGCTAACTGCTAAGCTAATTGCTAAACTAATTGCTAAACTAATCACTAAGATAATCGCTAAACTAATCGCTAAATTAATCGCTAAAATAATCGCTAAACTAATCTCTAAGATGACCGCTAAACTAATCGCTAAACTAATCGCTAAATTAATTGCTAAACTATTCTCTAAGATAATCGCTAATCTAATCGCTAAGATAATTGCTAAGCTAATAGCTAAGATAATCGCTAAAATGATCGCTAAACTAATCGCTAAATGAATTGCTAAACTAACGCTAAGCTAATAGCTAAGATAATCGCTAAACTAATCGCTAAGCTGATCGCTAAGATGATCGCTAAACTAATCGCTAAACTAATCGCTAAACTAATCGTTAAATTAGTTGCTAAACTAATCTCTAAGCTAATCGCTAAATTAGTTGCTAAACTAATCGCTAAGCTAGTGCTACTAGCTTGTTATTTTTCTAGTCCATTAAGCAATAAAATATACCTTTTTAAAAATCTGCCAGTATTTACATTTATTTTCCTTGTATTCATGTTTCCCGTTTCCAGTGAAGTGGAACTTTACCGGCAAAGGAGAGAAGCAGCTTTCTCTGGAAATTGGAGATGCAGTTTTTATTCAAGAAGTGTGTGATGGTAAGTATTCTCTACAATGTATCATAATACTGTCACAGTTGTACACATAATAATACATGCTGTATATTTACAAAGCTTTGTGATTTGAACTGGTAATCCTTCTACTATTCTCCATATTGTCTCTAGTTAAGTTACTCAACAGTTTCTTTGTGTAAATATATTATTTTTTACATCTTTTTATTTTCGATATAATTATAATTTCTTACTAAGAACTAGCCCCGCGTTCATCCCTCCTGTTAGTGACGAAAAAAATGCAAAAAGAACAAATTTGAAACAAATTCTCATAGATAATGTATATATTAATGATAAATATATGTATTTTTCCCCCTGTTTTTCAAGGGTGGTTCAAAGGGTACCTGGCCAGAAACGAGTCTCTTCAGGTATTTTACAAGCATGTCTCCTTTAAAAAGTATACAGTTATTGATGATGTGTTTCTATAAAACTATATAAACAAAACTCACTTATACAGATTATAATTGATCAAACATTTCCAGGGTGTGTTTCCCGCCAGCTTCATCCACCTCAGGGAGGCTGTTGTTGAACATCGAGGGTGAGACGCCTTTAGATACTTTAGGACTTTGAATATTTGACTTAAAATAAATCCCTTTTGTCTCCGAAGAAATGAGGAGGTGGTTCTGTCGGCGGAGCTGCCGCTGGTCAAAGAGGTCACCACGACGCTGAGGGAGTGGGGCAGCATCTGGAAGCAGCTCTTCGTGGTATGAAACCAGAACCTGGTCTCAAACGTTCGATAGTCGAGAAGATAATCCGACGCGTTTCTTCCATGAAAGGCCAACAAGGAGGCGCGAGTCAAGCAGGTCCAGGGCCTGATGTGGGAGCTGATCGAGTGGCGCTCGCAGCTCCTCTCGGGAACGTTGCCCAGCGACGAGTTTAAGGAGCTCAAGCAGAAAGTCACCTCCAAAATCGATTATGGAAACAAGTAGGTTTACAGTAGAGGCTCCATTTTCACTCTCCAGAAGAACAAAAACAAAAACAGTTGTTTACTCTTTAAGAAACTGTGATTAAAATACAGTTAATCTCAGTTATTTCTCAATTCAATTGTATTTAAAGTGTCTCATCATAACAAAGTTATCTCAAGACACTTTACAGTTGAAGGAAGACTATAGTGGAGAAAGATCCAGCAACTCAACAATGAGTAAATAACATTATGGCGAGGAAAAAGTTCCTTTTAGAAGGCAGAAACCTGGAGCAGAACCAGACTCCCAGACGGCCTCATGCTGTGACCGGCTGGGAGGAAGGATGAAGGGTAGAAAGATGGACGGAGAGAAGAGAGAGGGAGGATACAGTGAGAGAAAAGAGGAGAGAAGAGAGAGGGAGGATACAGTGAGAGAAAAGAGGAGAGAAGAGAGGGAGGTTACAGTGAGAGAGAAAAGAGGAGAGAAGAGAGAGGGAGGTTACAGTGAGAGAAAAAAGAAGAGAGAAGAGAGAGGGAGGTTACAGTGAGAGAAAAGAGGAGAGAGGGAGGATACAGTGAGAGAAAAGAGGAGAGAAGAGAGAGGGAGGATGCAGTGAGAGAAAAGAGGAGAGAAGAGTGAGGGAGGATACAGTGAGAGAAAAGAGGAGAGAAGAGAGAGGGAGGATACAGTGAGAGAAAAGAGGAGAGAAGAGAGAGGGAGGTTACAGTGAGAGAAGAGAAGAGAGAGGGAGGTTACAGTGAGAGAAAAGAGGAGAGAGGGAGGATACAGTGAGAGAAAAGAGGAGAGAAGAGTGAGGGAGGATACAGTGAGAGAAAAGAGGAGAGAAGAGTGAGGGAGGATACAGTGGGAGAAAAGAAGAGTGAGGGAGGATACAGTGAGAGAAAAGAAGAGAGAAGAGTGAGGGAGGATACAGTGAGAGAAAAGAGGAGAGAAGAGAGGGGGAGGATACAGTGAGAGAAAAGAGGAGAGAGGGAGGATACAGTGAGAGAAAAGAGGAGAAAAGTGAGGGAGGATACAGTAGAGAGAAAAGAGGAGAGAAGAGAGAGGGAGGATGCAGTGAGAGAAAAGAGGAGAGAAGAGTGAGGGAGGATACAGTGAGAGAAAAGAGGAGAGAGGAGAGAGGGAGGATACAGTGAGAGAAAAGAGGAGAGAAGTGAGGGAGGATACAGTGAGAGAAAAAGAGAAGAGAAGAGAAGAGAGAGGGAGGATACAGTGAGAGAAAAGAGGAGAGAAGAGGAGGGAGGAAGTGAGGGAGGATACAGTGAGAGAAAAGAGGAGAGAAGTGAGGGAGGATACAGTGAGAGAAAAGAGGAGAGAAGAGAGGGAGGATACAGTGAGAGAAAAGAGGAGAGAAGAGAGGGAGGATACAGTGAGAGAAAAAAGAGGAGAGTAAAGAAGAGTCCGTGGAGCTGCTGGATTTCTCAGCCATTATTCCAAGAAGCTCCAAACATCACTCTAGTCTCCTTCCTTCTCTAGAATCCTGGAGTTGGATCAAGTGGTTCGAGACACTGCCGGGAACATCCTGGACCCGGAGCAGGCGAGTGTCATCAGCCTGTTCCGGGCTCACGAGAAAGCAACCGCCAAGATCAAGGAGCGCATTCGGGAGGAGGAGGTGAGCGAATCAAACTATCATCTTCAAGGGCCACATTAAATTCTGTTGTTAGGGGCCGTCAAGCAAATAAGAAAGATGAAAAAATCCCTAAAAAATAAGACTTTTGTCATTAAGTCATTAAGCTAAATAAGCTGCAATTTTATTATTGTATATATAAGTTTTTTTCAAAACATTTATTTTTGAACATTTTGAGGGGGATTAATAAATACTCAAAAAATTACACACAAAAAGGAGGGAAAAAGGAAATTAGTGTTATGTGAAAATGTATATTAATAATAAATACAAAATACATTGGTAAATGCATTAGAACCATTTATACGTGATCATACTTTGACAGGTCTGATCTATATACTGTGACTGAGGCTGTGTCGCACGTACACTTAATATTTTGAGTGCACAAATGTGTGAAAATGTAGTGCACGATGAACACTACATTGGTGCACTCGAACCATAGACATGTGTACATAGACGCCGCATCGACTGTACACGGATGTGTATAAAGCGCCGCCATCTTGGAACAGTGTCATCAGAGGCGCATTAACAACTACAGGGAAAGATGTTCATCTTAATCTTAAAATACATTTATTCGCTGAATTCTGGAGCGATTTTCAAACGGTTTGGTTCGTTCAAATCATCATACATGTAGCCATGATACAGGGTGCTTGTGTATATTTTAAAAATATAGTGGAATATTCCTTCTTATATTGTCTGTCTATCTGGTCTGAGGTTTAAAAAACTAACCCTGTGAAAAAAGCTTGTGGTAGGAGCGAGTGGCACTGGACCAAGATGGCCGCCCTGTATACACACCGCTGTAGTTGGCAGCAGCAGTCGATGCGGCCTCTATGTATATATTCTATGTGTATATGTCTGTGCACTCAAACGACCAGAAAATCGAGTGTGGATCGATGAACACTTTCCACCCTCGACGTCCTCCATCTTAGTGACGTAGATGAAGCTAAACTGAAGCTAAACTGAAGCTAAACTGAAGCTAAACTGAAGCTAAACTGAAGCTAAACTGAAGCTAAACTGAAGCTAAACTGAAGCTAAACTGAAGCTAAACTGAAGCTAAACTGAAGCTACATCACTGACGACTCGTCTTCGGAGCAGATACTGACGTAAATGTCTCGAGAAAACACTCATTTTACCACAAAAACCACAACATCAATAATAACACAATGAAACACAACTTAATAACTTGTTTCTTTCGGTTAAAAGTGTTGTCAAGTGTCAGTGATAGAGTTTCAATCAGTTTTAAAAATAGTAGAAGAAGAAGCTGTCGAGTCATTTCCTGTAAGTGTGTTTGATTTGAGACGGTACTACACTGTCAAAATTTGAGCACTGTGCAAGTAATTGTACTTTCTTACAGTGTGTACTGTAAGAAAGTACAATTAGAGTAGTGCGCGATAGCATGACTAATAAGGTAAGGTAAGGTAAAACTTTATTGATCCCTCAGTATAATGGAGAAAAAAGAAATTAAACAAATATAAGGACGTTCTAAAAAAAAAAGCTTCAATCTTAATTTGATTGTATATTATTTCAGTTTTTAAATAATTGTATTAAAGAAAAATAAAAGCATTGAATAGTTCAATTTTTAAATAAAATGTATACATCCATGAAATATATATTTTTATAATATTTAATTTAGAAAACATGATATAAATGCACTTATGATGAATATAAACCTAATATCTATGAACATGATGATGATATTTAACAAGTTATACGAGTTTAATTATTGTTATGATCCTAATAATTATTTTTATCGGGAACATTTTCACGCATTATTCCGACCTCGTGTGTTCACACTGTTGCTGTGTCTCAAATCACATACTTCTCTTAGTATACTAGAAGTTAGTATGCATCAGTTTAGTGTACGTACTAACTAGTACGCAAATTCTCCACAGATAGTATGTCTCAAATCAAACTCGGAGATCACATGACAGCTTCTTCTTCTACTTCTATTTAACGATGTTTCATCAGCTGTTTGAACGCTATCGCCACCTGCTGGCAGCACATTTTGCAAGTTTGGAAAAAGAAATAAAGAAAAAATATGAGAATCTAAATAATCGCGAGATATTTAAGCTGGTATCAGCAGCGAAGACGTGTTTATCCTCCTACTGCTGAAAATACACCTGTAAGTATATGAATATATATGCATTTATATATGACGTAACGTCCGTTTAAAACGTCACTAAGATGGCGGCTGTTTAGTGTGTTTAGTGTCCATCGAACCATGCTCAGTTTTGTGGGCGTGTTAGTACGCCAATTTAGTGTGCATGGTGCACTAAATTTCGCATACTAAGAATTGAGACGCACTAACGCACTAAAAATACTAACTTTTAGTACGCTAGTATGCGATTTGAGACACAGCATATGTCTCAAATCAAACTCTGCTGCTATGAACTAACAGGAAATGACGCGACAGCTTCTTCTTCTTCTACTACTATTCAACGATGGTTTCAACCAACTGTTCGCTATCGCCACCTGCTGGCAGCACGTTTTGCAAGTTTGGAAAAAGAAATAAAGAAAAAATATGAGAATCAAAATATTGGCGAGATATTGAAGCTGGTATCAGCAGCGAAGACGTGTTTATCCTCCTACTGCTGCTGAAAATACACCTGTAAGTATATGAATATATATGCATTTATATATAGATATAAAATAATATATACTTCTGTTTACAACGTCTCTAAGATGGAGCCATTTAGTGTAGAAAGTGTCCATCGATCCATACTCGGTTTTGTGGCCGTTTTAGTGACAATCTAGTGTGTATGGCACACTAAATTTCGCATACTAAGAATTGAGACACACTTACCCACTTAAAATACTAACTTTGAGTACGCAAGAATGCGATTTGAGACAAAGCATTGCTGTGTCTCAAATCGCATACTACTCTTAGTATGCATCAGTTTAGTGTACATACTAACTAGTACGCAAATTCTCCACAGATAGTATGTCTCAAATCAAACTCTGCTGCTACACACTAACCGGAGATCACATGACAGCTTCTTCTTCTACTTCTATTTAACAATGTTTCAATCAGCTGTTTGAACGCTATCGCCACCTGCTGGCAGCACATTTTGCAAGTTTGAAAAAAGAAATAAAGAAAAAATATGAGAATCAAAATATTGGCGAGATATTTAAGCTGGTATCAGCAGCGAAGACGTGTTTATCCTCCTACTGCTGCTGAAAATACACCTGTAAGTATATGAATAATATATATATATATATATATATATATATATATATATATGACATAACTTCTGTTTACAACGTCAACAAGATGGAGCCATTTAGTGTAGAAAGTGTCCATCGATCCATACTCAGTTTTGTGGCCGTTTTAGTGACAATTTAGTGTGTATGACGCACTACTAAGAATTGAGACGCACTTACCCACTTAAAATACTAACTTTGAGTACGCAAGAATGCGATTTGGGACAAAGCAAGTGTCTCCTAAGACGGTTAAGTATAAAACGCTGTGGTTCGGCCTCTGGTCAAAAGAGCTAAAACCCACATCGATCCCCGTCAGTCCAACATCCAGACGGATCACAGCGGGATCTCGGCCCGGATCCAGTCCTCGCCGACCCACAGTCTCTACGTCTTCGTCCGGAACTTCGTGTGTCGCATCGAGGAGGACACGGAGCTCTTCATGTCCCTCTACGACCCCAACAAACAAGCCATCATCAGGTCAGAACCGTCGCTTACGTCTATAGAAAGGTTTGTTTTTCCTCTCGATCCGATACGGAGTTAATCCGTTCTGGCGTCTATTGATGAAAGATGTTGTTATTGTTATTACTCATGGACGCTCGCAGGAATTCTCTTCCTCCTCGCTTTATGTTTCAAAGACTCCACATCTGGTGATGAAACGTGACCCGATTAGAAGAAGAGAATTAGAGGTTGGAGCAAAAATGTAATTACCAGGACTGTAGACGTTGAGTGACGTGACCGCGGCGCTGCTCGCTCTGCTAATGCTAAACCCTGTCACTCACTGTCGGGCTCGTCAATATCTTGGTGGGGAGTTAGAATCTGGATCCGCACCTCGACACTTTCCCACGTGTTTTTTAAACGTGTTTTTACCTGCTCTTTAAACATGTGTCTGTACTTCTGAAGAACTAGCTGACGTACCTGTTGTTGCCATGTAAGTAAGTAATATCTATAGAGCCTGTTTCTAGACCAGGGTCACAAAGCGCTTAAACAATCAAAACAATCCTCAATAAAAAATATACCGTATTTTCCGGACTATAAGTCGTTCCGGAGAACAAGTCGCTCCAGCCATAAAATGCATAATAAAGAAGGAAAAAACGTATATAAGTCGCACTGGAGTATAAGTCGCATTTTTGGGGGAAATTGATTTGATAAAATCCAACACCAAGAACAGACATGTCATCTTGAAAGACAATTTAAAATAAAAATAGAATAGAGGCAACAACAGGCTGAATAATTGTACGTTACGTTACATGACACGACTGAGAACCTGGTATGTTAACGTAACATATTAAGAGTTATTCACATAACTATAGCATAAATAACTAACAAGTTTACCAAACCATCCGTGTAACTCCAAATAACTCAAATCCAATGAAATCTTCATCGGTGTCACTTTTAAACAACTAACTAACTCCGGAGGTAGAAGATGCGGCGCTTCCTCTTCTATGTGGAAATCATCAACACAGGCCTAGAGCGCCCTCTTGTGGTTTAGTGTGAAAATAACATGTGAAATGATATACCGCTAATAATGTGTTAATAATTTCACACATAAGTCGCTCCAGAGTATAAGTCTGCGCCTTATAGTCCGGAAAATACGGTACTTAAAAGGTCCAGATATCTCCGAGACATACACAGGAGTCTCAGAGAATCAAGGAAAAACACAAATAAAAGTGTCTTCAGATGTTTCTTGAAGGAGTCAGTAGATCATCAAACACAGATGTTTCTTGAAGGAGTCAGTAGATCATCAAACACAGAGATCGTTCCAAAGCTTAGGAGCAACAGTCTGGAAGGATTTCTCTCCTCTGGTCCTGAAGTTCAGGAACCATCAGTAGATTTTGATCCACAGACCTCAGAGCCCGAGCTGGGGTGTAAGTCTGGATCAGATCAATGATGGAAGGTCTGTTGATCCTGAAAGAAACTGGCAGCCAGTGAAGAGTTTGAAGGAGAAATGTGAGTTCTTCTACTAGAGCAGCTCAGAATTCTGGCTGCAGAGTTTTGTATGAAGTGCAGGCGAGACACATCCTTCTGGTTTAGATGTTAGGTCGGGTACGTTTGTTTGCTCCAGTAAAGATCTGAAGAAAAAAATTATGAAATGATTTTGACTGAAAATGACAAAAATAATACATTGAAGTCAAATATATAATACTTTAACTGAAGATGACAAACTGATGTTTAAAAAAAGGATAAGAATATAAATATTCTTTAACTGAAAATGAGAGTTGAATATAAATGATTAAATGAAAAGTAAACTGAAAAAAAAAAGAGGGGGAGGATAGAAGAGAATACTGTTTAGATGGATTATGCAAATGAAAACAGCTGATTAAAAACTGAAATTATAGATATTGTCCTTATTTAATATGTATGAAATATGCTTTTAATATAAATAAAATTGAACCGATTTGAACTTTGAATAAAATCTCGGTTCAAGATCTGTTTCTTTCCATCTGCTGTCGAGATAATGAACATGATTTAATTATTTTAATTAATTATTCCTTATTTCATTTTCTTATTCGTCTTATTTAATGTATCATATTTTTTTATATTTTATTAATCTCTTTTCATTTCTTGTATATTATTTCATTATTTTATTCTGTATTGTCACCACAAACAACCCTGTGTAGTGTTTACATAAACATTGAAATTTGCATCCGACTCTTTTCATCCCCTTATTTTTAAGCATTTGTTCTATTTGTAAACATTGAAGTATTAAGTTAGTATTTAATTATATGTTAGTATTAAAATAATTTGATGGATTGCAACTCCCTAAACTAGTCATTATTACAGTTTTTTCACAGTTCCTACGGCAACAGTCTGTTTAAAAAGATGTTTAAACCTAATACGTTTATTTTTATTATTATTTTCACTACACCAATAGTTCACATGCATCGATCATAATGATTTAAAACATATCATAAGTAAATAATAAAAAATATAAAGATTTTATATTTTTATTTAAAGTAAAAACATGTTTTAATTTGATGTAAAACCTGATAATTTAGCAGGAAACGTTTGTTTAAATGCGAATAATATATTTATAAATTGAAAAATGAACAAAGAAATGTACCTTCCTTGTTGCAGCGAAAACTATCTTGTTCGTTGGGGCGGGAAAGACGTTCCTATCGACATGCTGAACAACTTGAAGGTTGTCTTTACGGTAAGCGAACACGCGGTGGCGCTAGAGTTCCATCTTTAGCTTCTTCAAAAACGTCACCCTGGAAATATGTTTCTTCCAATATTAACAATGATAAAATTGATTGTTGGATATGGATTTTCCCAGTTTGTGTGAGTTTTTAAATCCTGTTTCTTTCCTCTCCTCCCTGGACCAGGACTTGGGCAACAAGGACTTGAGTCGCGAGAAGATTTATCTGATCTGTCAGATCGTTCGCTCGGGTCGCATGGATCTGAAGGAGAACCACAAAAAGTGCACTCAGGGTCTGAGGAGGCCGTTCGGGGTCGCAGGTCGTGAATTATTATTTTTTTAATCGCCACAATGAGTCTTGATTTAATTGATGTCAAATGTTAATGACCTTGACGTGTGTCACTTTGATTGACAGTCATGGACATCAGTGACATCATCAAGGGCAAGATGGAATGTGATGAAGAGAAGCAGTATTTCATCCCCTTCTTCCCGTAAGTCTGTTTTTTTTTTTCGTTTTAAATCGCTCATTCTAGATACAATCATGATTTTTAAGTAGCGAAATAAAACTTTTAGGGCCTAAAATTTTAAACCCAGAGAGTGGTTTTGGTTATTTATTCCATAAAAAGTGTTATTTTTTTCCTGACTTTTTCTTTCTGTGAAGAACCCAGGAAGGGTAGGGCCTGACGATATTGGAAATAAGTGCGACATTCGATATTGGTGTCTGGAATTGCAATATCGATATTAATACGATGTTTTCTTTCACCTAAAAATGTAGCCGCTTGCACGCACCCACGAGTACTGTAGTGGAGGTCCGGGGGGGAGAAGGAAAACGATGCGATATTTCCCTTTCATTTATTTCCGCGCTTCTGTGCCGACATGATCGTAGAAAAATATCACTTATAACGCTCAGTCTCGCAGGACTTGCATCGATTTCCCGCCAAACTGAGCGACATCAGAGAGGAGCCGCCGGCGCATCGCGATATCACCAAATCAATAATAAATCCTTGTACACGCACACATAACACTTTATAAATGACGCTAACAACTTAGCTCGTTAGCATACGGTGAAGACGGACAGGTTTGTTTGGAAGTTCACGATCTTATCAGAAAACAACTGAGACGAGATGAAAAGTTCTTACGATATGTTGCTTTAACAAAGGAGGTTGAAAGAGACGAGTGACTGGATCACTAGTGTTTGACTAGATCATAAGTTAGTATTACTTCCGTGTATATACTGAGCTAAGTCAGCGTGCAAGCAAGATGCGTCGCCATAGCAACCTAGCGTAGCAATCTGCGCCGCACAGTTCACAGACGAACGGAGACGTAAACAACAACGAGACATAGAAGTACAAATCGATAACATTATAGAACGTGACACTGATTGTTCAAAGTGCAGATTTAAGAAATGCTTGATTTATACAACAAAAAAATTATAAGTGTAAACCTGTCTGTTTTCACCGTGTGCTAACAAGCTAAGTTGTTAGCGTCATTTATAAAGTGTTATGTGTGCGCGTACAAGAAGGTGGATTTATTATTGATTTGGTGATATCGCGACGCGCCCGCGGCTCCTCTCTGAGGTCGCTCAGTTTTCGCGTGTTTTCGATATGCATGTCGCACGTGCCAATATCGCGATATCGATATTTTTTCGATATATCGTGCAGCCTTAGTTATTTGGTTATGCGTGACTTCCTGGAAATACATTTGTACGTTTAGGGATCGTCAAGCTTTTACTGTTACAAAGAAGGGAAAAAGGAAAAAGTTTGTGGACCACTGTTCCACATTGAAAAAAAACTTTATTGCACACTTTGAATGACGGCGAGCAGCAAAGGTCGTCGACGTCGGCCTGAACAATGCTTACATTTTCCGCAGCCTGGGGTTTGTAGCTTGTTAATGAAACTCCTGGAACTACTTAATGAAAAGTGAAACCAAGTCTGTCGGGAGGAGAGACCGGAGGCTCCTGAGCTCCTGAAATATTTAAGATTTAATTCGCAGCCACGACTTCGAGAGCCTCTCGCTCTTCCTGCCGTCCCACGATCCACGAACAGCTGATGGTGTGCAGATACGGCGCCGGATCAGCGCCAGGAGAGGGAGTAACACTCGGCGACGCTGCCAAGGCTTGCGTTCTGTGATGTTCACTCGCTGCGGAGTCCTTCGTAATCTGCTCGTGTCTCGCAGCAGTCGGTGAAGCTGGCACCAGGGTTAATCTTGGAGGCGGCGTTTGAGTTCTGGAATAATGGCGCCGATAACCTCGCCGTCCTTAGATCAGTTCTACTGAACACACGGTTCTGGGGTCGGTCCTTAAACGGGTTTATACTGGACCTGGAGGGGTCGTCTCTCTCTAATGGTGGTTGCAGACCTGCGCTCTCAGGCCCCTCCACCTGCTTCCTCAAGCCCCTACTTTGCAGAAAGCAACGTTACTAGTAACTTCGAGCGCAATTTAAAACATTATTTATTTGTTCTATTTATATATATATACTGTATATTTTACTTTTTTTTTTTACTTATTTATATTATATTTATACTTTTTATATGCAATATTTAAATCATTTATTTATTCTATTTATATTATATTGCACTGTTTATAACTTATTAATATTAAATGTATATTTTTATATGCAATATTTAAAACATTTATTATTCTGTTTATATTATATTGCACTGTTTATAACTTATTAATATTATATTTATCTTTAAATTTTATACATGCAATATATAAAACATTTATTTATTCTGTTTATATTATATTGCACTGTTTATAACTTATTTATATTATATTTATATTTTATATATGCAATTTAAAACATTTATTTATTCTGTTTATATTATATTGCACTGTTTATATCTTATTAATATTATATTTATATTTTTATATGCAATATTTAAAACATTTATTTATTCTGTTTATATTATATTGCACTGTTTATAACTTATTAATATTATATTTATATTTTTATATGCAATATTTAAAACATTTATTTATTCTGTTTATATTATATTGCACTGTTTAACTTATTAATATTATATTTATATTTTTATATGCAATATTTAAAACATTTATTTATTCTGTTTATATTATATTGCACTGTTTATAACTTATTAATATTATATTTATATTTTTATATGCAATATTTAAAACATTTATTTATTCTGTTTATATTATATTGCACTGTTTATAACTTATTAATATTATATTTTTATTTTTATATGCAATATTTAAAACATTTATTTATTCTGTTTATATTATATTGCACTGTTTATAACTTATTAATATTATATTTATATTTTTATATGCAATATTTAAAACATTTATTTATTCTGTTTATATTATATTGCACTGTTTATAACTTATTTATAATATATTTATATTTTATTTTTTACATGCAATATTTCAAACATTTATTTATTCTGTTTATATTATATTGCACTGTTTATAACTTAATAATATTATATTTATATTTTTTCTATGCAATATTTAAAACATTTATTTGTTCTGTTTATATTATATTGCACTGTTTATAACTTATTAATATTATATTAATATTTTTTTATATGCAATATTTAAAACATTTATTTATTCTGTTTATATTATATTGCACTGTTCATAACTTATTAATATTATATTTATATTTTTATATGCAATATTTAAAACATTTATTTATTCTGTTTATATTA
Organism: Callionymus lyra; assembly: GCA_016630915.1. Lineage (NCBI taxonomy): Eukaryota > Metazoa > Chordata > Actinopteri > Syngnathiformes > Callionymidae > Callionymus > Callionymus lyra. The sequence goes on from JACEEU010000687.1 coordinate 21,542,876, forward strand.
TATTGCACTGTTCATAACTTATTAATATTATATTTATATTTTATATGCAATATTTAAAACATTTATTTATTCTGTTTATATTATATTGCACTGTTCATAACTTATTAATATTATATTTATTTTTTTATATGCAATATTTAAAACATTTATTTCTTCTGTTTATATTATATTGCACTGTTTATCACTTAATAATATTTATATTTATGCATTCACTCTATGCTGTTGTTTTTTAAACGGTTGCCAAGCAACGAAATTTCGTTGCCAGTTTTTCACTGCCGTGTTCTTCTTTGCAGTGACGATAAAGAAAGTCTAAAGTATAAACTAACTCACCTCAGTTAACATCCTGGTTCGCTGCTCACACAAGTTCATGCTCACGTAGACACAAAGTTCACAAGCGAGTGATGGAAAAAGTCGTATTCGCTCGATTTAACTAAACGCTAACTTCATGAGTTGTCACCTTCTGTTCTGGTTTCTTTGTCTTTTGTTGTTAAAAAAATGTCATTATTTACGGTATTTTTTAAAACGGTGGTAAATGCCAAGGGGTCAGATGTCTCTCGATCTTTGACGTCTGAAGGTCAAACACAGCATGAAAAACAACAAAACCTCCAGGAAGCTCAAAACAAACCTCAATTCAGAACGTCATGCTGAGATTTCTCTCCTTTAGAACCTCTTATATGTGAGGTGTTTAGAGTTTAGGAACTGGTGTCATAACTCGGCTGAATGTTTTCTTTTCACTCTGGGTAACACTTTTTGAACGACATCCCAAAACCTCATTCAATTTGATGGAGAGCCACAAACGCGTTCTGACAAGGTCGCTGTTGAGGATTGTTACGAGTTCCACTTGTCCAACTCCTGGGGAGTGATTTGATGTTTTATGTGGTCGGCTCCAAACTATAATAGATGCATGTTCTTGTTCATGACCTGTAACATTGCCAGTGTTTAAACTGCCAACAACAAGTATAACAAGCCAAGAAATGACGCTTATCTTGGCCAACAGTTGCACAGAGACGTCCTAAGAGTTGAAATGATCCTGAAGGAAAGGAATTTGCTCGTGAGATTTTGAAGACAAACACAGACATAATTAGGTTGGATTCTAGGGTTGATAAAATATTGATATCTTATCGATATTTGAAGCACTTTATTGATTCTTTAAATTAACAATTCACTTAAATATTCACTTGATTAGTGATATAACAGATGTGTGTTTACTGTGTTGTGACGGTTTTCATGCATTTACATTCTTTAAAAAAAGCTTTTTTCCTACAATATTGTGATATATATCTATATATATATATATATATATCGTATCGTGACGCGTATCGTTTGGCTAGATTCTGACCGATACACACCTCTGATGGTTTGACCCTCCAAGAATCCAGTAATAATATCACCATCAGACTCATTCTTGCTCTATTACAGAAGGTTTGTTAATGTACATTTAGTTTGACCCATGACTCAGACTAAAATCGAGTGTTTATTAGTGTTTATTAGAGTGTTTATTAGAGTGTTTAATGTTTATTAGAGTGTTTAGTGTTTATTAGAGTGTTTATTAGATTGTTTATTAGAGTGTTTAGTGTTTATTAGAGTGTTTATTAGAGTGTTTATTAGAGTGTTTATTAGAGTGTTTAATGTTTATTAGAGTGTTTAGTGTTTATTAGAGTGTTTATTAGATTGTTTATTAGAGTGTTTATTAGAGTGTTTAGTGTTTATTAGAGTGTTTATTAGAGTGTTTATTAGAGTGTTTATTAGAGTGTTTATTAAAGTGTTTATTAGTGTTTATTAGAGTGTTTATTAGAGTGTTTATTAGAGTGTTTAGTGTTTATTAAAGTGTTTATTAGTGTTTATTAGGTGTTTTTTAGAGTGTTTATTAGTGTTTATTAGAGTGTTTTTTTAGTGTTTGTTAGAGTGTTTAGTGTTTATTAGAGTGTTTAGTGTTTATTAGAGTGTTTATTAAAGTGTTTATTAGAGTGTTTATTAGAGTGTTTATTAAGTGTTTAGTGTTTATTAGAGTGTTTATTAGAGTGTTTATTAAAGTGTTTATTAGAGTGTTTAGTGTTTATTAGAGTGTTTAGTGTTTATTAGAGTGTTTATAAGAGTGTTTATTAGAGTGTTTAATGTTTATTAGAGTGTTTAGTGTTTATTAGAGTGTTTATAAGAGTGTTTATAAGAGTGTTTATTAGAGTGTTTAATGTTTATTAGAGTGTTTAGTGTTTATTAGAGTGTTTATAAGAGTGTTTATTAGAGTGTTTAGTGTTTATAAGAGTGTTTATTAGAGTGTTTATTAGTGTTTAGTAGAGCTGGTCTACCCTAAAACAAAACTGACAAGGATCAGGGTCTTCGTACATTAGGTATTGATTTGTCTGCCGCTGAAAGGCACTCTTTAGTTTCATGTGTATTTTCTTTAGAGAGAAATTAATCCCAATATCGTTGCTTCTCTCTTCCGCCGCAGGGTCGTAGCGGAGAACGACTTCCTCCACACTTTGCTGAACAAAGTAACAGCCTTCCGTGGAGACAGCGGGGGCCAAGGTACTGTGTGGGCTTTTCATATCTGCAGCCCTCTTCACACCCGGCTTGTTCCCGGTCGGCTCAAACGACCCTGGACGCCTCCTCTCCTTCTTCCGCCGCTGAAAACCATAATCCTGACGGATCGTTAACGTCCGCCAGCGAATGTTTTCTACGACCTGCCCTTAGCTTCACCCTCCTCGCCACACTCGGCGCCCGCCGGTGTCTGAAGCCGGCGCCGACGGCTCCTACAAGTGATACCGTCTCGTAACGACGGCGAGCGGCTGTCACTTCGTGTAGCTTTTATCTCAACCTTGGAGGCGCCCTGGCGTAACCTAGATATATAGAAGAATCACCTGAACACACAGATATGATGAGGGCAGCAGACGACACAGCGTTTTATGTTCCTGACTTTAATGGACTCTTATCTCAAAGTTCTGACAAAAACGGGTCACGGAATTAAGTCGCCCTGGTTTATGTTGCACTGAATAATCATTTTTCTAAGCAGGGAAAACTTTTATTGCTAGTATTGTAAAAACAAACTAAAAATAATGAATGAAAAAATATAAATCAAGTAAAACATACAATGATTTTCTTAGTAGAAATGAATACACAGGGTTTGTTGTGGTGTTTTGTTTACAATATAAAATAGAATGAGTCAAATAAATATGAATAAAATATAATAATTTGCATAGGATACATTAATGAAGTCAAGGTGGTGGAAAGATGAATCACAAAAATACAATCTAAACATTTATTTACTTCAATTAATTCAAAATACATGTATCATATATTTTAAATTGTATATATATATATATATATATATATATATATATATATAGAGGGAGAGAAAGTAAATATTGTTTTAATTTAATAATTTCTTTAATACATGTATCATGTATTTAAAATGATACAAATATGTAGAAAGAGAGTAAATATTGTTTTAACTCAGTTTATAATTAATTTAAAAAAGTTAATTGGGCAACTCTATTAACTAGTTTGATTTTCTGAGCTGCACATGATCCACTACTAACATCTTTTGTCTATAAAACCTAATTTCAGGATAAAAACAATGAAATCGTTTTGATTTCTTTCACTTATAATAATTTGTTTTATTAAAAACCAACACAAAGGTCCCTGTTAATGTCATGTAATTGTTATTCCGATGACTGAGTGAAATTTAATTAACAACACATCACTGGAAACTAATTTATAGCCAATTAAAAATAGATTATTTTACATCCATGTGTGTCACTAATTGAAGCCATGACAAACACAAACACCCGAAATGCCTCATGCAAAAGTTAGTTTTGTGAGAAAATATCTCAAAAACGGATCTCAAAGAAATGCTCAGAAAATACTAATATTTCTCATTTACTAGAGCTGGTCAGATAAGATGTTTTTGATACCGTTACTGACACTGATCCTGGTGATAGTAAATTTTTCAATATCAATTATATTAAAAGGAAAATGAAAACTTCCTGTGAAGGAAAGTAAAGTATATATTCATCATATTTGGTCGGTGAATGTAATATTTCGGCCACCGTGTACGATTGATAGTTTTCCACTTCTGTTCTTATCATTGACTCGTTGGAACATGTGTCACTCTCTGTGGTGAAGTAGGAGCTGCAGCAACAGTTCCCAACCTCTGCTCGTGTTCAATCCCGAACGATACTGCCACCTGTTGTCCCATCGCTGTCATGGATCATTCCCACACTCCGTCATAAATGTGTCTAAATGAGCTGCTTGGAGGGGGTCTGCTCTCTCAGAGTGCCTCTCTGTTCCGCAGGCCTGTGGGTGACCATGAAGGCTCTGGTCGGGGACATCGTCCAGATCCGGAAGGAGTACCCTCACCTGGTGGACCGCAGCACCGTGGTGGCCCGGAAGCTGGGCTTCCCGGAGATCATCATGCCGGGCGACGTGAGGAACGACATCTACCTCAGCCTGCAGGGCGGCGACTTCGACAAGTACAACAAGACCACGCAGAAGAACGTGGAGGTCATCATGTGGGTCTGCGACGAGGACGGCAAGGTCATACAGGTCAGAGGTCACAAGAGCTTTTCGACGATTGCGTCAGCGGCGTCTCAGACTTTCAATTGCTTTTTATTCACGGAATGTTGCGTTGTTGCGTCCTGAAGTTATCTCCTGTCTGGTTCTTCAGAACTCCATCTGTCTGGGAGCCGGAGATAAGCCGGTCGGTGAATACAGATCCGTCATCTACTACCAAATCAAACAACCGCGCTGGATGGAGACGTTTAAGGTGTGTGTGCGTGTGTGTGTGTGTGTGATGATCTATTGTGATGCTTCTGTTGAGCAACATTGGAGTTAAAATAAAAGTGCTTAACGATTCGTCGCACGCTCTTGAAATGTTGCTACAATTAACTGCAAGCTTCCTCCAGGTGGCGGTCCCTCTGGAGGAGATGCACAGAATACATTTACGCTTCATGTTCAGACATCGCTCGTCCCAGGAGTGTGAGTACAAAAGCAAACGAGGCCTGTTTTCTTTTTTCCTTCGTGTGACACCATCGTGAAAACTTTATGTAGAATTATTGACGTTATTATATTGAGCTCTTTGTCCAATAGAAAACATATCATTTTTGAATGAATTTATCAATTCAGGGTCTTTCTTTCTAATGGATGGATGTGTAGATGGATGAAGGGATGGATGGATGGATACATGGATGGATGGAGGGATAGAGTGATAGATGGATGGAGACAGTGATGGATACAGTGATGAATGGATGGATGGATGGATTGATAGACTAATGGATGGATGAGGGATAGTGTTATTTACATGGATGGATGGATGGATGGATGGATACCGCTATGGATGGATGGATACCGCTATGGATGGATGGATAGATAGATCAATGGATGGAAAGAATGGATGGATAGAATGATGGATGGATGGATGGACGGACGGACGGATTGATGGATGGATAGATGATGGATAGACAGACAGACAGACAAACGGATGGATGGATGGATGGATAGATCGATGGATGGATGGATGGATAGATGGATGGAGGGATAGAGTAATACTTACATTGATGGATGGATGGATAGAAAGATAAATGAATAGATGGATTAAATCAGTTGATACTGGCATATTAAATACTTTCAATATGAACGTCATAAAGCATTAATTTTTATTCGTTATTATTTCTTCTAATCTCATCTTTCGTGTACAAACAAGAAGATGCTTTAATTTTCCCTGATGTTTCCCGTCGATCTCTTGCAGCCAAAGACAGGAGCGAGAAGAACTTCGCCATGGCCTTCGTGCGACTGATGAACGACGACGGGACGGTTCTGAAGGACGGACTTCACGACCTCGTGGTCTTCAAGGTCAAGAATTTAACAAACGTAAATGCATACCATCCTTAACCTGCACTCTTGCCACTGAAATGACTGTCCTTCACATATATAAATGAGTTATTATCATGATTAAGACACAATTTCATACAATCAATGACTTAAAAAACATCCGTTTAGTCGCGAGTTAGTGTTAAAAACAAGCCGTTTTAATTCATGTTCAACAATAGTTATTCAACTGATTAGTAAGTTGTTGTTTTCGGCTACTTTTGAAAGTTCGTCAGAGGAAAAGTGAGAGAGCGAAACCATCTTGAAATTCAGAACGTCGAGGCAGGACCGCGGGTCCAGAGACGGGTCGAGTGAAGGCGAAGAGAGATTTCTCGGCAGACGAGCCAGACCCCGAGATTGAAATCCCTTTATTGATTAAATGACAAAAGCAATAAAGATTAATTACCTGGGATTCACGGCGAGACCAGATTGATGGTCCCCTCGTGCCCTCGTCCCTGATTATCCCGGCCTCGCTCTCCATCTCACGCCACTTACGGGCCTTAATCGCCAGAACCTCCTGCACAATATTACTTCTCTACGCTGGTGGTAAGAAGCCATCATTGACTGGTTTGGAAGAGTCTATGGTGCATGTTTTTAAACGATATTAACATGTGTTTCATAATGTAAAATCCTCTAATCTTGACCTGAATGAATGAGAAGCTGCTTTAACTATAGGATCTCAAACATGTGAGTGGCTCTAAAAAGTTAATTTGGCTCTAATACGTTAATTTGTACATGCTATGGACTCTAGAACCCGTTGTCATGACACTGTAAACCAGGGGCGTCAAACTCAATCCCACAAGGGCCCAACAGTCAAGGTCAGGGTCCAAACAAAATGTTTACTGTATTTTCGGGACTATAAGTCACAGTTTTTTTTTTCATAGTTTGGGTGCGACTTATACTCTGGAGCGACTTATGTGTGAAATTATTAACACATTATTACCATAATATCATTTTACATGTTATTTTCACACTAAACCACAAGAGGGCGCTCTAGGCCTGTGTTGATGATTTTGACGTAGAAGAGGAAGCGCCGCATCTTCTACCTCCGGAGTTAGTTAGTTGTTTAAAAGTGACACCGAGGATGAAGATTTCATTGGATTTGAGTTATTTGGAGTTACACGGATGGTTTGGTAAACTTCTTAGTAAATAAGTAAGTAAGTAATATTTATTTATATAGCGCTTTTCTAGACCAGGGACACAAAGCGCTTAAACAATCAAAACAATACTCAAAAAAGTATATACTTTAAAGATCAAGATAATACTGAGAACAACACAGGAGTTCCAGAAAATCAAGGAAAAGCCTGAACAAATAGAAACGTCTTAAGATGTTTCTTAAAGGAGTCAGTAGATCCATCAAGCGCAAAGAGAGAGAAGATCGTTCCAAAGCTTAGGAGCAACAGCCTGAAAAGATTTCTCTCCTCTGGTCCTGAGTCGTGTGCGAGGAACCATAAGTAGATTCTGATCCACAGACCTCAGAGCCCGAGCTGGGGTGTAAGGCTGGATCAGATTAGTGATGTAAGGAGGAGCCTGACAATGAATAGATCTGAAAGTAAGAACCAGAATTTTAAAGTTGATCCTGAAAGAAACTGGCAGCCAGTGAAGAGTTTTAAGGATCGGAGAAATGTGAGTTCTTCTACTAGAGCAGCTCAGAATTCTTGCTGCAGAGTTCTGAATAAACTGCAGGCAACTTAGCATGTTATTTATACTATAGTTCTCTGAATAACTCTTAATATGTTATGTTAACATACCAGGTTCTCAGTTCATGTAACGTAACGTACAATTATTCTGTTGTTGCCTCTATTTTTATTTTAAATTGTCTTTCAAGATGACATGTCTGTTCTTGGTGTTGGATTTTATCAAATAAGTTTCCCCCAAAAATGCGACTTATACTCCAGTGCGGCTTATATACGTTTTTTCCTTCTTTATTATGCATTTTATGGCTGGAGCGACTTGTGCTCCGGAGCGACTTATAGTCCGGAAAATACGGTATAAACCAAACTGTCAGTAACAGGAAGTAAAATTGTTATCTTGTCTTTTTTGTGTCCATCAGTTCGACCCTTATCTTGTTTTTAACACTGACATCTTTGAGTCACAAATCAACATTAACATTTGTGGACTTTATTTTACAACCAAAGATTTTTCCAGCGGTCGAGGCCCCCAGCAGTGGGATTCCCTCAGGGGCCACATTAAAAAATCTGACCATGAAAGGAGCCGTCAAGCCAAGAGAAAGAATGGATGAATAAAAGGAGCGTTAATGATGGGGAAAATGAATAAAAAGACAAGCTTAAGCTGTAATTTTATTTAGTATAAAATAATTTTGTCATTCATTTTATTTATAAAGAAAATAAAACTTTAAATATTTCATTGCATTTGATTTAGTTACGCATCAGAAATAAAGTAAAATAAGCTTATGTTTTTATTTTGTTGTGCAATATTTCATTTTAAATGTTTTTTTTTCTTTATTTGTCCTAATCAGTAAAAAAGTAAAGTTGTAAGCCATTTGAAACATTCATACATGTACATTTATACAGTTTTCTAGTTTTACTTCGACCTCATGAGGGGCCGCATACATGCACTCAGAGGGCCACATGTGGACACACTTTGCTGTGAACCATCTGTTTACAACCATCAATATTTCACTTTTCCGTAGTTTTCCCATTAGTTTGAGATTTAAAATCTCTGCTGCCCAGAAAAAAAGCCTATCGGAATTCAAAAACTTTAAACGGTAGATGGTAGAGATGGATGGATGGAAAGATGGATAGATGGATAGATGCATAGATGCATAGATGGATGGATGGATGGATGGATAAATAGATGGATGGATGGAAAGATATATGGATGGATAGATGATGGATGGATGGATGGATAGAAAGATATATGGAGGGATAAATAGATGGATGGATGGAAGGATAGAAGGATGGATGGATGGATGGATGGATAGAAAGATATATGGAGGGATAACTGGATGGATGTATGGATAGAAAGATAAATGGAGGGATAACTGGATGGATGGATAGATGGATGGATGGATTTAAAGATATATGGATGGATAAAGGGATGGATGGATGGAAAGATATATGGATGGATAGATAGATAGATGGATGGATGGAAAGATATATGGATGGATGGATGGAAAGATGGATGGATGGATAACTGGATGGATGGATGGAAAGATATATGGATGGATGGATGGAAAGATGGATGGATGGATGGAAAGATATATAATGGATGGATGGATGGATGATGGATGGAAAGATATATAGATGGATGGATGGATGGAAAGATGGATGGATAGAAAGATATATAGATGGATGGATGGATGGATAGATATATAGATGGATAAATAGATGGATGGATGGAAAGATATATGGATGGATAAATGATATATATATATATATATATATATACACATATTCTAACTACCCTTGTGAAGAGTAATCGGAGGAGATAAAACACAGTACTTAAGTCTGAGTAACGACACTTTTTGTTTTTTTGGACGTCTCAAGAACGTTGTTGATTTCCTTCCATTCGTTGGTGTCGTACTTCAAAACGAACTCCATCTGTCAAGAGCGACGCTTTGTTCGACAACATAAGGCTGAAAACAAACAAGATAAAGAAAAGGAAACCAGTTTCTGATCTTAAATCGTTCATTTTTATTCCTATAAAACACACAAAACGTATTTGTCGACAACAGGATGGAAACTGTGAAGTACTTGATTCTCCTCTTAAATATTAACTCCTAAGGCTCATTAAAATGATGTTTTCCTCCAGCGTGCCGGGGTCTAAGCCTCACTCAGGCTCCAGTATTTGCATAAACACATTCCAGATAAACCCGAGTGGAATGATGGTTCCCCCTCGATGACACCAGCTCTGGCAAACATCTGCGCCGTCGATAATTCTCAACTGCTAATTGCCCATTTGCATGGAGTGAGAAGAGGCTCATGGATGGTGTCGTCCTCAGGGGGACAGCAAGCGCATGGAGGACGTCAACTCCTACTTATCTCTGCCCTCCACCCGCCACCATCACGGGGACCTCCACCGGGGGTCTCACCTGAGCCGCAGCTCCAGCAACCTGAGCGGCGGCGGCGGCTTGTCGGTCAGTTCCAGGGACAGTTTCAGCATCTCCACCTTGGTCTGCTCCACCAAACTCACCCAGAACGGTGAGTCCAGTGTTTAGACGTCAACTAATGATCGACCTGACATGTAGTGAATGTTCTTTTCTCCAAGATGCAGTCTCCTTCATCATGACCATGTTTTGAACTTAACTTTATAAACTTGCTCTGAAATCTGGGCGAACGAGAGGTTACGAGAGCCCATTATGACGTAATAATGGCTTCACTCCTCCTCCAGACAGCTGTAATCACGCCCCCGCTTTGTTTATACAATGAGTCCCTTGGAGGTGGAGACTTACAGGATTTATGACGCGCGGTGACGAACCTTGATGTTTGACCAATCACAGCAGAGTGGGTGTGGTTATGGTAAACAAGATTTCATCTCCTGGAAACAAAGTGTTTTCAGTGGGCGGAGCTTAAGATCATTTTCTAATGTCAATATTTCAATAATAATAATAATAATAATAATAATCTCTATTTATATAGTGCCTTTCTAGACCAGGGTCACAAAGCGCTTTGACAGCCATTCACACATACTGATGGGAGTAGACTGCACCACATGGCACTGAATCTGCCGAAAATAGTTTTGTACAAACAATACAATAGAGTCACACATCACAACAACACACACACACTGATGGTACAATAGAGTCACACATCACAACAACAACACACACACTGATGGTACAATAGAGTCACACATCACAACAACAACACACACACTGATGGTACAATAGAGTCACACATCACAACAACAACACACACACTGATGGTACAATAGAGTCACATCACAACAACAACAACACACACACTGATGATACAATAGAGTCACACATCACGACAACACACACACACTGATGATACAGTAGAGTCACACATCACAACAACACACACACTGATGACACAGTAGAGTCACACATTACAACAATACACACTGATGATACAGTAGAGTCACACATCACAACAACACACACACACTGATGATACAATAGAGTCACACATCACAACAACAACACACACACTGATGATACAATAGAGTCACACATCACAACAACAACACACACACTGATGATACAGTAGAGTCACACATCACAACAACACACACACTGATGATACAATAGAGTCACACATCACAACAACAACACACACACTGATGATACAATAGAGTCACACATCACGACAACACACACACACTGATGATACAGTAGAGTCACACATCACAACAACACACACACACACTGATGATACAATAGAGTCACACATCACAACAACAACACACACACTGATGATACAATAGAGTCACACATCACAACAACAACACACACACTGATGATACAGTAGAGTCACACATCACAACAACACACACACACTGATGATACAATAGAGTCACACATCACAACAACAACACACACACTGATGGTACAATAGAGTCACACATCACAACAACACACACACTGATGGTACAATAGAGTCACATCACAACAACACACACTGATGATACAATAGAGTCACACATCACGACAACACACACACTAATGATACAATAGAGTCACACATCACAATAACACACACTGATGATACAATAGAGTCACACATCACGACAACACACACACACTGATGATACAGTAGAGTCACACATCACAACAATACACACTGATGATACAATAGAGTCACACATCACAACAACAAACACACACTGATGATACAATAGAGTCGCACATCACGACAACAAACACACACTAACGATACAATAGAGTCACACATCACAACAACACACACACACACTGATGATACAATAGAGTCACACATCACAACAACACACACACACACTGATGATACAATAGAGTCACACATCACGACAACACACACACACACTGAACAAACAAAACAGTTGAACTCCCATGATGCCTTTCTACACACTGTTCTAATGTACGGCCTATTGAACACTACAATACTGTATTTAAATACTATGTTGCTCAATTCTATGTCGCAAGATATCAAAATTGATCGAGGTCTGTAATTGGTAGGCTGGGCGGCAAAGCATTATGAGAGTGCATTAGGCAGCATTAAGTAAAAAATGAACGATCCCAACTTTGGATTTTGTTTATTGATGTTAATGTTTATTTATTTATTATTTATTGATGTTTATCCTCCATTAAACACAAATGATTAGACTTCAACGTTTGAATATAATCGGGCACATCTTTACATCTAGTATCTGGAACAGACTCTTCTACACAATAATAACACATTTCACAACTTCTGGCTCCTCATCTGAAGTCCATGAACATGACATGGTTTCAACACGATTAACCTCAGTCATGAATCCCCCAGAAAAAGTTGTTCAAGTCACGACGAGACTTCTTTAAACCTTTTAACATAAACCTTTAACGGAAGCAAATCCTCAACCCCGACATCGGTCTCTTTGTAAGGATTAGATTTATTTGATCAACTTCTTCACACACCAGCGCTCGCTCACTCAAAGGTGAAGTCAGCAGGTGCAGCGTAACAGCTGCTGAAAGGAAGGAAGGTCCATCACTGTAATAACCATTATCCTGCAGAATTAATCACCTGCACACACACACACACACACACACACACACACACACACACACACACACACACACACACACACACACACACACACACACACACACACACACACACACACACACACACACAGATTTGTTGTTCGGGACCCGCCCACCAGATGTGCAGTTTGGCCTGCTGTGTCTCAAATGACTGGACAGAGAAAACGTTCATGGAGACACGATCGCTGATGCTTCATAGAAGAAGTAATGAACCCAGTCTGATGATACCAGACCAGCTCTTTTTTTCACTATGTTGAGTCACGTGAGTTCACAGTTCACGTGTCGCAGACGCCCTTATGATGTTTATCATTTAAATTAAGAAAAATCTAGAATCCTATGGAAGTATATCAGTGTAATTATTTTAATTCAACCGTTCTAAATTCTTGAAACTTACCTTTTTTTTTATTGAAAAGTGGTTATTTTTGAAGCATTGAATGAATAATTTGATCTAATAATTTCTAAATCGAAAACTTGAATTTATTTTAAATATTTATCCATTCATTTTTTACCGCTTTAACCCTTTATGGGGGTTGAGAGACTGGAGTCTATCCCAGGACCATAGGGCGAGAGGCAGGGGACACCCTGGACAGGACACCAGTCTGTCTCAGGGCACACAAAGACAGACAACCATTCACACACACACTCGTACCTACGGACCACAAGTTCTCAATCAACCTCTGTATGTTTTTGGATTGTGGGAGGAAACCAGAGTGCCCGGAGTAAACCCACCAGCAGGGGGAAAACAACTTTATTTTAAACAATTTAATAGTAAATTATTATATTTTCAAATTTAAATGTAATTATTAGACATAGTTTGATATTCTAATTTATCTTCTTAATTCAATATATTTTCCAATAATCTCCCTTTAAATGAATTAAAAAAAAACTTGCGTATAATAGTGACTCCAGACAGTACCAATAGATCACAGAGATACTTGATCCAACTTTCACTGCAGAAGATCATGTGACGACGTAGAATCACTGGCTCGTGAGTTCATCGCGGCGGACGATATTTAACAATTTGCAACTAATGCTAGTTTTACAGCTTGTGGTGAATTTACAGTTTACAGTGAGCGGCTCAGTGCTCGATTGGTTTGGTCTGGTAAGATATTACACCAACATATATATATATTTTTTATTATTTGAATTTGGAATATTAACATCTATTCGTAGTAAGACTAATTATTAATAAAATAAAATCGAAATATATTTAAAAAACAAAAATTAATTCAAGTTGTCATTATAGAATCTATAAAATTAAAGTCGGAATTTAATAAATCTTGCCGACATTCGGTTGATTCCGTCCCACAGGAGTCATCGCTCGCCCCGGAGTCCATTTTGTCAACTCCCTCTGGAATATCTCGGTTGCTAGGAAACCCCGTTACCAGTCAAATATTAACCTAAATTACTTAAATGTTTCAGATAAGAGGCCAATTATTGTCTGTACATTTTACATTTTGAAAAATCAATTTTAACTCTCAGTCACTGACCTGATTAGTCCATTCTGGAAACAGACCCAGGATCAGAAGTAAACACCAGAAGTCATTAGGAAATAAAAACAAATGTATAGTTTTATATTTAAACAATGGAAAGAAAGAATACAAGACACAAAATCAGGGGGAAAAATGATCCAGAAATACAAAAAAAGGGCTCAAAATGTTCGGTTTAAATACAGGAACTCTGGTTTAAAACAGGAAGTACCATGACACAATAAAAGCATACAGGAAGTGGTCAAAAGTTCAAGTGGTAAAACTTGAAAAATGGTACATTCCGCCATTGAGTAAAGGTTTGTACATTCTACTTTACATACAGGTAAAAAAGTCTGATACATTAAAATGCATATACATAATATATATATATATATATATATATATTTATTTTATTATGAAAATTGTGTGAAATGGAAAAAAAAACGTTTGTATAAAAAGAGATGGATTCTTGGACACGACGATCAAAGGTGAATTTGGAAAGTGTGTTGAAATACTCGTTTATCGGTTGGTTGTGGGACCACAAGTCAATGGTGAGTTGATAGTCTGCCTTAGCCCCCGAGTGGCTGGGATGAGCCCACCATCTCATTTAATGAATAAACAGAAGAAGGGTTTGTTTTCCTTTCCTCTAGTGGGACTCCTGGGTCTTCTCAAATGGAGGACTCGTCCAGAACTCCTCAAGGAAAACCTGGAGAATCTTAAGAGCATCGACGGAGAAGAAGTGGTGAAGGTGAGCGAAGCCTTGATGTTAATCTAGAAGAATGACGAACCCACGACCTTCTTGGATCTCCTCAGTTCCTGCAGGACACTCTGGACGCTCTCTTCAACATCATGATGGAACATTCTCAGACCGACGACTACGACATCCTGGTCTTCGACGCCCTGGTACGGCTTTACATCCGACATCTACTCTTTTTCTTTCCCGTCCGTGTTCCCTTCATCTTCTCGCCTCACAGATATACATCGTCAGCCTCATCGCCGACAGGAAGTTCCAGCATTTCAACACGGTGCTGGAGGCCTACATCAAGCAGCACTTCAGCGCCACCTTGGCCTACAAGTACGTTCTTTGAAAACACGGTCCGTGTCAAACTGAATGATTGAAGTTAGTTTTTCAACACGTCTTTGTCGTTCATTCATTGATTTAAAACCTCCTTGAAAAACCATCCACACTGTTATTCAAGGTTTTTGTCAATCGTTTCTTCGTAAAAAGACGGAGTCGTTGAATGAACTCGGAAGATGTGGTTTGAACTCGATATTCAGATCATTTATTTGAATTCTTCTGGCGCGATGGAGATGAAACGTCCATCTTCCGACTCGTGTCGTTCCTCAACTCTGGCTGAACTCGTTCCTCCTTTATCTCCACGCAGACGTTCAAAGAAGAAAGTAAAGTGAGAGAACATGGAGGGGGAACTCTCCAGAAGAGAGGGAAACGAGGGAAGATAATATTAAACTACGTATATATATCTCTGAGGTCAGAAACTCAACCGCAGCAGATTATTTGAAGAGTTTCTCACAACTATTGCTCCGAGGTCGCGGTTCATATTACCGTGGTGGAAAAGGTTTGAGGACACACTGGAAAGCTCTTCAAACCAATTCCCAATAATACATAAAATAACACAGAAGATAACAATTAAACTCTTTATAGTTTTCTATATGTGGAAAAAACCCGTTAAAAAGGATTTAAACATGTATTTAAAAAATAAGAATCAGTGGTTAGCGAAGTCGCCTCACAGCAAGAAGGTTGCTGGTTCACATCCAGGCCAAGCCAACTTGTGCTCTTTCTGTGTGTAGTTAGTATGTTCTCCCCGTGTGTTGTGTGGGTTTACTCTGGGCACTTTGGTTTCCTCCCACAGTCCAAAAACATACAGAGTTTAATTGAGAACTTTGGGAAATTGTCCATAGGTATGAGTGTGTGTGTGAATGGTTGTCTGTCTCTGTCTGCCCTGTGACAGACTGGCATCCTGTCCAGGGTGTCCCCTGCCTCTCTCCCTATGAAACTGGGATAGACTCCAGTCTCCCCGCGACCCCCACGAGTGATAAAGCGGTAGAAAATGAATGAATCAATTTGTCAATGGATTATATCTGAAGAGTTTGGTGCAGTGACTTCTCGTCTTCTTTTCTTCATCCTTTGCTCTTTATTTCTGCTCCGAACAAGTGAAAAATGAAGTTTCATGTTAACCCTTGAACTTGTGCGACAAGCTGGATACGTCTGGGTGACTCTAGCGATATTGTTTATCTCTTCAACTTTATCTCTCAGGAAACTGATGACGGTTCTGAAGAGGTATCTGGACGTGTCCAGCCGAGGGGAACAGTGCGAGTCCATCCTCCGGACCCTCAAATCCCTGGAGTACATCTTCAAGTTCATCGTCCGTTCTCGCATGCTCTACTCCCAGTAAGTGTTGGTGAAACCATTCGGTTACTTTCTATGTCACAACACGTTTGTTGTTCTCATGTTAGCTGTTTTAGCTTTTATGCTAAGTTTCATCAAGAAAGTTGAGCTGAAGCAAGATATAATTTATTCTTCTGGGATTGAAAAAACATATTTTGGATTAAGCAGTTTGTTTACTATCAAAATGGTTAGAAATTCTTAACTTCCTGTGAATCCATTAGCAGTACATGTTATTGTTGCCTCACATAATGAATCGTTGGCTAAAATAATGACTCTTGCAAAAACAAAAAACAACTTTAAGATTCTGTAGCCAGGATAGAATGTGTGACAAATAGATCTACCCTTTAATCTCCTTATCAGTATTTCCACTCTACAGTCTTGAGGGTCAGGAACTGGACTAAAGGGAAACATTCCGGTAGTAATTTGTGACTTTGTGATGGGGAAGTCCTGAGTGTGTTAATGAAATACTTACTTAACCAAATATAAGATTATTATAATTGTAATACTGCTTTTGTCAGAAAATACAGGAGGATTGGAGAAGTCTTTATGCAAAGTACGATATCTGAAGGAGTAACATATGGTGTAAAATAATTAATGGATTGTGCAACTGTGATGAAGATATAACAGCGAACTAACAGCTCTGTGCTTCAAAAAGGATTGGGACCGACATGTAAACTCTGTGTTATTCTCTCTCACTTGTATGTACAAGTAAAATGTGTAAATTTAAACCAGATCTGATTGCTATTCTTAAAAAAAAGTGTTGGATTTCTAACCTGACATGGTTTGTGTCTCAAGATAAACTTTGTCCACATTGAAAGGAGCCAGTTAAGGTCGTCTATAGCTCTCTAGAGGGTTAATAACCCGGGCCTGACCCTGTATCCTGCCCTTGGAGAGCTTAAGAATGAGCCCAGGGTCTCTGTGCTTAGTTTAATACCATAACAAATTAATGATACTTGAAGGATGTCGCAGTGATTCACGGGCTCAGAACATCATAAGATCATAAATACACTTTATTGACTCTAGATACCTAAACGTTGAAGTTTTATGTTGAGAAACTCTCAAACTTATCGTCTTTCATTTATATTTTGGACGCAAAATGAAGACTCATTAAAAAAAAAAATCGCATCCAAACAACTTTATAGTATCGCAGCGAAGTAGATGTTGCATTTCAAGGACACAAATATACGTGTTGATCATTACTCTTCCGTCCTTCCCCTCGTCTTCCTCGCATGCCCTCGAACAACCCCTGAAATAACGTGGTTTGATTGAATTCCTTCTTATTTCCGTTCGACATCGGAGACGAGGACGATTATCTGCTAATGAAGAAAAATGATTTACAAGCTTCTAATTAACCTCTGATAATCACTTTGTTCATCAATTAACTGGCGTTGTTTTGATTAATATTTGGGATTCTGGCTGCTGTCGCGGGTAAAGTCGTAGAGGTCTGTTGACGTCTTGTTTCTGCCTCGCACTCTGGTTTCCTCCCCCTATACTTAAATAAAATTATATAAAAAGTTCAATAGCTGAAGTGAAAATAATTGTCGTTCTGTGTTAGGTTGGCATCCTGTCCAGGGTGTCCCTCGCCTCTCTCCTCTACATTCTTTTTACTCACAATCTTTGTGTATTTGACGGAACAAAGATTGTGTGGCTCGGTGTGAGAAGCCAGTTGCAGTGCCGGGAATCCTCCACGACTGGGCGGATGCCCCGGGGCGAGGCCCCCGGGTTAGAATGCAGAAATGATGTCTCCGCGTTGCCTTGGAAACGCCTCGGTCCATCTCGGGGGAAGAGCCGTTTTGTGAGAGAGCCTCTTATTTTTTGGATGACTGCCCTCGTGACCCCCGAACCCTCGGATACGCTGCCAAAATACAGACCAATAAACAATGTCACGTCTTTGCACGTGTGTCACATGACGATGAGAAAGAGCTGTGTCTCAAATCGCATACTTGTGTACTTAAACGTAGTATTTTTAGTGCATAAGTGCGTCTCAATTCTTAGTATGTGAAATGAAGTGCTTCATACACACTAAATTGTCACTAAAACGCCCACAAAACTGAGTATGGATCGAATACTTTCTGCCCTAAACGACTTCATCTTAGTGACGTTGACATTGTAAACAGAAGTTACGTCATATATATATGTGTATATATATATATATTTATACACTTACAGGTGTATTTTCAGCAGCAGCAGGAGGACGACACGTCTTCACTGCGGCTTAAATATTTTGTTTCTCATATTTCTTGATCCAAACCAAACGTGCTGCCAGCAGGTGGCGATAGTGTTCCTACAGCTGGTTGAAGTCCTCGTTAAATAGTAGTAGAAGAAGAAGCTGTCGCGTCATTTCCTGTTAGTGTGTAGCAGCAGAGTTTGATTTGAGTCATACTATCCGTGGAGAATTAGTTACTAGTTAGTACGTACACTATCCTGATGCATACTAACCTCCAGTGCACTAAGAGAAGTATTTGATTTGAGACACGTCATATTTTGATCAAGAGCTTCAGATCAAAGTTTCATTTCCCCCCCCGCGCATCATTAAATACTGTCCCCGACGTTGAAACTCGCGCTCCGTCAGCCGCATGAAAACACACACAAGTAAAAGTTAACGTCAAAGGATGTTTTGAAATAAAAAAAGTGTCTCGAGGACAGGGTGAGGTTAATGGAGGTTTAAATGATCTTTTTATTTCACATTCTGGCAGCTGCGTTCGAACGCTCTCCGATCCAAGCACCATCTCCAGTAATAACTAGGATTCAAACATGTGAGTCTAACTACAGTGTAATCACGGGTCGATGTTTGAACAGGCGTCGTGTCACGTGGAACCAATTAGTTGCATTTCAACGTCTTGGCGGTGAGTCGTCCTCGGATGATCCGCACTTTAATTGTATCACATGTTAAAGTTTAGCCTTTCAAGAAGCCAGGGATCCTTTTTTAAAATATATTTCCCCCAAAGGTTTTGATAGGATTCGTCACCTGGAGCGTAGGAATCTCTCTTCACACCTGGAATGATCTCAGAAGATCAACAATCTGAGAGAAGAGTCCAATGGTCTCGACAGCTAATGAAGGTGCAAGAAAAGGGGGATTTCCCGATTGTTCCTTTGCTCGAGACTCCCTCGGGTCCACTTTCCTCGCCACTGGACATCATTATGTTCAAGTAGGTCACCACGACTCGCTGACAAGTTCATCCCAATTAGACTTTTTTCATCTCTAACCTGCCGACTTGGTTTGGAAATAGAAACGTCTGACGCTTCATCTCCGAGTGATTTGTTTACGGCGGAAACTCTTTCACTTGTTTTATTGATATGTTTTTGAGCGCGGGTGGATTCTTGGAACCTTTAATGACTTGTGTCGACATCATCCGCCTGTGACACGATGTTTCCCCAACGCTCACTTGGTTACGTTGTAAAATCTTCTTCAGCGGTGGATGAAAAGGCTGCAGTGTTTACAGAGACTCACTTGAGCGTTCTTGATCATGACTGTCAAATACAACACCCAGGTTTCTCAGGCTCAAAGGCATGTCTCTAGTTCAACACTGCAGAAAACTAAGAAAATGATCTGGATCTTATTATCCATGTGTTTGTGTCGTTTATACTATTGTAACAGTTTATTTTCATGTCTAAACAAGAAGGATCTGTCTCGCCTGCAGTTCATACAAAACTCTGCAGCGAGAATTCTGAGCCGCTCTAGTAGAAGAACTTACATTTCCCCTGACATTTTCTACTCCTTCAGGAAACATCTTAAGACATTTTTATTCGTGCTTTTCCCTGATTTTCTGGGACTCCTGTATTTGTCTCGATGTTATCTTGATCTTTTGAAGTATATATTTTAACTGTGTATTGTTTTTGATTGTTCAAGCACTTGTGACCCTGGTCTAGAAAGATATTTACAAATAACCTTAACTTACTTTAACTTACTACTAATAACTGGATAAACAACCATATTATTGTCATTCGGATGCTTTTGTAGTTGTGATTCAAGGCCAGGGGTCGAAGACCTTTATTGAGGATCGTTACTCGCCAAATTAAAACTAAGTCAGAGGCAGAAAAGCAATATTTTATATATTTATTATTGAATTATAAAACTAGAGCTAACACAGTAAAAAATCTAAAGTATAAATACAGAAAAGTTATCATCATTTGGAGAATATAAAACTCAAACACATTTGTTTTCATCCCTCTGGGTCACCTTGACCCAGCGACAACACAAGGGATACCACAAACACATTTGTTTTCATTATGTCGTGCAAAAATGTAGTTTGTTCTGTTTGAATCTTGAATCGTGTCATCAATCTATTGAATGCTTGCATTAAACATTTCAAACTTTTTTTAATCATTTAATTATTTTTTGGCGAATAATTAAATTCAATTATTTCTATATTGCAAGGTTGAGCTTTTTTGTATGATTGAAAAAAATAAAAAAATACAATTAATTTTTCACAATATTTTGATCGTATAACTCCAATAATCCAACAATGCATTTAAATAATTTAATATTTTTAAATTTGTATCCTTTTAAATTCAATATATAAATGTTGGTGTAACAGTGACTCCAGACATTACTAGAAGAGCTACTTTCAGCCAATCATGTGACGAGCAGACGATCACATGACGACATTCAATTCATCATAGCAACTCTAAACCAACAGTATTGAAAACTCAATACGTTTAAAAAATGTCAATAAAAAGATTAAAAGTTTCAACATTTGAAACGTTAAACTCAATATTTTCATGGATTTCAAGGATTCATTTGGACTCGAGTGAAAGAACTGCTTTTATAAAATCCACAACTCATTAAAGTAAAATCATCAAATATTAAATGAATAGAATTTCTTCACATTATTGATTTTTTTTAAACTGCAAGATGTTAGTCTGGAGCCTCTTTCATAAAAAGTTGTTTTTATTGGTTGTGTACTTGTGGCGTGTCCAGGAGGATGAAGCTGGTCCGAAGGGAAATACGTTCAAAAGTTCTTAAAAGTTTATTCACAAAATCTACTTTTAATAATCGAATAATCTGCACGTCATCAATATTACTGTAGAAGTTTTACAAAACACATTAGTCTACGAGACTCGAGGAGGAAAAGATGGAGAGAAATCTATACAAGAATGAAATGCAACACAAGCACATCTGGGACACACACCCAGACACATAAACACCCACAAACACACACAGAGACACACAGAGAGACAGGCACACAAAAGGAGACGCACACAGAGAGACAAACGAAGACAGACACACAGAGACACACACAAACAAACAATCAAACACAGACATGGACACAGAGGGACACGCACACACAGAGACACACACACAGAGACACACACACAGATGCAAACACACATAGACAAAAGGACACACACACACAGTCATACAAACAAACAAACACACACACACAGAGACACACACACAGATGCAAACACACAGATGCAAACACACACAGACAAAAGGACACACACACACACACACATACAAACAAACAAACACAGACACAGACGGACACGCACACACAGAGACACACACACAGAAGGACACACACACACACAATCATACAAACAGAGAGACACACACCTAAACACCCACAAACACACACGCAGACACAGACGCACAAAAAGATTCACATGCAGAGACAAACAAAGACGGACACAAAGACACGCACTATGACACACACAGACACACACGCACACACAGTCACTCACACACACAAACACACACATACACATACACACACACACACACAGTCACACACACAGACTCACAATGTAATGCTCTGTGACATGAGACTCAATGTTGTGTATTAGTTGTTGATGATAAAGTCCAGATGAAAGTTAAAGTCCTCCTGAACCAGCAGAACCATGAAGGTCCAGAGACTCAAACACCTCCTGAGGCCTCATTGAAGTCCATCATGCTATGAACGTCTCGTCCTTTATCCTCAAAGTGTCTGTGGTTTCTTTGACAGACGTGTGGACGACATCACTGCTCAGAGGTCACGAGGTCATTGTTGTCTTTGATGAGATCAAGTTGACAGAGTCTGAGGCTGTTCACTGGATCTATGGTGTTGCTCTTCACGTGGATGGATGGATGGATGGATGGATGGATGTATATAGATGGATGGATGGATGGATGGATGTATATATATGTATGGATGGATGGATGTATATAGATGGATGGATGGATGTATATATATATGGATGGATGGATGGATGTATATAGATGGATGGATGGATGGATGGATATATATATGGATGGATGGATGTATATACAGTAGATGGATGGATGGATGGATGTATATATATGGATGGATGGATGGATGTATATAGATGGATGGATGGATGGATGTTATATATGGATGGATGGATGGATGTATATAGATGGATGGATGGATGGATGTATATAGATGGATGGATGGATGGATGTATATAGATGGATGGATGGATGGATGTATATAGATGGATGGATGGATGGATATATATGGATAGATGGATGGATATATATGGATGGATGGATGGATATATATGGATGGATATATATGGATGGATGGATGGATATATATGGATGGATGGATGGATATATATGGATGGATGGATGGATGGATATATATAGATGGATGGATGGATGGATGTATATATATGGATGGATGGATGTATATAGATGGATGGATGGATGGATGGATATATATGGATGGATGGATGGATATATATGGATGGATGGATGGATATATATGGATGGATGGATGGATGTATATGATGGATGGATGGATGTATATAGATGGATGGATGTATATATATGGATGATGGATGGATGGATGGATGTATATATATATATGGATGTATATCTATCCATATGGATGGATGGATATGAATATATATATATATATATATATATATATGGATGGATGGATGGTTATATATATGGATGGATGGATGGATGTTATATATAGATGGATGGATGGATGTGTATATATATATATATATATATATATATATGAGTGAAGTTTTCTCTTAAACGCTCGTCTATAGTTTCTCAGACTAGTGTCTGCAGCTCAACGAGTTCATGTGACGTCGTAACAATCACTTCATCCAAGGCTGCAACACACACACACACACACACACACACACACACACACACACACACACACACACACACACACACACACACACACACACACACACACACACACACACACACACACACACACACACACACACACACACCTGCTGCTCATCAGAGCTCGACTCGTCCTTCAAACATCGGTGGACGAACCATATTGTTATTAAACTGAATTAACGTAGAATCAAGATGAACACGATCAACATTAATGGATCTTGAACTGAAGTTCACTGGATTCAAGGTGAAGAAGAAGATGTTGTTGCTTCTTCTTCTTTGGTTTTTAAAGAGAACTAAACACATTGATACACATCTGTCTTTTAAATTCCACTGCTTTAGTTTCCTGATGCTGTGACGTGAACATCATGAATCATCAGGAACAAAAGCTTGTGTAGGTTGAGCTCTGGCTTCAGGGGAGAGTCTGAAGAAAGGGAGTTGTAGCTCAAATCATGTTCCATACCTTTATTGTGAAATAGAAGATGTTAAAATAAATGTATAATTGTGATTTAATTGTTTTAAAAGGCGTTATAGTTGAAAAAACACGTATGTGTTTGAGGTATCCCTTGAGTTGTCTATGGGTCAAGGTGACACGGAAGGTGGAAAAGAAATGTGTTTGAGGTATCCCTTGTGTTGTCTATGGGTCAAGGTGACACGGAAGGTGGAAAAGAAATGTGTTTGAGGTATCCCTTGTGTTGTCTCTAGGTCAAGGTGACCCTAAGGGATGAAAACAAATGTGTTTGAGGTATCCCTTGTGTTTTCTCTGGGTCAAGGTGACCCGGAAGGTCGAAAACAAATGTGTTTGAGGTATCCCTTGTGTTTTCTATGGGTCAGGGTGATCCGGAGGGATGAAACCAAATGTGTTTGAGGTATCCCTTGTGTTGTCTCTGGGTCAAGCTGACCCGGAATGATGAAAACAAATGTGTAAAATACAAATGGGTTTGTTGTTTTCGGGCCTTCGGGTCAACTTGACCCAGAGAAAACACAATGTAATGTATTATGATTAATGTTAATAATTGATGCAACATTTTTCTACCAGGAAAAAAAAACAACCTCAAAAGCAAACATTAAGTAAATTAAGATTTTATCTTTAATCTATAATGACATTATTTGGTAAATAAAATGTCAGGTTTCATAAAAATGAAAAATGTAGGAGACACATTTTTTTTTTATAATTACTTTTAATCCATTATTTATTATAATACAATAACACAATAAAATGATTATAAATAACTTGTCATGACATCACTTTTCCTTTAATACATAGTATAATACATAATATGTTTATTATAAATATTTGTGTTTCTCTCTCGTCCTCCCGTGATATTGTTGTCACGTCTCTTTAACCAATAAATGCTTCTAAAAGCATGAGTTTCTAAGTCATGTACCTTCATGTACCATTAATGTACATCATCATCATCATCATCTTCATCTTCATCATCCTCAGCATCCTCTCACTCGGATTATTCGTGGCATCGCGAGCGTCCTCGTGACCCGACAGAGTAGAGTCTGGTCATAATACCTCTTGTGTGTCGCGCCCTAATCCGTCCCCCCCACATGCTACATGTGCTACATGCTAATCCTCCGCGCTGCACTCAGAGAAACATCATAATTAAAAACTGCTGCGTGAGGTTCTGAAAGTTTATGGTTGTTTTAAATTCTGCAAATGAAATGGCAAATAAATAAAATACCAAAAAATGTATAAATACATGATTGAATACATGTTGAAATAACTGAATACATTAGTCATGGTAAAATGTAATTAAAGTCAAAAGATATAAATAAATAAGTTTATGTACAAAGCAAATTGAGAAAAATCAAATCAGAACTAAATGTATCAAAATGTCCCAAAAAATAAATGACATCAGTTTTTATTCATGTTTTTAATTTATTCGTTATTTCCTTTATTGTCCTTAATAAGCTTAATGGTTGATCATAAAAGTAGATTAATGTTTATGTTCATATGGTGACATATTTTTCTACTAATCAAACAGTTTTCAACTTTAATAAAACAATTTTCAATTTAAATTAAACAATTTTTAACTATAATCAAACAATTTTCAACTATAATACAACAATTTTCAACTATAATCAAACAATTTCTAACTATAATCCAACAATTTTCAACTATAATCCAACAATTTTCAACTGTAATCTAACAATTTTCCACAATAATCCAACAATTTTCAACAATAATCCAACAATTTTCAACTATAATCCAACAATTTTCAACTATAATCCAACAATTTTCAACTATAATTCAACCATTTTCAACTATAATCCAACAATTTTCAACTATAATCCAACAATTTTCAACTGTAACCCAACAATTTTCAACTGTAACCCAACAATTTTTCAAAGATAAGATAAGAATAACTAACTTGTCATTGACTATTAAAAAGACGTTTTTTGTCACCACAAGATACACAAAATACTATTTTTAAACTGTGATTATTGTTCTGTCTCTTTTTCACAGTTGAATGTATGTCAATAAAATAAATTAAAAAAACACAGCCAAAGAAAAGGACATTTTATTCAGTATATACGACATTATATAACTCAAAAAATACTAGTGAGTGGATAGAATGACTTGCTAGCTCAATGCTAACTGATGTATGCTAACTCACTGGCGTTGAACCAGCAACTAGTAAATCAAAGTGTTTTTCTCCAAACGTCTATATGTTATTGAGTTGATCCACAGATGTCATGTGTTGTCATGTGTGTTCAGGTTGTACGAAGGGAAAGAACAGACGGATTTCGAAAACTCTCTGAGACAATTGTTCGAGTCCATCAACAGCCTGATGAAGACACACTTCACCACCACGCTGCTGCTGCGGGTAAATATGACCCGAGCTCGTCCTGCGCTGCTCCTTATTCATACGTCCATGAGTTCATTCTTATCAATCCAAGCAGAGATTTGCAGTTCATGTTCGTGCCTGGACTGTTTGATAAATGTATATTAATTATTGATATTATGAGAATAAAATATGATTATTTTTTATTATCGTAAAAGTGTTTCTGACGTTAAACTATTTATAATGAACTTGTTTTTTTTAATATTCATCATTCGACTATAATCAAACAATTTTCAACTATAATCAAACAATTTTCAACTATAATCAAACAATTTTCAACTATAATCAAACAATTTTCAACTATAATCAAACAATTTTCAACTATAATCAAACAATTTTCAACTATAATTAAACAATTTTCTACTATAATCAAACAATTTTCAACTATAATCAAACAATTTTCAACTATAATCAAACAATTTTCAACTATAATTAAACAATTTTCTACTATAATCAAACAATTTTCAACTATAATTAAACAATTTTCAACTATAATCAAACAATTTTCAACTATAATTAAACAATTTTCAACTATAATCAAACAATTTAAACTAAAGTCAAACAATTTTCGACTATAATCTAACAATTTTCAACTATAATTAAACAATTTTCAACTATAATCAAACAATTTTCAACTATAATCAAACAATTTTCAACTATAATCAAACAATTTTCAACTAAAATCAAACAATTTTCAACTATAATCAAACAATTTTGAAGTAAAATCAAACAATTTTCAACTATAATCCAACAATTTTCAACTATAATCAAACAATTTTCAACTATAATCAAACAACTTTCAACTATAATCCAACAATTTTCAACTATAATCAAACAATTTTCAACTATAATCAAACAATTTTCAACTATAATCAAACAATTTTCAACTATAATCAAACAATTTTCAACTATAATCAAACAATTTTCAACTATAATCAAACAATTTTCAACTATAATCAAACAATTTTCAACTATAATCAAACAATTTTCAACTAAAATCAAACAATTTTCAACTATAATCAAACAATTTTGAAGTAAAATCAAACAATTTTCAACTATAATCCAACAATTTTCAACTATAATCAAACAATTTTCAACTATAATCAAACAACTTTCAACTATAATCCAACAATTTTCAACTATAATCAAACAATTTTCAACTATAATCAAACAATTTTCAACTATAATCAAACAACTTTCAACTATAATCAAACAATTTTCAACTATAATCAAACAATTTTCAACTAAAATCAAACAATTTTCAACTATAATCAAACAATTTTCAACTATAATCAAACAATTTTGAAGTAAAATCAAACAATTTTCAACTATAATCCAACAATTTTCAACTATAATCAAACAATTTTCAACTATAATCAAACAACTTTCAACTATAATCAAACAATTTTCAACTATAATCAAACAATTTTCAACTATAATCAAACAACTTTCAACTATAATCAAACAATTTTCAACTATAATCCAACAATTTTCAACTATAATCAAACAATTTTCAACTAAAATCAAACAATTTTCAACTATAATCAAACAATTTTCAACTGTAATCAAATCATTTTCAACTAAAATCAACAATTTTCAACTATAATCAAACAATTTTCAACTAGAATCAAACAATTTTCAACTATAATCAAACAATTTTCAACTAGAATCAAACAATTTTCAACTAGAATCAAACAATTTTCAACTTTAACCAAACAATTTTCAACTATAATCCAACAATTTTCAACTATAATCAAACAATTTTCAACTATAATCCAACAATTTTCAACTATAATCAAACAATTTTCAATTATAATCAAACAATTTTCAACTATAATCAAACAATTTTCAACTATAATCAAACAATTTTCAACTAAAATCAAACAATTTTCAACTAAAATCAAACAATTTTCAGCTAAAATCAAACAATTTTCAACTTTAACCAAACAATTTTCCACTATAATCAATAGTAGATTTTATTCACATTAATATTATATATTATATCTTAAGAATCATTTTGATACATTTTGAATGCAGTTTATTTTAGCTCACCTTTGCTTCACCTCACAACCAAGTGTTTCTGATTTAGTTTTGTTTTTTGTGTTTAGGTTGCAGCTCTGAAGTACCTGCCAGCAGTTCTTCACGACGTTGAGAAAGTGTTTGATGCAAAACTACTGAGGTTAGCACACACACACACACACACACACACACACACACACACACACACACACACACACACACACACACACACACACACACACACACACACACACACACACACACACACACACACACACACTCAGATACACACACACACACACACACACACACTCACACTCACACTCACACTCAGATACAAACACTCACACTCACACTCAGATACAAACACACACACTCACACTCAGATACACACACACACACACACTCAGATAACACACACACACACACACACACACACACACACACTCACACTCGGATACAAACACACACACACACACACACACACACTCACACTCGGATACAAACACACACACACACACACACACACACTCACACTCAGATACAAACACACACACTCACACACACACTCACACTCAGATACAAACACAAACACACACACACACACACACAAACACACTCCGATACACACACACACACGCACACACACACACACACACACACACACACACACACACACACACACACACACACACACACACACACACACACACTCACACTCACACTCACACTCAGATACAAACACACTCACACTCACACTCAGATACAAACACACACACACACACACACACACAATCACACTCAGATACACACACACACACACACACACACACACACACACACACACACACACACACACACACACACACACACACACACACACACACACACACACACACACACATTGTTTGTCCCAGACAGAGCTGCAGCAGCTGTTTTGTCTTCTCTGTTTAAATCCCCTAAAGTTCCAGATTTAAAGTATTTTAAACATGTGTGTCACGGATACACAACCTTGTTGTGACCTTGTGTACTCGCTCGCTGGGTTTGATGTTCACAATTATTGTGGTTTAATATGGAATAACTGAAGAGGTTTGTATTTTCAAGAATCTGTTACGATGCGTATCAGGATACAGGTGCAACAATACGATATATTGTGATAGTGTAGTAACAAGTATATATGTGTAGTATTGTCCAGTACTTGACTCTGGTGTTGTAGTATTTACAGACCACATGACTCTTGAAAAAGTCGTAACTGCTTTCATTTGTTTTCAAACCAAAATATGTCCAAACATCAGCTTTAAAAGCTGTTGAAGTCACTGTATCCTCTCGTCCTCAGTCTACGCCAGGATTTCGCAGAATTTCATTGTTCCTTTAGATTTAACGGACATAATAGCAAAAATCTGTTGATACGATACACATCAGGATAAAGAGTCAACGGTACAATACATAGTTATATATCATGACACTGTTGTAACAAGTATTTATTTGTAGTATTGTCGAGTACTTGACTCTGGTGTTGTGATAGTGTAGTAACAAGGATATATGTGTAGTATTGTCCAGTACTTGACTCTGGTGTTGTGATAGTGTAGTAACAAGTATATATGTGTAGTATTGTCCAGTACTTGACTCTGGTGTTGTGATAGTGTAGTAACAAGTATATATGTGTAGTATTGTGCATTACTTGACTCTGGTGTTGTAGTATTTACAGACCACATGACTCGTGACAAAGTCATAACTGCTTTCATTTGTTTTCTGAAGTCCACTGTATCCTCTCGTCCTCAGTCATCGGCAGGATCTAATATGAAAAAAAGAAAATCATATATTAGATTTCATTTCATTGTTTTTTTAGCTGCGGAGGACATAATGACTGCTGCCATCTAGTGGCCGAAATCGTAATTGCAACAAAAAAAATGAACAAACACTGTGAATATTTGAATGATTATTGTAAATAGTAATCAAATTAAACTTAATTAAACAAATTACATTAAAAAAAAACTTAAATAAAAGGTAAACCATAAAAGAACTATGATAAAAAATAAAGTGATCTGTAAGCCCAAAAATAAAAACTGAAATCAAACTTTTTTCAACTAAAATCCAACGATTTTCAACTAAAATCAAACAATTTTCAACTATAATCAAACTATTTTCAACTAAAATCCAACAATTTTCAACTAAAATCCAACAATTTTCAACTTTAATCAACATTTTTCACTTAGAATCAAACAATTTTCAACTATAATCAAACAATTTTTAACAAGAATAAAAAAAGATTCAACTAAAATCAAACAATTTTCAACTAGAATCAAACTATTTTCAACTATAATCAAATATTTTCAACTAAAATCAAATATTTTCAACTAAAATCAAATAATTTTCAACTATAATCAAACAATTTTCAAATAAAATCAAACAATTTTCAACTTAAATCAAACACTTTTCAACTTAAATCAAATATTTTCAACTTAAATCAAATTTTTCAACTTAAATCAAACACTTTTCAACTGTAATCAGTCACAATACATAATACATGGATAAGAAATAAGCTCTAAAATCAAGGAAAGACTAAAAAACACAGAGTTAAAAGACTCTCATAATTTAAGTAGTTCTTCACACAATCACAGGTCAAACCCTGGAACACTTTGAGACTTTGTTTCTCCCTCAACGATGGAGATCATCTTGTGTTGAGCTAATGAAGTGCGACTCGGTGAAATGATATTTACCTTCTGACTGAAGCTGCTCCTCAGACTCATGAGAGATGTTGGACTCGTGGCTCTCGCTCCAGACTCTCAAGGTTTCAACTGTTGCTGCTTCAGTTCACGGCCGAACCTCCACCTTCAGCTCATGAATTATTTGCTGTTTTTCCTCTACGTCGTTCCGGGCTCGTGGGTCGACTACGCTCACACACACACACACACACACACACACACACACACACACACACACACACACACACACACACACACACACAGGGTTATAGATGGAAGTTAAAAGACACGTCTGGGTAATGTTGTCGGTCAGGAGCGCCTCAGGGTTGGAGAAAGTAGCCGTGAATGGTAATGGTGGAGCGTCGAGACTTCAAAGCTGCTCTTTGTTGGATCCTGAGCTCACCTGAGTCGATCCAGTATTAAGATGTTCAACCAAATAGAGTTTTGTCTTTTGAGTGATGAAGTCCAGACACTTCCTGTTCAAAGATGACGTTTCTGAGTCTCAGCACGTCAAGAAGAATTAGATATTTGAACTATAATCAAACAAGAATTAAACTATTTAAACTATAATCAAACAAGAATTAAACTATTTAAACTATAATCAAACAGTTTAAACGATATTCAAACAATTTAAACTAGAATCAAACAATTTAAACTAGAATCAAACTATTTTTACCTAAAATCAAACTATTTTCAACTATAATCAAACAATTTAAACTAGAATCAAACGATTTTTACCTAAAATCAAACTATTTTCAACTATAATCAAACTATTTTCAACTATAATCAAACACTTTTAAACTATAATCAAACTATTTTCAATTATAATCAAACTATTTTCAACTATAATCAAACAATTTTAAACTATAATCAAAAATCTTTTACCAAAAAATCAAACAATTTTCAACTAAAATCAAACAATTTTCAACTATAATCAAACTATTTTCAAACAATTTAAACTAGAATCAAACAATTTTCAACTAGAATCAAACAATTTAAACTAGAATCAAACCATTTTCAACTAGAATCAAACTATTTAAACTAGAATCAAACAATTTTCAACTTTAATCAAACTATTTTAAACTATAATCAAAAATCTTTTACCAAAAAATCAAACAATTTTCAACTATAATCAAACAATTTAAACTCGAATCAAACAATTTTCAACTAGAATCAAACTATTTAAACTAGAATCAAACAATTTTCAACTAAAATCAAACAATTTTCAACTAGAATCTAACAATATTTAACCAAAAATGAAACAATTTTCAACTAAAATCAAACTATTTTAAACTATAATCAAAAATCTTTTACCAAAAAATCAAACAATTTTCAACTATAATCAAACTATTTAAACTAGAATCAAACAATTTTCAACTATAATCAAAAATCTTTTACCAAAAAATCAAACAATTTTCAACTAAAATCAAACAATTTTCAAACAATTTAAACTAGAATCAAACAATTTTCAACTAGAATCAAACAATTTTCAACTAAAATCAAACAAGATGTTTCTT
Source organism: Callionymus lyra (assembly GCA_016630915.1). Taxonomy (NCBI): domain Eukaryota; kingdom Metazoa; phylum Chordata; class Actinopteri; order Syngnathiformes; family Callionymidae; genus Callionymus; species Callionymus lyra. The sequence goes on from JACEEU010000687.1 coordinate 21,575,509, forward strand.
TTAAATCTAAGATAAAAAATCTCCAACTCTTTGTTTCCACAGTGAGCTCCTTCACGACTTCTACTCCTGCATCCCCCCCGAGACCCTCCAGAAACAGAAGGTGACGTCGATGACGGAGATCGTCAACAGTCGTCTCTTCCAAAAGCAAGGTGAGAACATCATCATCATCATCATCATCATCATCATCGTGATCCTCATCAGACGCTACAAACATCACGACTTCACATTAGCTTGAGCTCGTGCAACACTCGAGGCTCGAAGGCACCGCGGATCAAACAGCTGCTCGCTCAGCACTTTACACCAGCAAGAACCACTAAATTAGGATTTATCCTGGAGCATCAGTGGCGAATAGAAATGCTAATGCCACGTAATACCCCCCCCCCCCCCCCCCGGTCAATCCACTAAAGTGCCTCTTCAGAAAGGATGTAATCAAAGGCTGCATTACAGATGTTTGTCCATTACTGCCGCTTTTACTTCGCGGCACTTTGTTCACTTAAAATCCAACTGTTAACCAGGAGACTTTCCTGAAGTCGTCCTGAAGGGTTTGATGCTGAAGATCATCACGTTTGCATTGGTGAGATATTGGACTCTTTACCTTCACTGAGGCCACACGTCTAGTATTGATCTCTTGGTAATAACTACGACTCACTGGGGAGTTTTACTTCAAATGTGATGCCGTTTATAAATTTGGCCTTTTGAGTGAAAATGTTGTGGCGGTTTAAATGTGTGTATTATCAACTATCTGTTACGATACGTGTCATGATACACAGGCAATTATACTATATATAGTGATATATTGTGATACTGTAGTAACAAGTATATATGTGTAGTATTGTCCAGTACTTGACTCTGGTGTTGAAGTATTTACAGACCACATGACTCTTGACGAAGTTGTTACTGCTTTTATTTGTTTTCAAACCAAAATAGGTCCAAACATCAGCTTTAAAAGCTGCTGGACTCACTGTATCCTCTCGTCCTCAGCACAATTATATCTTCCTTTAACTGTGCAGGATGTAATGAATTCTGCCATCTAGAGGCCTGAAGTTTAATTTCAACACAAAAATTAACAAACGGCATGAAAATTTGAGAGTTAATTGTAAATAAAAAAATATTAATTTTATGTTAAAAAAAAGAAAGTTATTCAAATATAAACCATAAAATAATTATAATAAAGGAACAAGGATATATATATAGTATTTTCCAGTACTTGACTCTGGTGTTGTGATAGTGTAGTAACAAGTATATATGTGTAGTATTGTCCAGTACTTGACTCTGGTGTTGTGATAGTGTAGTAACAAGGATATATGTGTAGTATTGTTGAGTATTTGACTCTGGTGTTGTGATAGTGTAGTAACAAGGATATATGTGTAGTATTGTCGAGTACTTGACTCTGGTGTTGTGTTATGTCCAAACATCAGCTTTAAAAGCTTCCGGGCGTGGAGTGTATCCTCTTGTTCTCAGTCATTGCATGATTTAAATGTTCCTTAAACTGTGCAGGATGTAATGAATTCTGCCATGTAGAGGCTGGAAGTTTAATTGCAACACAAAAATGAACAAGCGCCATGAATATTTGTGCCTAATTGGAAATAAAAATGTGTTAATTTTATATTAAAAAAAACAAAAAACATTGAAATATAAACCATAAAATAATTATAATAAAGGAACAATGATATATGTGTAGTATTGTCCAGTACTTGACTCTGGTGTTGTAGTAGTTAATAACTAGTACGTACACATGACTATTTGATCTGTAATGTAGTAACTGCTTTCATTTGTTTTCAAACCAAAATGTGGGTTTGTGATGTCCAAACATCAGCTTTAAAAGCTTCCGGGCGTGTAGTGTATCCTCTTGTTCTCAGTCATTCCATGATTTAAATGTTCCTTAAACTGTGCAGATGACATAATGTCTCTGCCATGTAGAGGCTGGAAGTTTAATTGCAACACAAAAATGAACAAGCGCCATGAATATTTGTGCCTAATTGGAAATAAAAATGTGTTAATTTTATATTAAAAAAAAAACAAAAAACATTGAAATATAAACCATAAAATAATTATAATAAAGTAACAAGTATATATATGTAGTATTGTCCAGTACTTGACTCTGGTGTTGTAGTATTTACAGACCACATGACACTTGTTGAAGTTGAATTGCAACACACAAATGAACAAATGTTAAATAAAAAAATAAATTATGAATTATTTTTATTTTTAGCATACTTTTTTTGGTATAAATACAAAGTATATAAATGTAAAAAAATATATAAAACATTTTTAATTGCATCATTCTTTATTACACCTAATATTTTGTTTTTAACAACCTTTTAATTAATCCTTATTAATTTACTCACTTAACTATTTTTATAATTTAAGCGTTAAATAAACGCCATCCTTGCATCTTCTCGACACAATTCAGGCTCGTTTGTTTGTCGTGTCGTTGTTTTCGGATCCAGAGATGTTTTCTGATGTTGACCAGGAACCTGTGATTCAATCTAAAGTATTTAAGGTGTTAAAACGCGTTGAATCACTGACGTCCGTAGATGAACGATGGACTCGCATCAGTTGCTTCACAGCAATAACACAAAGTGATCCTCGAGCTCCAACGTCTCAGAAAAACACGTCACGTTTCCTAAAGTCTGACTTACGAGCTGAGCTACAGCACTGGAGCTTCACTCCGGAGTCTGACGCTGCCAGTTTGGATTTGTGCCATTTTGTTATTGATCCTGTTTTAAATGATTCAATCCCTCGGAGGTAGAGCTGCACCTTTTTTCTTTCTTGGCCGGCCTCAACATCCTGAGTCACAGTGTTGCTCAGTCGCAAGTGTCGGGAGGAAACCAGGAGGTGAAGTTACAGCAGTGGAAACAGCCAGACATCAAATCCCTGTCACAGCAATATTGGCAACAAAGCTAACTTGTCACTTTTTCATTAGATTATAATATCGTATAAACTACTGCTGCACGATATTGGAAATATGACGATATTCGACAAGTGTATAGAAGGAAAACAATGCGATATTTCCCTTTCGTTCATTTCTGCGCTGGTAGAAAAATATCACTTATAACGCTCAATCTCGCGGGCATCGGTTTCCCGCCAAACTGAGCGACATCAGAGAGGAGCCGCCGGCTAAATCAATAATAAATCCACCTCCTTGTACACGCACACATAACACTTTATAAATGACGCTAACAACTTAGCTCGAGCTACGTGAAGACGCACACATAACACTTTATAAATGACGCTAACAACTTAGCTCGTTAGCATACGGTGAAGACGGACACATAACACTTTATAAATGACGCTAACAACTTAGCTCGTTAGCATACAGTGAAGACGCACACATAACACTTTATAAATGACGCTAACAACTTAGCTCGTTAGCATACGGTGAAGATGCACACATAATACTTTATAAATGACGCTAACAACTTAGCTCGTTAGCATACGGTGAAGACGCACACATAACACTTTATAAATGACACTAACAACTTAGCTTGTTAGCATACGGTGAAGACGGAAACATAACACTTTAGAAATGACGCTAACAACTTAGCTCGTTAGCATACGGTGAAGACGCACACATAACACTTTATAAATGACGCTAACAACTTAGCTCGTTAGCATACGGTGAAGACGCACACATAACACTTTATAAATGACGCTAACAACTTAGCTCGTTAGCATACGGTGAAGACGCACACATAACACTTTATAAATGACGCTAACAACTTAGCTCGTTAGCATACGGTGAAGACGCACACATAACACTTTATAAATGACGCTAACAACTTAGCTCGTTAGCATACGGTGAAGACGCACACATAACACTTTATAAATGACGCTAACAACTTAGCTCGTTAGCATACGGTGAAGACGCACACATAACACTTTATAAATGACGCTAACAACTTAGCTCGTTAGCATACGGTGAAGACGCACACATAACACTTTATAAATGACGCTAACAACTTAGCTCGTTAGCATACGGTGAAGATGCACACATAACACTTTAGAAATGACGCTAACAACTTAGCTCGTTAGCATACGGTGAAGACGCACACATAACACTTTATAAATGACGCTAACAACTTAGCTCGTTAGCATACGGTGAAGACGCACACATAACATTTATAAATGACGCTAACAACTTAGCTCGTTAGCATACGGTGAAGACGCACACATAACACTTTATAAATGACGCTAACAACTTAGCTCGTTAGCATACGGTGAAGACGCACACATAACACTTTATAAATGACGCTAACAACTTAGCTCGTTAGCATACGGTGAAGACGCACACATAACACTTTAGAAATGACGCTAACAACTTAGCTCGTTAGCATACGGTGAAGAGGCACACATAACACTTTATAAATGACGCTAACAACTTAGCTCGTTAGCATACGGTGAAGACGGACAGGTTTGTTTGGAAGTTCACGATCTTATAAGAAAACAACTGAGACGAGATGAAAAGTTCTTACGATATGTTGCTTTAACAGGAGGTTGAAAGAGACGAGTGACTGGATCACTAGTGTTTGACTAGATCATAAGTTAGTATTTCTTCCGTGTATATACTGAGCTGAGTCAGCACGCCGTCAAGACATGTCACCATAGCAACCGAGCCTTGCAAGCTGCGTCGCACAGTTCACAGACGGACGGAGACGTAAACGACAACGAGACATAGAAGTACAAATTGACAACTTTACAGAACGTGACACCGATTGGTTGAAGTGTGCATTTAAGAAATGTTAGATTTATACAATAAAACACTATAAATGATCACATGTTTTTGATATGTATATCACATAAGCCAATATATTGATATACGATATATCGTGAAGCCCTAATATAAAACTCAATAATTTCCCTTTTTTTAAGACTGTTCTCCTGCTCGTGTAGCTTATTTGTTACAAATAAATCATCTATGAAGGTCAGATTATTACATTTGCATCTTAACTGATTTGTTATTATTAGAGAGAATAGGCTCATTTCTTTTATCTTATTCCACTGAAGATTTTAAAGTTAATCCGAGCTCAGTAGCTCAAATATTATCAAGTTACCGCCTTTTTAAAACCTTTTAGCTCTCAGTGGCCTCCATGTCAATTTTTCGTAATCTGTCACAATCAGCCGAAAGAGTGACACGACTTTTAAGTCCATGCAAGCAATTCATGGATAGAGTAAGTTCCTCCTCATGACCATGTTTTCAACTTATTACTTTTTAAAGTTCGCTCTGAAATCTGGGCGAACGAGAGGTTACGAGAGTCCATTATGGCGTAATAATGGCTTCACTCCTCCTCCAGCTGTAATCACAAGCCCGCTTTGTTTATACAACGAGTCCCTTGGCGGTGGAGACTTTATGGATTGATGAGGCGTAGTGACAGACCTCCATGCTCGACCAATCACAGCAGAGTGGGTGTGGTTATGGTCAACAAGATTTCATCTCCAGAAAAAAAAAAGCGTTTTCAGTGGGCGGGGCTTAAAACCTTTTTTTAATGTCAATATTTCAATGAAAAGTTTTGTTCAACAGTTGACCAGAATCAAGTACTGGACAATACTACACATATATCCTTGTTACTACACTATCACAACACCAGAGTCAAATACTCGACAATACTACACATATATCCTTGTTACTACACTATCACAACACCAGAGTCAAATACTCGACAATACTACACATATATCCTTGTTACTACACTATCACAACACCAGAGTCAAGTACTGGACAATACTACACATATATCCTTGTTACTACACTATCACAACACCAGAGTCAAATACTCGACAATACTACACATATATCCTTGTTACTACACTATCACAACACCAGAGTCAAGTACTGGACAATACTACACATATATCCTTGTTACTACACTATACCACAACACCAGAGTCAAATACTCGACAATACTACACATATATCCTTGTTACTACACTATCACAACACCAGAGTCAAATACTCGACAATACTACACATATATCCTTGTTACTACACTATCAAAACCCCCGGGTCTTTTTTTTTCCTTTATACTACACATATATCCTTGTTACTACACTATCACAACACCAGAGTCAAATACTCGACAATACTACACATATATCCTTGTTACTACACTATCACAACACCAGAGTCAAATACTCGACAATACTACACATATATCCTTGTTACTACACTATCACAACACCAGAGTCAAGTACTGAACACAACTAGTGAGTTTAATTAAAATCCCCGGGATACTCCGGGTACTTTGGCTCATTACTCATATACGTTTGTTAGAAACGCATATTTTTAAATATACATTTCTTTCACCACGATGTCCAAACCTTCCCGTCTTCACCTTCCAAATATGATGCATTACTTATTTATTCACCCGTTCATTCATAACCGGCTCCGTCCTGAACTCGGCCTCAGCAAACGAGGTCTGACACGTCGTCTAATTGAGACGCATCTCAGCGTTCCATGGTAATCGCAGGGTTTTTTTCCTGCAAGTGTGTCCGGAGCAGGAGCGAGGAGTGATGTATTTGTAACAGCGAGCCGCCCCTGGTGTCCTATCAGCGCCCGGCAATTCATATCTAATAGCCTCACCTGCCACTGACACCGTGGGCAGCACGATGTGTTGAGGGTTCCTGGTTAGAAGTGATTTACCAGGAGGGATCTCAGATTATTGTAGATTGCAATTTCATTTTAATATCGTGGAGAACGGAAACACGTCCCGGAAGCCTTAACATCCCCTCGGGATGAAGCCAGACTTGACATCGTGAAGATGATGGTTTTGATGGATTTTGAATCGACGACAGGCAATTAAAGTGGATTCAGCCTCGTCTGGAGAAGAACATGTTCGGTTTGATTAACTTTGAGTTTAACATGTTACAGAGTCTGAATCATTCTTTCTATCCATGTGGTTCTTTGCTGAGGATTCGTACGTCCTTGTTGGTTCCCTTCCGTGAATCTTTGGGGGGTCCCCCCCGGGGGTTTTTTGGGGGTTCCCCCGGGGGGTTTTTGTTGGGTTTCCCCCGGGGGTTTGTGGTTTTTTTTCCCCGTGGTTTTTTTGGGTTTTTTTCTTGGGTTTTTTTTTGGTTTTTTTTTTTTTCTTTTTTTTTTTGTTTTTTTTCCCCCTTTTTTTTTTTTTTTTTTTTTTTTTTTTTTTTTTTTTTTGTTTCTTTTTTTTTTTTTTTTTTTTTTTTTTTTTTTTTTTTTTTTTTTTTTTTTTTTTTTTTTTTTTTTTTGTTTTTTTTTTTTTTTTTTTTTTTTTTTTTTTTTTTTTTTTTTTTTTTTTTTTTTTTTTTTTTTTTTTTTTTTTTTTTTTTTTTTTTTTTTTTTTTTTTTTGCCCCCTTTTGTTCCCTTCCGTGAATCCTTGTTGGTTCCCTTCCGTGAATCCTTGTTGGTTCCCTTCCGTGAATCCTTGTTGGTTCCGTCAACTCAGATTTCCAGATGTTTCTTATCACATTTTTGCTGATGACATCCAGCTCTACTGCTCTTTTGATCCAACTGAGCCCCAGAGGCTGAACTTAGTCAATTGTTTGCTAGAAATCAAACAATGAGTGAAAACACTTTGCAGCTAAATGTGGACAAAACTGAAACTCTGGTGATTGCTCCTGATGATAAGGGTCCAGGGTTGAGTCAGTACTTGGGTGACTTAGGTCAGTCTGTCAAACTGAGCCTGAGAAACCTGGGTGTTGTATTTGATAAAGACATGTCTCTTGTTCAACACTGAAGAAAACTGACCAGAAACTGTTTCCTTCAACTGAGAAAAATCTCTAAACTTAGGAAAATGTTGTCAGAACATGATCTGGAGCTTGTAATCCATGTGTTTGTGTCTTCTCGTCTGGACTATTGTAACAGTTTGTTTTCATGCCTTAACAAGAAGCCTCGCCTGCAGTTGATTCAGAACTCTGCAGCAAGAATTGTAACCCGCTCAAGTAGAAGAACTCACATTTCTCTGATCCTTAAAACTCTTCACTGGCTTCCAGTTTCTTTCAGGATCAACAAAATGTTGGTTCTTACTTTCAGATCTATTCAAGGTCAGACCTTCCATCAGTGATCTGATCCAGCCTTACACCCCAGCTCGGGCTCTGAGGTCTGTGGATCAGAATCTACTTATGGTTCCTGAACACGGTTCAGGACCAGAGGAGAGAAATCCTTCCAGAATGTTGCTCCTGATCTTTGGAAGCATCTCTGTGTTTGATGGATCTACTGACTCCTTCAAGAAACATCTTAAGACGTTTCTATTTGTTCAGGCTTTTCCTAGATTTTCTGGAACTCGTGTTGTGTTATCAGTTTTATCCCTTTATTGAATATTGTTTTAATTGTTTAAGCGCTTTGTGACCCTGGTCTAGAAAAGCGCTATATAAATAAATATTACTTACTTACTTACTTCCATGCGTCCTTGTGGATTCCCTCGTGTGTGTAAAAGTGTATTTTTATATAATAGATTCAGTCGTTTTAAGTCCAGGCTCTAACGTTTCTCTGCGAGTCGACAGCATTAAAGTTTGTTGTTAACCTTTAGCTCGAGCCTCGTGTAAAGTGTGTCCTTTAAATGGCAGTCGAGCTCTGAGGAATGTGTTTGATTTTAATTCATTGATTAAACATTTTCTCTGTGCAGTGTTTGAACACGAGCTCGGCTTCATTAGAACTCTTTCAAGCGGTCGCTTCCATTTCAGGACATATTTAAAAATAAAATATTTATTTAAGTTGTTTACGCCGTTTTAAAACTTCTTCAAACTTAGAATTCAAACTTTCAACCAAGGTTTCAGATGAACTCGACTGCGATATCTGTCATCACGCCCCACTTTGTTTCCACAACGAGTCCCTTGGAGGTGGAGACTTCATGCTTGACCAATCACAGCAGAGTGGGCGTGGTCATGGTCAACAAGATCTCATCTCCAGAAAGTGTTTTCAGTGGGCGGAGCTTAAGATCATTTTCTAATGTCAATATTTGAAATGAAAAGAGAGTTTTGTACAAACACACACTGATGATACAATAGAGTCACAACATCAACAACAACAACAAACACTTGAATCTCTGGGTCAGGGTGACCCGGAGGCTTGAAAACAAATGTGTTTGTGGTATCCCTTGTAAGTAAGTAAGTAAGTAATTTGTATTTATATAACGGTTTTCCAGACCAGGGTCACAAAGCGCTTAAACAAACAAAACAAAATTCAATTCAATTTTGTTGTTACTAGGTTTACTAACTCATTTTTGGACAAATTATACTATTTATAGCCTTGAGGAAGCGTGTGTGTGTGTGTGTGTGTGTGCGTGCGTGCGTGTGTGTGTGCGCATGCGGGTGGTAAAAAATAACTTGAAAATCTGACGTTGAATTTGTTCATTTATTGTTTATAAAAACCGTCACATTCTCCTTCCTTTGATCCAAACATCAATATAAATATGATTAAACTCACTATCCTTTTATAACAAAGTATCGACATAAGAAAGTGAAATTCACTTAATCTTTTTAAAGTATTTTCGCCTCTTTGGAAAATCAGCAAAATGGTTTGTGGCTGGAAAATGGAAAAGTTTTTTCGCTCTTGCCTGAGAACGTCGTTGCCATTAATCCATCTTTGGCTGGTTTTCATTGACTCTAAAGTACTTATCTGTCCTTTAAGCAAACACTCTGTCTGGATTAAGTCGTCTGGCACGCACCGACACACACTCACACACACCAACACACACACACACACACAGGGGTTTAAATTGCTACACAAACAAACAACGCTGACACACGGGTTAATCAGATTTACCGATCAAACTAAACGTACGCGACAAATTATGGGTCAATTTGAGGCACATTATGAAGGAACCGTCGCGACAGATTGAGACGGAGGGAAAGATGGAGAGAGCGATGGAGAGAGAGAGAGAGAGAGCGAAGGATTGGAGGGGAAAAAAAACAAAAAGAAGATGCAATTTTCTGTATCCACGAGTTGCCAAAAGCTGCAAAAAACCCTGCAGTTGTTTCTGTTCTCTTGCAACTTCTTCTTCAGGCAGAAACCTACTTAAAACCAGGCTCGTGACACACCTCAATACGTGAGGAGTGTCATCGAGTTCAAATAATCTCTGGGATTATTATGCAATCGAACCACGAGGACACCGTCGACCCGTAAGCGTCCATTAAGTCAGATTAAGTGGGAAAAACGTGATTCAGGTTAAGAGCAGAGACGACCGCGACGTTTGGTGACGGAGAAACGTTCGTACGAGTGTTTGGGATTATTTATGCGTTCTCTCTGTTCTCTCTGTTCTCTCTGTTCTCTCCGTTCTCTCCGTTCTCTCCGTTCTCTCCGTTCTTCTCCGAGTTTTAAGACCGACATAAGTTTGAGTTTGACGGCTTTACTGCCGGAGTCGGGATGAAGTCCGATGCATCATCGGCGGCGCCGAGTCCTCCTTTCTTCTCAGGACACGTCCAGGGATCTGAACATTAATCATACGAATGTGTCGTTAAGAAGGAAATTGAACATTTTAATCTTAATAAATGTGTAAATGAGTCGTTTTTTTTAATGAATCGTGGTATTTTTCACGTCATTTTGTTTAATTTGTCGCAGATAAAACGCCTATAATTACTTAAATAAATACCTTTTTCCTGATGATTCAATTCTGATGTGACCTCAGGGTCAAGGTGACCCGGAGGCCCGAAAATAATTATAGTTTGTTGGATCCTCTGTGTTGCCTCTTGGTTCCATAAATACACATGCAGTGGTGGAGGTCGTTCACCTTGACCCAGATACAACACAAAGGGATACCACAAACACATTTGTTTCCCGGGCCTTCGGGTCACCTTGACCCTGAGGTAACACATGGGTTAAGGGCAGCAGAGCCACAACCTTTCCTGTGTGTGAACCAGATCAACACTTTCATTCGACAGGTTCTTACCAGGGCGTCTAAAATGTTGTCACTGGGTCAAGGTGACCCGAATGTGTTTGTGGTATCCCTTGTGTTGTCTCTGGGTCAAGAAGATACACTTCAGGGATTAAGACTGTTTGTTGATCTTGATTGTTTTTAATCTATAACATGGATTTAAAACTCAACTGGGTTGTTTCTTAATTATTATTCAATTAAAAAAAGTTGCTTCAATTAAAAAAAGATAAAATAAAAATAAAAAAAATAAAAAAATAAAGTAACTTAAATAAAAAAAGATTATATAAAAAAAGGTACTAAAATAAAAAAGATTCAATAAAAAAAAATGTAATAAAAAAAGTAACTTAAATAAAATAAAAAAGGAACTTAAATAAAATTAAAAAAGGAATTTAAATAAAACTTTAACCAAAATATATATTTTCAAACAGTTTTCTTTGATTGAAATTGTGGGCGGAGCCACATTATGGACGTTTGTGTCTTAATTATTTAATCCGAAAAAAAGTTGCTTCAATCAATTGAAACTTTTTTTTTTTTTTTTCATTTTTGTATTTATTGAAGTCGCTTTTTTTTAATTGAATAAAGGAACAAATCCACTTCCAAAGGTTAAAAGCTAAAAAAAAAATACGATTTTGTTGATGGAACTGTTGAAGGTCAAAGACTTTTTGTTTCTTTCTTTCACCTGAAAACCCCGGAGGACGAACTGTTCTGCAGCTGGTCCCGAGCGAAGGAAAAGAAAGTGTGGGTCAGACTTTTATCGATCTCCTCGTAAGCCTCGGACAGATGGCATCACAGCTTTGGAAGCTCAACTTCCAATTTATGTTCGAAAATCTCCGAAAATAATGACGGACACGCAGGAAAATGATGACAATACGGCGGAAGCAGAATTTGTGCAATTTGACATGATTTGAGGATAATCGGCTTAAAACGCAAACAAAGAGGGAACTGATTTAACCTCCTGAGAACCAGGATTTACCTTTTTCCATTTTTAATTTCCGTTATCGTGTAACGGATGAGCCGGAGGAGGAGGCGGAGTCTGAAGATGAGTCGCGTTTCATGCGTTTGTATATGATGTGGCGTTTAGTTCTTCAAACGTAAATCGTGAGTTTTTCTCCTCGGCTGTGAAGCTGATCCCTGAGAGTCTCAGCTCAGCAGCTCGTCCACAAACATCTTGATAATCCTGAGACATCGCGACTGAATATAAACGACAGTTTCAGATATTATTAGTATAAATTACCATCTATTCAGTAGCACTGAGTATTGTCAAGGTACTGTTGGTGCGTATCACGATACATGTGCGACGATACGATGTATTGTGATACTGTAGTGACAACGATATATTGTTACTTTTGAAGAAACAACACTTTCTCTGGCTTTTACAACAAAAAAATTAACAAATACTTTCTCTAGTCAATTGTGAAAGAACTTCTTCAAAATATCAACAACAAATGTAAACTTATATTAACAATGAAGTGCACATTGACACAATAAACCTGGATCAACATGTAATATGCAGTATCTGTCAGTGTTTAATTAAACTTTAAACTTTGTTTTAAAGTCAAAATGAGTCCAAACATCCGCTTTAAAAGCTGCTGGACTCTGGTGTTTCCTTTTCTTTTTCACTTATTGCTGCCATTTCAACCGTTTTTTGTTGTTTCTTTGACACGGAGGAAATGACGAATGTCGCCAACTAGTGGTCGGAGGTTTAATTGCAGCACAGAAAGGAATAAACACAGTGAATATTTGAATGTTGAACATGTAATAAAACAACGAATAAATAAAAAAGTTTCTTCAATAAAACAAAATCAATTAAAAAAAGTTGCTTTAATAATAAAAAAAAATCTATTAAAATGTTATTTCAAACTAAAAAAAACAAAATGATTTAACAAAAAAAAAACTTTAAATTTAATTAAAAGCATCAACCAAAAGAAAACAAAAACATGTTTGATCTAAAGGTAGATTCACTAAAATAATATTAAAAACAGTATTTTTGGTCAAACCAAATGGTTGCTTTTATCATAAAACATTCCAAATCGAATAGAAAATGTTTCTTCATTTACAAATACATTGCAATAAAGAAGTTGCCTCAGTCCAAAAAAGTTTAATTAAAAGAAACTTTTAACACCTTTTTTTTGTTTGTGACATATCACCTTTTTTATTGACATTAAAGTTAAAACAAGTAGTGTTTTTTTTGTATAATAAATAAACAAATCTACCCTCATAACTCTTGTTTTTTCTAAAATTGTTGTCTTTTGTACACACACTATTGAAATATAAACCATTAAATAACTTAATAACTTAATTAAATATGGATAGATAGTTTCGCATTAAAAATATTTCGATGTATCATCATAAAAATGTACTATATTTTCTTACTCCTCTATTTAGTATGAGTTTGTCTTGTTTTTCTTTGTCTTCACCAAGATGTCGTTTTTCACGTCATGCTGGTGCAGATGATATTTAACAAGCGCTCGATGAATCCTTTATTTTTTCTCCTCTGGAACTTGAATTAAACAACTACTGCGATCGCAGCAGGATCTTCACTGTCACCTTCGACGACTCGTCTCTTTTCCTTCTTCTGGTTCTGTTTTTCATCGACTCGGCTGGAGACCTTTAATTAGAACGTTTGCTGTGTCGGAAGATAATGAAGCAGCTTTTTCACAGTTACACGGAGAACTGGGTCTCAGGCTCCATTGAAACTGGAAGACAATGGAAGATATATATATATATATATCTTCTATTTTTATATATTTTATATATAAATCCAAATGATTTACTTGCTCACAAAATGCCGTCCCTCATTTCAGTGAAGGCAGGAATGCCAGCAAAAGACTTCTACAGCAGCTCAAGAATGAGTGAAACATTCTATCACAATGTTCAGAAAGTATCCAGGATAAGTACTTAAGTAGTAAAATCCTAAAAACTTTTTCATAATTCACAGGTCATTTATCCCTATTTATGGTATTTATAAACTCTACCCAACACTTCCCACATTCTCACACAGTTTAAACAACATATAAAAACATGGATAGTGTTAAGAAAACGCTGTTATTAATATTTACGACAAGTACAATAGACATGGTTTGAATTAACAACATTTATTTGTACTTACAACTCAATATATGACGTCCCTCTCAACATACCTCTCAGTAACGGTGACCTGAACGGCTCCTGTAATGCTTTGCCGCCCAGCCAACCAATCACCGCTGTCGCTCACGTTTTTCATGGCAACAAAGACATGTACTTTAGCACTTCTAAAGTATTTAGTGTACTCAGCCGTTACTAAATGGAGCATTGTATAGAAAGGCATCAACATGGGAGTTTACAGTTTTGTGCACCATAAGTAAGGTGGGTAGTTAGTGTGTCTAGTTCTAAGTTCTAAGGCTAGGGACCCCTGTGATTGTACTAATAAGATTAATGTTGACTTTAAAAATCATAACTTTTAGATCCACAGTCTTTGGTTTAGATATTATATCTTTAAAAACGTTAACCTTAATAGCCTTGAGAAAAAAAAAATGGCATATTATAATAGCAAGTTTCATTAATACTTTCTGTATTTCTGTAAGTGTAAACACATAATATTCTTATCTCTTTTTCAAGGTTCTCTGCGGTTAATTTCCTTCCTTTCATCCTCACCGAGTGAATTCAATTAATAAAGTCTAATCGAATCCCTTAAGTCAGAGGTGGGCGTTTAAATGTCCTCAGGGGCCACATTATATACAGACTCTTCTCGATCCTTCGTTTCTCAATAAGAATTCAGATTATCTGCGGCTGATTTTGAAGGATCAGCTTCGGCCGATTTCACCGATGAACTCGTCTTGTTAAAGCTTGATCTCGCGTCCGATAAGTAGATCGACATCTTCGCCCTCGTCTCCCGGCGCCTCCTCCGAGAGCTCGAGTCCGTGGTCGGAGTTCAGCGCCCGGAGCGCCGGCTCCTGTAAGTGCTGATCACTCCTGCCGGAGAACGACCTGAACATGGCGTCGTTCGAAGCCTTTGTAGCTCATGTTCTTACAAGAACCGAAGCCCTCGAGGAGCCGAGAGCGCTTCAAAGAAGTCCATAAGAAAAGCCACCGCTCGGCCGGGAGCAGCAGATATTAACATTCCTGATGTGAGTCGCCGAGAAGAATCTCTTTGGACGATAACACGCTATTGTTAAAAGAAACATTGATCACATTTGTTGAGAATTATCCAGAGATTTTACTCGGAACCAAATGTATTTTAAAGAGCAACAAACATCTTTGAGTCAGAAGGTCGCGTCGATTCCAAGCTTCAGGCGACTCTTTGAATTTTATGTTGAGGTTTTCTTCGGAGATCTTGTCTTTTTTTACCTCGGCCTGAAAAGGTTTTTCGCCGACAAACGAGTGCGAACGATTGCTTTTATCTTTCTGCCCTTTTATTGGTTCAATAACATGTATTTTTTTCATAAAATCTGATGTTTTGTCCAAGTAAAAGTCAATTTAAATTGAACTGAAACGTTTTTTTGGATCAAACAAAGTCTTTCACTTCATATTTCATATGTAAATAAAAACAAATGTATTTAAATAAACATTCACTGTGCAAAACACCTTAAAACACCATTTATTTAAGTCAAATTGTTTGCCCACGAGAGATATGGACTGTTATCTAAAACTAAAGTGAGGTTGATTGATTCTTTTCATTTTTTTCTCCAACTCCCGACATGAGAATTAATCTCTGCAATTTCTAAATGCGTTTAATGGGACAAAACATCTAAATCATAATCGAGTTAGCGATGAATCAGAAGCACTTTAGCGATTGAACTTTGTCTAGTGATACAAAAATCCTCTTGAATTGATTAATGACCACGAATTAAAACAAATGTTATAAAGTTAAGAACCTGCATATGGAAATCAAAAAGGTAATTAGAAATAGTAAATGTAATCTGTTTAATAATCCAGCTTTTAAATTGGATTCTATCCCCGGAGCAGGTTTTATTGCTCGACGGGTCACGGTGACCCGGGGTCACCTGGTCCGAGGGGGGGGGGGCGAGATCCCTCTGAAAGTTTAATGGTCCCTCATTGTCCCGGCGGAGGAGGACAGATTATTATTTCCATCTGGTGCGGACGGGCAACAGAGATTAAATCTGCTCGCTGGATTAAACGGATTAAACAAACATTCCCGCCATCTTTTATCAATTCCACGTATTCCCGCCGCGACACAAGCGCGTCCATCTCTTCTGACGGAGCGTCGGTCGTCCTCGCAGCAGTGGACGCTCTCGCCTCACTTCATAATGGAGCTAACAAGCGATGAGCTTCTAATGGCTTCCCTCCACCTGGAGTGATGGGCTGGAGGCGGGGGAGGTGTGGGCCGGGGGGAGAGCGAGGAAAGATGGATGAAAAGAAAAAGGCGTCGGTCAAGGTTATGTCTGGAGAACGACTTCATCACTCGCTACTCTTTATGTATTCCCTTTCATACGAGCGGGGAAAGTGTGTCGGAACATAAAGTTTTCTTCGCTCGTTGACGTGTTACTCTTGATGGGTCGACTAAAAATGGTTCTGGTCCGACTGGAGTTTCCATCCGAAGTCTTCAGAGTCTGGATCTTACAGACCTGACGGATGATTTCAATTTTAAAATGTTCAGTATGTCCTTCAACACTGTGCAAATACATAGTACTAGTGGTGTGTACTGGCAAGAATACACAAATATCACGATACAGGGTCAACGATACAATGTAAAGTGATAGTGTAGTAACAAGTATAGATGAGTAGTATTGTCGAGTACTTGACTCTGGTGTTGTGATAGTGTAGTAACAAGTATATATGAGTAGTATTGTCCAGTACTTGACTCTGGTGTTGTGATAGTGTAATAACATGTATATATGTGTAGTATTGTCGAGTACTTGACTCTGGTGTTGTGATAGTGTAATAACATGTATATATGTGTAGTATTGTCGAGTACTTGACTCTGGTGTTGTGATAGTGTAGTAACAAGTATAGATGAGTAGTATTGTCGAGAACTTGACTCTGGTGTTGTGATAGTGTAGTAACAAGTATATATGTGTAGTATTGTCAAGTACTTGACTCTGGTGTTGTGATAGCGTAGTAACAAGTATAGATGAGTAGTATTGTCGAGTACTTGACTCTGGTGTTGTGATAGTGTAGTTACAAGTATATATGTGTAGTATTGTCGAGTACTTGACTCTGGTGTTGTGATAGTGTAGTAACAAGGATGTATGTGTAGTATTGTCTAGTACTTGACTCTGGTGTTGTGATAGTGTAGGAACAAGTATATATGTGTAGTATTGTCAAGTACTTGACTCTGGTGTTGTGATAGTGTAGTAACAAGGATGTATGTGTAGTATTGTCTAGTACTTGACTCTGGTGTTGTGATAGTGTAGGAACAAGTATATATGTGTAGTATTGTCAAGTACTTGACTCTGGTGTTGTGATAGTGTAGTAACAAGTATATATGTGTAGTATTGTCGAGTACTTGACTCTGGTTTTGTGATACTGTAGTAACAAGTATACATGTGTAGTATTGTCGAGTACTTGACTCTGGTGTTGCAGTATTTACAGACCAAATGACTCTTGACGAAGTTGTAACTGCTTTTATTTGGTTTTAAACCAAAAACTGTATGTCCAAACATCAGCTTTAAAAGCTGCTGGGGTCACTGCATCCTCTCATACTCAGTTACAACTGGACATATTTTGGTTTCAAAACACATGAAAGCAAACATCAGCTTTTAAAGCTGCTGGTCGACTGTATCCTCTTGTCCTCAGTCATAACTGCTTTCATTTGTTTTTGAAACCAAAATATGTCCAAACATCTGCTTTAAAATCTGCTGGATGTATCCTCTTGTCCTCAGTCATCACCAGGATCTCACAGGATTTCATTGTTCCTTCAGCTGCGGTGGATGTAATGACTGCCACAAAATTACTGTGAATATATGTTAATTGTTAATAAACTAAACAAAAATAAAAAATATTGGCCAGAATTTTAATCGAAAAAATCTGATCTGATAATTTGCATGTTTATTTTAAATAAAAAATATTTTATTATAGTAGTAGCTTTAACCCTAGGGTTTTTTCTGGGTCAAGGTGACCTGAAGGGACCGAAAAGAAATGTGTTTGTTTTATCCCTTGTGTTGTCTCTGGGTCAAGGTGAATCCCTGGCTTCCATAAATACATATGCAGTGATGGGAGGGGAGGGAGGGGGGGGTCATTCACGGGTCACATTGACCCTGAGATAGCACAAGGTTTAAAAACTGCTGGAGTCCAACGTATCCTCTCATCCCCAGTCATTGCCAGGGCCTTGCGGGATTCCTTGCTCCCTTAACTGCAGATATTTGATGTAAATACTGCTGCCATCTAGCGGTCGGAGGTTTAAATGCAACACAAAAATGACCAAAAAAATCATTGAACCATTTCCTATATACACACTTTGAAATATAAACCATAAAATATATATATAATAAAATTATATATATATAATACTCAAAAGTGTTTTAATTACTTCACACAATAATTATATAAATCTATGTAGAACTAACTAAATATACGTTTAAATATGTTTAAAAAGACAGACTGGGGCCGAACGATAGATTTCAAAGTGACACAATAGAAACTGTTCTCGGTCTTGAATCAAAACCACCTGCTCTTGCTGAGGTCGTCACATTTTTTTGGGGGAGAAGTGAACCTGGACTTCTTTATCTCCCGGACCCGTCGTAATTTGTCTTGTTGCCTCTTCCAGAGCGTTGACAGCACCGCCGCCGGAGCGCCAGCTCGGGATCCTGGTGTCAGCACTTTTGTGATGTGGCTGCTTCCATGACGCTCTCAAGAATGATTGTTGGAATTTATGTCCCCAAACATTCACAGTTGGGGGATGAAAGATATACTCGTCTCTTGTTTCTACAGGTCACCAGAATTTGCTTCTTTCACATCCGTCATGTCGTCGCTGGAAGAGCTTAGTTTAGCTTTTTACTCGGAAGACGACGAGGTTCACGATCAGAGACGTTCTAGAGCTGATGGTTCGATGGTTGATCGACACTTTCCTCATGTTAGTTTGACTATTTTCTTAAACAAGTTTTCTTTGCTATAGTTCCTGGTTTGTAAGTATTTGGGTTTTGTGTCCGATCTTTATTTTGAACTAAAGAACTAAAAACTTCAATTCAAAATTAACATTTTAAGTGTTAACATGGCAAATATATGATATATGTTTAGTATTGTCGCGTACTTGACTCTGGTGTTGTGACACTGTAATAACAAGGATATGTGTAGTATTGTGGAGTACTTGACTCTGGTGTTGTGATCCTGTAGTAACAAGGATATATGTGTAGTATTGTCCAGTACTTGACTCTGGTGTTGTGATCCTGTAGTAACAAGGATATATGTGTAGTATTGTCCAGTACTTGACTCTGGTGTTGTGATACTGTAGGAACAAGTATATATGTGTAGTATTGTCCAGTACTTGACTCTGGTGTTGTGATCCTGTAGAAACAAGTATATATTTGTAATAGTGTGGAGTACTTGACTCTGGTGTTGTGATACTGTAGTAACAAGTATATATTTGTAATATTGTGGAGTACTTGACTCTGGTGTTGTGATCCTGTAGTAACAAGTATATATGTGTAGTATTGTCCAGTACTTGACTCTGGTGTTGTGATCCTGTAGTAACAAGTATATATTTGTAATATTGTGGAGTACTTGACTCTGGTGTTGTGATCCTGTAGGAACAAGTATATATTTGTAATAGTGTGGAGTACTTGACTCTGGTGTTGTGATCCTGTAGTAACAAGTATATATTTGTAATATTGTGGAGTACTTGACTCTGGTGTTGTGATCCTGTAGTAACAAGTATATATGTGTAGTATTGTCCAGTACTTGACTCTGGTGTTGTGATCCTGTAGTAACAAGTATATATTTGTAATATTGTGGAGTACTTGACTCTGGTGTTGTGATCCTGTAGTAACAAGTATATATGTGTAGTATTGTCCAGTACTTGACTCTGGTGTTGTGACACTGTAATAACAAGGATATGTGTAGTATTGTGGAGTACTTGACTCTGGTGTTGTGATCCTGTAGTAACAAGGATATATGTGTAATATTGTCCAGTACTTGACTCTGGTGTTGTGATCCTGTAGTAACAAGGATATATGTGTAGTATTGTCCAGTACTTGACTCTGGTGTTGTGATACTGTAGGAACAAGTATATATTTGTAATAGTGTGGAGTACTTGACTCTGGTGTTGTGATCCTGTAGAAACAAGTATATATTTGTAATAGTGTGGAGTACTTGACTCTGGTGTTGTGATCCTGTAGTAACAAGTATATATGTGTAGTATTGTCCAGTACTTGACTCTGGTGTTGTGATCCTGTAGTAACAAGTATATATTTGTAATATTGTGGAGTACTTGACTCTGGTGTTGTGATCCTGTAGTAACAAGTATATATGTGTAGTATTGTCCAGTACTTGACTCTGGTGTTGTGACACTGTAATAACAAGGATATGTGTAGTATTGTGGAGTACTTGACTCTGGTGTTGTGATCCTGTAGTAACAAGGATATATGTGTAGTATTGTCCAGTACTTGACTCTGGTGTTGTGATCCTGTAGTAACAAGGATATATGTGTAGTATTGTCCAGTACTTGACTCTGGTGTTGTGATCCTGTAGGAACAAGTATATATTTGTAATATTGTGGAGTACTTGACTCTGGTGTTGTGATCCTGTAGAAATAAGTATATATTTGTAGTTTCCTGTAATAACAAGTAGATATTTTGTAGTATTGTGGAGTACTTGACTCTGGTGTTGTGATCCTGTAGTAACAAGGATATATGTGTAGTATTGTCCAGTACTTGACTCTGGTGTTGTGATCCTGTAGTAACAAGGATATATGTGTAGTATTGTCCAGTACTTGACTCTGGTGTTGTGATCCTGTAGGAACAAGTATATATTTGTAATATTGTGGAGTACTTGACTCTGGTGTTGTGATCCTGTAGGAATAAGTATATATTTGTAATAGTGTGGAGTACTTGACTCTGGTGTTGTGATACTGTAGTAACAAGGATATATGTGTAATATTGTGGAGTACTTGACTCTGGTGTTGTGATCCTGTAGAAACAAGTATATATTTGTAATAGTGTGGAGTACTTGACTCTGGTGTTGTGATACTGTAGGAACAAGTATATATTTGTAATAGTGTGGAGTACTTGACTCTGGTGTTGTGATCCTGTAGTAACAAGTATATATTTGTAATATTGTGGAGTACTTGACTCTGGTGTTGTGATCCTGTAGTAACAAGTATATATGTGTAGTATTGTCCAGTACTTGACTCTGGTGTTGTGATCCTGTAGTAACAAGTATATATTTGTAATATTGTGGAGTACTTGACTCTGGTGTTGTGATCCTGTAGTAACAAGTATATATGTGTAGTATTGTCCAGTACTTGACTCTGGTGTTGTGATCCTGTATCAACAAGTATATATTTGTAATATTGTCCAGTACTTGACTCTGGTGTTGTGATCCTGTAGGAACAAGTATATATGTGTAATATTGTGGAGTACTTGACTCTGGTGTTGTGATACTGTAGGAACAAGTATATATGTATATATATAGAGAGAGAGGATGTAATGACTTGTGCCATCTAGAGGCTGGGAAGTGTAATTGCAACACATAAATGAACAAAATAATGAATTATTCTAATTTAAAAAAAAAAAATCGATTTCAATTTTTTTATTTTATTCAAACTTAATTCAAATGCTATCAATAAAATATGGTTAAAATACAATTTGATATAAAAGAAAAGATATAAACACATAATTACAGTATCGCTGCTGGAGTCACTGTATCCTCTCGTCCTCAGTCATCGCCAGGATTCCATTGTTTCTTTAACTGCCGTAACAACTGCTGCCATCTAATGGCCGGAAATTTGGTTGCAACACAAGATTACTTTGAATGTATACACGTTAGTTGTTAATACACTAAACATAAATCTAAATAAATAAATCAATAAATATTGTGATTTATCACCGTATTATCACCCAATATTTTCTAACACACCTAGTAAATAACCATTTGAAATCTTTGGTTTCTTGGCTCACACTATGAAAACACATGAGGTTTGATCGGTGAGACGAAGGGTTTTATGATTGATGTGTTGTCAGGCATTTGATTGACATGTTGTCAGAATCTGGACTAAAGCTCGGTTATACGATGCATTCGTCTTCCTCTGAGAAAAGTCTTGGAAACTAAAAGCAGCAGAGATTTGTTCCTCCAGTTTTTATAAATATTAAAGCATCAAAAAATGTTCACATCCATTTGTCCTTGTCATCCCAGAATGTCGGGATATTCTACTTCCCATGATGCTTCGGGAGCTGCGTCTGGCGCTCGCCTGCATGGCCGACGGGCCTCACGACGAGAGGAGGAACAGCCTGGAGCTGCTCAACAACATTCTGGAGGTTCTCAGCAGGAACAACGTGGTAAGAGACGCTCGTGAAGCCATAGCTGTCGTTTCTGCTCGAGAGTTTCCGGGTCACGGGGGGTCGCCTGTCGCTCGGGTTCTCACTCGCCCTTTACCTGAGGCGGTGATGCATAACCAGGTCGTTGACCTTTACTAGCACAGCTTCATCTCTGACTTGTTTTCGTCTTCAGAAACTGTATTTAAAGTCTAGATCGATCATCATCTCACTCTAGAGTCGGTTACAAAGAAATGCTTTTGGCTTTTATTTCATTGAATCTATAGAGGAAAATATGCATTTAATTTACTTTAATGTTTATTTAAAGTGAAATAAAGTTAATTTGGGTCATTAATGGCTGATGATTTCGTAAAGAAAGTGTGTTTTAGTTCAAGTTTAATAATATATACAGAGAAGAGAACATTTGTGTCAGTAAAACCACAATATTAAATGAATCCAAGTATTTCATTAATATGATCTTCAATGGGTTATTTGATGTTGAAAACATGTAATATGCAATACTTTGCTACTGGCACCAGTTGTAATTGATCTTGATGATTCCATTTTAAATATTTCTTATTTATTCAGTAACTAATTGCAAAAACTCTTGTAATTATGAAAAACATTAATTTGATTCTTAAAATTGTTCAAATCAACCAAATACAGTGTTATTAGTAATTAAAATGTAATTACAAGTTATTATACTTAAAGTTCTTACCGTTCACCATGTACTGCTTGTAATTAATTGACAAACGTGATCATAAACAATCATAATGTAATAAATAAAACATTATAAATTTGTTATACATTCTTCAGAATGTGAGTAATTCATTACAAAAAAATACCTTCATAGAAATATGTATTTATTTCTTCCTGTTTTCCAGACGTTACATTAACTTTTATTGTCTTTAACCTTCCATTTGTTAATATTTCTTATATATTTACTCTCTTGTAATTACAATATAATTACAAATAACAGTAATACAATTCTGAAAATTGTTTAAATCAACCAAATATAGTTATTTGTATATATTTGTATATCATTTTCTATTTATTTCTATCAATTTATCTCTGATTTCCAGACGTATCTTTGTGTTCCTCTGTTGTCTCTTTGAAAGGATCGAATCCAAACGATCTTTTTTGTAATTCACTGTGTTTTTAAACACGACTGAACGATTGTTTCATCGAAAGTCGAGTCAATTCTTCTTCTTCAAGCTGCTCTGTCTTCGTGACGCTCCACTTGTCCTCAATGTTCCATCTCCAGCCACTTGTGCTTTAGTTTGTTTTAAAAACCCGATTGTATTTCCTAGTCTTTCCTATTTATCGCTGCTTCAGTATCCGATTGAATCGCAAACAAACCACTTAAACGCGGTCGATTCAACCTCCAGAGAATCGAGGTTTTTTAACGAGAACTGAACCAACGAACGTTCGATGACGACCATCTTCGTTTCCGGGAGCCAATTAAACCCGATCTGTCAGAGCGGATTGAAAACACCCGTCGCCGCCGCCGCCGCCGCGAGCCTTCGCCGCCGCCGCCGCCGCCGCTGGACCGTGTCGTCTCGGATCTCGCCTAATAGCCCGGAGCGCTTCTGTCCTGCAGTCGCCCAGTTGAGCAGTGAAGCAGGTCTCGGCCAATTAGAAATTAATTGAGTTTGTCACGTCTTTACCTGAGCGTCGAGCTGCCGCGACACACAACCCGGGCGGTCTGAACCCACGACGACAACAAAATGAATTGAGATTTAAGGTCGTGGATTAGAAGGCGGATCTCGGGGGGAGGGGGGGGAGTTGAAGAGCTTAAGCTTTGGGTGAAGAAGAGACAGAAACAAAAGGTAATTCATGTCCTGAATTAATTGGACAGGATTAACTTCGGTTGTTGGAGTGAAATGGAAGGAAATGTAGCCTTGACTGCTTCGAACCTTCTTTTATTTCCACTTGTGTTTCTGTTGACCCTGGATTATAATAAAATAACTTTATCATCGATACATTCATCTACGTCTGAGAAATGGGTCGACGCTGACACCTACAGTGATACAGTGTCTCTAGGGTTCCTGGAAGTTTGGCCCATATTGGACGTGAAAGCATCACTTGTTAAACTATCGAAGGACACGACTTTTTTTTTACTGTGTTTGAAGGAGTCCTGGACACGGTTCTGTCAGTCACGCGTGTCTTGTAATTGTTCCCTTAAGTGTCGTGTGTTTTTCAGGTCAACGTGAAAGTTTGATGGCATCAGGATTTCATAGAATAACGTTTGGAAAATCACCCGCGAAAACCAAATCCTCAAAATAGTGAACCTTTCATTTTATAAATTGTCCTTGTTTGAATTAAAAACTGTTATTTTAAAACATGTATTTCAACTTGCAAAACCAGAAAAGCTCCCATAATGCTTTGTCGCCCAGCCAGCCAATCACAGTTGCAGGTCATAGGTGGGTAGGTAGGTGGGTAGTCTACCTAGGTAGGTAGGTAGTATACGTAGGTAGGTGGATAGTCTACCTAAGTAGTGTAGGTAGTATACGTAGGTAGGTAGGTAGGTAGTATACGTAGGTAGCTAGGTAGTATACGTAGGTAGGTGGATAGTCTACCTAGGTAGTGTAGGTAGCTAGGTGGGTACTCTACCTAGGTAGGTAGGTAGGTAGTATACTACGTAGGTAGGTAGGTAGGTAGGTAGGTGGGTAGTCAACCTAGGTAGGTAAGTAGGTAGTATGCATAGGTAGGTCTACCTACCTAGGTAGGTAGTATACGTAGGTAGCTAGGTAGTATACATAGGTAGGTGGGTAGTCTACCTAAGTAGTGTAGGTAGCTAGGTAGGTTCTCTACCTAGGTAGGTAGGTAGTATACGTAGGTAGGTAGGTAGGTAGGTGGGTAGTCAACCTAGGTAGGTAAGTAGGTAGTATGCATAGGTAGGTCGGTAGTCTACCTAGGTAGCTAGGTAGTATACATAGGTAGCTAGTATGCATGGGTAGGTAGGTAGGTAGTATACGTATGTAGGTGGGTAGTCTATATATATATATATATATAAAATGTGTTTTTTTACGTTTTAGGTGTAGTGAAAAAATAATATTGTTTTATAATAAACATATATAAATAAAAAAACACTTTATAATTTATTTTGTGCATCATTTTATGTTGTTGTTGTTGTTAATTAAAGAAACAAGCCGACTCTCTAAAAAGAGCCGGACTACCCAACACTAGCAGAAAGGCATCATGGGAGTTCACTGTTTTGTTGGACATTAGTAAGTTCCCACTGAGTGAACTTGCAAACTTAGCATTCCATCCAACATCCCTACCAGGGACCTCAACACATCTTGTGATGCTTTGCCATGCCATCACAGCTGTCGACCACTTTTGACGTAGCAACACAGGCTTCGCATTTAAATACAATAGCGTAGCGACCAGAAGCAGAATCAGATTTGATTTATTTGATGACTTTGATTTGAATTCAGTTTAAACCAATAATAACGACTTGAAATCAAATACATTAAAGTCTTCAGTTAGTTCATTTTTGTGTTTTTGTGTTCTGCTCTTTCCTTAAATCAAGTCCAAAACCCGGGAAGAGAATGTTTAGGTCTTTAAAGAAGATGTTTAGGTCTTTAAAGAAGATGTTTAGGTCTTTAAAGAAGATGTTTAGGTCTTTAAAGAAGATGTTTCCCACGAGGTGCATTTAAGAGGAAAAGATTTTGATTCTCTCCTTCCTTTTGTCGTCTCTCCTCCTTCGTTCCTCCTCGAACCGCGAAGACTCACAATTAAAGTGTCACAGATGTGTCGACAACACAGAGACTCGGGAGCCGAGCCGGTGACGAAAGAGGTTCATGTCGTGAGACTCTTGAAGCCATTTGCAACAAACGAGGCTCATATATTCAAGACGAGCATCTTAAAACCTACGTTTAATCTTTGTTTTCGGACGATTTAATCCGACACGATTAACAGTCGAGTCTTTTTTCTGTCTGGACGATGCAGAGATTGTAGATGTGAGATATCTTTGGATGCTGCTCATCAACAACACCTACAGAGGCTTCTGGCTCATTTGAGTTCAGCAGCTGAGCCTCGGGTTTATTTGTGTGTGTTCGTGCTGGTGTGTGTGTGTTCGTGCCGGTGTGTGTGCGATTGTGCGACATTTTGAAGCCGCCTCGGTTGAAGACGTTAGTCACAGCCTCGCCGAAGTAATGGCTTCGCTCCGATTGGGCGCCGCGACCATTTCCAATTAACTAATGAAGATTTATCTTTTAATGTGTCTTTTAAATGTACACATTTGCATATGATTTATAATTCATAGTTTATATTTAATTGAAGCAGAAAGAAATGTTTGGAGGCTTTGATTTACCTGCAGGAGGCAATTGAAGCTAAAGACCATTTGTGGCCCTTGAACAAGATTCGAAGTGGCCCCGGATGGTCATTTTCAATGTGTATCATCCGACCAGAGACGTTTAAAAACTTGTAAAACTCATTTTTTTTATTGCCGCAACAGAAAGAAGACAAAGTTCAAGCAATGCTAAGTTTGAAAGCTAATTCCGAGCTAATGCTAACTTCTAAGTAAGCTCACTCTTGGTTTGAGATCTTGGTTCATATTTGGCCCCTGCTTTTTTTTGTGCTTCATCAAACGTGGCCCTCCTCGAAAAAAAGGGTTTGGAGCTTCTACCAGTTAAGGTCGGGGGAGGCATCCGGAGCAAAGAGCTCCAGGCTTCCGTCGACCCCGGGGCCTCTTCCCCAGGATGGATTCTGAAGAGACGTCGGAGCCATCATCGTAACACACTTGTCTTATTGTGGAGAAGCAGCTTTTCTACTCTGAGTCTCTCCCAGAGGACTGAGCTCCTCGTCTTAACTTCTAAGAAAGAAGCCCCTGCTGTAAAAAAATTGAATTTTTCCTCTCTAACTCTGGGTTCGGACTGAGAAACAGATCTTTGAAATGAGTTTTCCCAGGAGGTCGTCCTCAAGACACCTGGAGAAGAGCACACACAATAAAAAGGTTTTTCTTTATCGGAGGAAGGCGATACCGTCGTGATCATCTGAGGCAGTGGTTTGAATAAAAGTGTCATAACTCGGGCGCCAAATTAAAAGTGTCAGTCAGCGAAGTCCTCCGAGACCCGCGTAATCCAATTTGCCATGTTTGACATTCCCTTGGTTGGATTCGCTCCGAGGCAACAAGACACTTGTCCGCGGACGTCAGGTTGTTACTGACTCGGCTCTTTGTGCGGCTTTATAGTCGGGTCGAAGATGGCGTCCGTTCGATGGCGCGCCCGACATTAGAGGTTAGCGTCGGCTCCTGATGACATAGACGTTTATTTCTGACAGCTAACACTTTTATTTTGTGTTTAGTATTGTATTGACTTTCTTAAGTTTTCTGTTGACATCAAATTTATACGAAAAGGTTTTTTCTCTTTCAGTTTTTTTCTACACAAAAGGTTTATAAATACGTTTTGCCATAGTAAGGTTTATTTTAGGTTAATATTTTCTTCTTTACTACTGTTACTTGCTTTGTTTTATGTAAGGTTTTTCTATCATATTTTAGGCTCTTTTAGAATGACGGCCCCTTGCAAAAGTCACAGTATATAACGTAGCCCTAGATTAAATTGAAATGCCGACCCCTATGTTGAAGCAATATTTTCTGAATTAGAGTTTAAGTTTAAGATGTAATGTAAGTTGTAGGTAAAAGAAATTTAGCAAATTTTAATTACTTTAGGCTTTTTTCATTTAAAAAAAAAACATGTGGTTAGTGTCCTTTGTTCATTCTGTTCTCACGAGGGACAAAATAAAATTTTATTAAGTCATTATTTATTAGTCAGAACGTTTAAATTCTGAATAAATTGAACTTCTTGGCTTGTGGCCTGTGGTCTAATAAAATGGTCTAGTGTTCCTGATCAAGACCGTTAACCCTGATGGCTCCTGATGGTGAGCCGGCCAGCTGGATCGCAGCCTACTCCCATCAGTGTGTGATATGTAAACGGTTGTAAATCACGTTGGAAAAAGATTCTTTTGTAAAATTCCTGAGATGTTTTTTTTTCTTTCCTCTTTTCCTCCGTTTGAAATTAAAATATTTTTGCCACAACAAAAACATTTAATAATAAAGTGTTTTATTTTCTTAATGTGTTGTGATAAGTCTTCCTACCAGATAAAAAACGTTTACATTTTATGTTTTATATTAAATGTTTAAAATGTATTCAATTTTTAGATCATTTAAATTGAGAAAAATATCCTGATGTTCATATTAATTTATATTTTACATGACTTTATCTACAAAATGTTCTAATGTCAGGGTATACTAACACTTTTTGAAAGACAGTAGTCTACATAGTCAGTTAGGTAGATAGATAGGTAGTCTATATAGGTAGATAGATAGGTAGATAGGTATGTAGGTGGTCTACATAGATTGGTAAGTAGGTAGTCTACTTAAGTAGGTAGGTAGTGGTCTACATAGGTAGGTTGATCGTAGATAGGTAGTCTACATATGTTGTTTGAGCGTAGATAGGTAGTCTACATAGGTAGGTTGTTTGATCGTAGATAGGTAGTCTACATAGGTAGGTTGATCGTAGATAGGTAGTCTACATAGGTTGTTTGATCATAGATAGGTAGTCTACATAGGTAGGTTGTTTAATCGTATGTAGGAAGTCTACATAGGTAGGTTGATCGTAGATAGGTAGTCTACATAGGTTGTTTGATCGTAGATAGGTAGTCTACATAGGTAGGTTGTTTGATCGTAGATAGGTAGTCTACATAGGTTGTTTGATCGTAGATAGGTAGTCTACATAGGTAGGTTGTTTAATCATATGTAGGAAGTCTACATAGGTAGGTTGATCGTAGATAGGTAGTCTACATATGTTGTTTGAGGGTAGATAGGTAGTCTACATAGGTAGGTTGTTTGATCGTAGATAGGTAGTCTACATAGGTAGGTTGTTTGATCGTAGATAGGTAGTCTACATAGGTAGGTTGTTTGATCGTAGATAGGTAGTCTACATAGGTAGGTTGTTTGATCGTAGATAGATAGTCTACATAGGTAGGTTGGTACTATTTCCAAAATTGCAACATTTTCTTTCTTATGAATTCATTGAACTGTTGAAATTTAAGCTCCTTCTGAATCGTTCCAGCTCCTCACTCAACACTCATCACGGTCTCTGTATGTTTTCAGGGCGAAACGTTCCAACACATCCAGGAAATCGTGGAGTCTCTGCTGAGAATCATCAACCAGACGTTCATCTCCATGGGCCGCGGACACGCTCTGATCGTAAGTTCTTCCTCGTGGTCGTCGCGAGTCAAGCAACCACAGGATGTGTTGTTAAAATAGACACATTTATTGTTGGCGTGAGAGGTTTGGAACACAGTGGCGGGAGCTCGTCTGAAAGGTTCCACTCGTGGTTACATTGAAGCAAACTGTCGTCCGTGAATTAGATCCATGTCTCTTTCAAATGATTTAACCATCAACGGTATATTTTTATGTAGCAAAGTGTTTCTCCTTTATTCTCTAGACATTCATATTCTGGCTCGATTTCACATTTGAACAACAGGTGCTTTCTGTCTCCAGTCCTTCGCTCTAGTCCTTCTATGATGGGCTTCGCTGAGGAATGGAAAAGGATTCTTTACAAATGCCTTTTATGCCGAATCTGATCTCTTTGTCGTTTTGTCCACGAACACTTCAAACCACAGACCGTGTTTGTGACAAAGAAAAACAGTAGAGTCTTCAAATAACATCCTTCTTTTAGTCATTTAACTGACTCGTTCAAATAGTTTTCAAGTTTTAAATGTGTAGTCTTTATCATGGATGTCAATCACCAAAATCTTTTGGCAGTCAAAGTCTTATTTTTCTTCTTTTAGGCTCAGTTTATCCACTTGTTCTCCTTCTTCAAACCAAGTACTTCATCATCAGATTGACTCGTACTCGTATATCGACACTGAACTCTTCAAAGGTCGACATATCAACACGAACATTGATCTACTTTGATTTTGTCACAGACCTTTGAAATGACTTTGTCGTATTTGTCTCCTGGACTATGAATCTGACACCTTTGCCTCAGAGGTTTTTTAATAGAGTCGCTGCACAATAGGGGTGTGTATAAAGGGTCAATACAATACCATATATAGTGATACTGTAGTAACAATGATATATTTGTAGTATTGTCCAGTACTTGACTCTGGTGTTGTAGTATTTACAGACCACATGACTCTTGACGAAGTCGTAACTACTTTCATTTGTATTCAAACCAAAATATGTCCAAACATCAGCTTTCAAAGCTGCTGGAGTCACTGTATCCTCTCGTCCTCAGTCATGACTCTTGATGAAGTCGTAAATGCTTTAATTTGTTTTGAGACCAAAATATGTCCAAACATCAGCTTTAAAAGCTGCTGGAGTCACTGTATCCTCTCGTCCTCAGTCATCGCCTGATTCAAATGTTCCTTTAACTGTGGAGGATGTAATGACTTGTGCCATCTAGAGGCTGGAAGTGTAACTATGATAAAAAAATACAATTTGATAGCTGCTGGAGTCACTGTATCCTCTCGTCCTCAGTCATCGCCTGATTTAAATGTTCCTTTAACTGTGGAGGATGTAATGACTTGTGCCATCTAGAGGCTGGAAGTGTAACTATGATAAAAAAAAATACAATTTGATAGTCACTGTATCCTCTCGTCCTGAGTCATGGGTGGGATCTTGCGGGAATTCTTAGTTAATTTAGATGCGGAGGATGTAACGACCGCTGCCATCTAGTGGCCGGAGGAGCTTGCAAATTGCAACACAAAAATGAACAAAAGCTCTGAATATTTTTGTTATTTATAAATTTAAAAATTGAATTACTATTGATTTGATTGATTGATTTAGTGATTTTAAACACACTTTATTAAACCTTAAAAGTACTATGATGAAAAATAAATTATTTAAAAGCCAAAAAAATATTAATCTATTTTCAAAATGGCTCCAGTATCTTATCGTTGATATATGTTCACACCCCTACTGCACAAGAGACTCATTTTCATGAGGATCAAAAATGTTCGACCATTTTTTAAATGTCATTGAAGGTTGGACTGAATCACAATCGGTCACAGATGACTTTGGGGTCATTAGTTTAGTTTTATGTTTACATATTGTTTTGTTTTTTTAACAAATGTATGATCATTTAATTTAATATAGATAAAGCAATGTGTCATTAAATAGAAAGTGATTAAAACAGGGATCAATTTAACATTTTCTCTCCCAGATGTTTCCTGTCGTGACCATTAATCATCTTCACGTCATCTTCTCTTTTAACGACCATCACCTACAAACCCTCCTGGAGCTTCATTCAAACCGTTTCTCAAAACAAACGCATCTCTTTCAGAAAGTATTTCTCTTTCCTTTTTCGCTTATTGCTTTAATTTCATCCAGATTCATCCTTTGATCGGCTCCTGCCAAAAGCTTCCGATCCATTTTGAAATGAATCCCGTCGGACAGCTGTCAGTCCGTCTAGACGGCGTCCATCAGACAAATGACATCTCTGTAGTCTCTGAAGCGACCTCACCTTCACTCGGGTCCTTCTTCTGACCATGTAAGGGGGGGGGCAAGGTTTACTCTCCTTCATATAGTCTGAGTTCTGAACGTGTGCTCCACGAGGTTTGTACTCCTTGAAGATGCGAATCCATACGATTGCTTCAGAGCCACCAGAAGCATTTCTTTCTCAGCTTCTTCATCCTGCTCTTGCTGATGCGGTTGATCGGCGCCGTCGCCGACTTGGTGGGCGTGTTGAGCGGCGCGTCGTAGTCGCCCTCCAGGTACTCCATGACGCCCTGGAGTCGTCCCTCCTGGGTCCGGAAATCGTGTTCCACGCTGCAGGGGGAAGAACAAACAAACAGGAGAACGTTGAGAACCAGGTTTAGACGGAGGTCCAGGTTTTATGCTTCGAGACAGATTTTATATATTGAGCTGGAACATCTGGAACATCTGGACTGAAGAACTTTGACCTGGTGAATGTTTCTTCAGGAAATATTAAGAAAGAAAACGTTATTTTATATCAGTTCCTTTCACACAAAAAGGTGTAAAATGTTTATTGTCATATTTCGGTTTTTCTGATGTTCTTTATTGAAGTTATTGCATCACATTGTTGGGTCTTAACGGCCCCTCATGACAGTCACGGTACATCATGTGGCCCCTGAGGAGAAATAAAGGGTAAAACTGATGGGGGCGTAATAGCTCAGATGGTAGCGTGGTTGCCTGCAGTCCAAAAGGTTGCAGGTTCAATCCCAGCTCCAGACAAGCTTGTGTCGTTGTGTCCCTGAGCAAGACCCTGATTGCTCCTGATGGCAGATTCAGCGCCATGTGGTGCAGCCTACTCCCATCAGTATGTGTGAATGGATCCCAAGTTCTCTCCAGCACCCCCATGGACCCTCCTACACTCTCCTCTTTTCTCTCACTATATCCTCCCTCACTCCTCTCCTTATCCATCTGTCTACCCCCCCATCCTTCCTCCCAGCCGGTCAAAGCGGCAGGCCGTCAACAATGAGTCGGGTTCCGCTCTAGGTTTCTGCATTTAAAAGGAAGTTTTTCCTCGCCATTGCTCACTGTACAGTGTTTTGTTTCTTGCTCTTTGTTGAATTGCTGGATCTATTTTTCCTTAATCAACTGTAGTCTTATTTCAACTGTATAGTGTCTTGAGATAACTTTGTTATGATATGACACTTTAAATAAAATAAAATTGAATTGAATTGAATTGAATGGCTGTCAAAGCGCTTTGTGACCCTGGTCTAGAAAGGCACTATATAAATAGAGATTATTTATTTTATAAAAACCTTGAGATAGTTAAGATAAGTTAAAGGAAATCAAACTTTAACTTCCTATTAAGTGTCAATTTGTTTGACCGTGACAAGGGTGTGTCCGAAGATCGCACACTTCTGCACCTACACTTAATGTCGGTATTTTAAGTGCACAAGTGCGTCCACATTTAGCGGTGTGCGAAAATCTAGTGTACGATGAGCACTCAAACAGCCAGAAACAAAAGAATAGACGACTAAGTGAAAGCTCTGCCAGGGCGGCGAGGATGGATGAAGCCATGAATTAATGATACGACGGAGACAAAGTCAGATATTACTTTACGCCGACGCATGCGTTTCAACGTGTAAAATACAACGTATTCCTTCCTTCCTTCCTTCCTTCCTTCCTTCCTTCCTTCCTTCCTTCCTTCCTTCCTTCCTTCCTTCGTTCGTTCGTTCGTTCGTTCGTTCGTTCGTTCGTTCGTTCGTTCGTTCGTTCGTTCGTTCGTTCGTTCGTTCGTTCGTTCCTTCCTTCCTTCCTTCCTTCCTTCCTTCCTTCCTTCCTTCCTTCCTTCCTTCCTTCCTTCCTTCCTTCCTTCCTTCCTTCCTTCCTTCCTTCCTTCCTTCCTTCCTTCCTTCCTTCGTTCTTCCTTCCTTCCTTCCTTCCTTCCTTCCTTCCTTCCTTCCTTCCTTCCTTCCTTCCTTCCTTCCTTCCTTCCTTCGTTGTTCCTTCCTTCCTTCCTTCCTTCCTTCCTTCCTTCGTTCGTTGTTCCTTCCTTCCTTCCTTCCTTCCTTCCTTCCTTCCTTCCTTCCTTCCTTCCTTCCTTCGTTCCTTCCTTCGTTCCTTCCTTCCTTCCTTCCTTCTTCGTTCCTTCCTTCCTTCGTTCCTTCCTTCCACGCTTGTTGTTCCTTCCTTCCTTCCTTCTTCTTCCTTCCTTCCTTCTTCCTTCTTCCTTCCTTCTTCACTTCCAATTGCACCTACATTAAGTGTAGGTATTGAAGTGCAAAGGCGTCCACATTTAGCGGTGTGCGGAAATGTAGTGTACGATGAGCACTCAAACAGCCAGAAAGTCGAGTGTGGATCGATGGACACTTTCCACCCTCAACGACCTCCATCTTAGTGACGTAGATGAAGCTAAACTGAAGCTAAACTGAACAACTGGTTGTAATCAGTGTTAAAAAGTAGTAGAAGAAGAAGCTGACGAGTCATTTCCTGTTAGTGTGTAGCAGCAGAGTTTGATTTGAGACGGTACTACACTGTCCGAATTTCAGCACTGGTCAAGTGAGTGCTCTGTCTTACAGTGTACTGTAAAGCAGTGCACTTGGAGAAGTGCGTGATTTGAGACACTAGACTGTTAAATGATTTTAATGTAGAGCATGTGTTCCAAACTCCAAAGTCCCGATGGACGAACTCCAGCCCGCAAAGTCCTGTTTCCTGTGGGTACCAGGAACTTTAAAAACCCATTCAACTCTGTGCTGTGTCTAAAATAGCATACTTCTCTTAGTATTCTAGAAGTTATTATGCATCAGGATAGTGTACATACTAACTAGTAACTAATTCTCCACAGATAGTATGTCTCAAATCAAACACTACTGCTACGCACTAACAGGAAATGACGCGACAGCTTCTTCTTCTACTACAATTTAACAATGATTTCAACCAGCTGTAGGAACACTATCGCCACCTGCTGGCAGCATGTTTGGTTTGGATCAAGAAATATGGGAAACTAAATATTGGCGAGATATTTACGCCAGTATCAGCACCGAAGACGTGTCATCCTCCTACTGCTGCTGAAAATACACCTGTAAGTATATATATATATCTATATATAGATATAGATATATATGACATATTTGACTTCAGTTTACAACGTCACTAAGATGAAGCTGTTTAGTGTAGAAAGTCTCCATCGATCCATACTCAGTTTTATGGGTGTTTTAGTGACAATTTAGTGTGTATGAAGCACTACATTTCACATACTAGGAATCGAGATGCACTTATGCACTAAAAATACATTAAATTTAAGTACACAAGTATGTGATTTGAGACACAGCATTTGTGTTTTAGGAAGATAAACAAAAGCATGTTTTTTTGGCGAAAAAGTCTGTTTTTTGTAACTCATTGATTTGATTTTGCCTTGAAAAGTGTTTATTAGAAGTGAAATACAGTGTTTAGATGTATGAGTTTGAAACCCTGATTTAGAGTTCGTGAATGTTCCTGCAATCCCGATGTTTCAATCCATCAAAAATCCTGCTGTTCCTGGATTGTTTCGTCAAGCGAGCGCCGGTAACACGAGAAGACGCGACGTCGGGATTTGAAGTAAAAAAAGAAGGACTGACGCCAGAACAATCTTTTTAATTCTCGTCTCCTCGTGGGTTCAAAGCCCCGACAATCCCGGCTTTCATTTCCTCCCGTGTCACCCTCACCCCTTTTCATTCCTCCTCACATTTCCACGCCATCTTTTTGAAGTGTCAGCCTTGGCTGGTCACAGCGTCTCCTTTCTTCTTCTTCTTCTTCTTCTTCGTCTCATTGTTTTTCCGAGCCGGTAGAAAAGAAGTCAGAAGCGACGGCGGCTCCACCTCCGTGATGAGCCTCGTGTCGGGGATGGAAAAACAAAAACCTTCCGAGTTACACAACGACTTCCTGCCACTTCCACCCCGTCACGGAGCGAGCGATGAACGTATTAGAGCTTAATGTCTCTTTAAATATGGATGAGAGGAGCGTCGGATGGAAGGTGAACCGTGGGATGCAGAGGTTGCTCCGGGATAAAGAAGACAATGGCGGGACGGAGGGTGGGCTGTGAAGGGGGATTGGATCGGACGGGATGGAAGGTATCAGGGGAGCCTGGCCCGGGCCTTTTGTGAGCGAGACCGCCGGTGATGGAGGGAGCGAGAGAACAAAAAAATAGACGACTAAGTGAAAGCTCTGCCAGGGCGGCGAGGATGGATGAAGCCATGAATTAATGATACGACGGAGACAAAGTCAGATATTACTTTACGCCGACGCATGCGTTTCAACGTGTAAAATACAACGTATTCCTTCCTTCCTTCCTTCCTTCCTTCCTTCCTTCGTTCCTTCCTTCGTTCGTTCGTTCTCGTTCGTTCCGTTCCCCGTCTCGTTCGTTCCTTCGTCCGTCTCGTTCGTTCGTTCGTTCGTTCGTTCGTTCGTTCGTTCGTTCGTTCGTTCGTTGTTCCTTCCTTCCTTCTTTCCTTCGTTTGTTCCTTCCTTCGTTCGTTCTTTCTT
The DNA here is from genome assembly GCA_016630915.1 of Callionymus lyra. Taxonomy (NCBI): domain Eukaryota; kingdom Metazoa; phylum Chordata; class Actinopteri; order Syngnathiformes; family Callionymidae; genus Callionymus; species Callionymus lyra. The sequence continues at coordinate 21,611,704 of JACEEU010000687.1, forward strand.
TCTTTCTTTCATTCGTTCGTTGTTTCTTCCTTCCTTCCTTCGTTCCTTCCTTCCTTTGTTCGTTCGTTCGTTCTTCCTTCCTTCCTTCGTTCCTTCCTTCCTTCCTTCCTTCCTTCCTTCCTTCCTTCCTTCCTTCCTTCCTTCCTTCCTTCCTTCCTTCCTTCCTTCCTTCCTTCCTTCCTTCCTTCCTTCCTTCCTTCCTTCCTTCCTTCCTTCCTCCCTTTGTTCGTTCGTTCGTTCATTCATTTTCTACCGCTTTATCCCTTATTGGGGTCGCGGGGAGACTGGAGTCTATCCCAGTATCATAGGGCGAGAGGCAGGGGACACCCTGGACAGGACGCCAGTCTGTCGCACGAAACACAAAGACACACAACCATTCACACACACACTCATACCTATGGACAATTTCCCAAAGTTCTCAATCAACCTCTGTATGTTTTTGGACTGTGGGAGGAAACCGGAGTGCCCGGAGTAAACCCAGGCAACACGGGGAGAACATAGAAACTCCACACAGAAAAGTTGGCTCGGCCTGGAATCGAACCAGCAACCTTCCTGCTGTGAGGCCACTTTGTCGAGAGTTTTGCTTCAGAACTGCGAGCGTCTAATTATTGTCGTGATTCACTTTCAAAGGCTTTTCTTTAAACTGTTTGCATTATTTAAAAATTAGCTTGTTTTGTTCTCGGCGACAAACCTTTCAAGTCAACAATAGTATTTATTACTTTGACTTCAAAGGGACCCACGAGAGTGAGCTTGTCTTTCGTCCATGTTTTCTTAAATAACACTTCATGTTCAATCATTGCAAACTATTCTTCTAGTAAGTAAGTAAGTAATAATTGTAGAGAGCTTTTCTAAACCAGGGTCACAAAGCGCTTAAACAATCAAAACAATATTCATCAAAATATACTTTAAAGATCAAGATAATACTGAGACAAACACAGGAGTCTCAGAGAATCAAGGAAATGCTCAAATAAAAGTGTCTTCAGTGTTCTTGAAGGAGCATAGTCTAACAGTGTTTCTTGAAGGAGTCAGTAATCATCAAACACAGATGTTTCTTGAAGGAGTCAGTATCATCAAAACAGATGTTTCTTGAAGGAGTCAGATCATCAAAACAGATGTTCCTTGAAGGAGTCAGTAGATCTCAAACACAGATGTTTCTTGAAGGAGTCAGTAGATCATCAAAACAGATGTTTCTTGAAGGAGTCAGTAGATCTCAAACACAGTTCTTGAAGGAGCAGTAGCCGTTCTGAGGAGTCAGTGATCTCAAACAGTTTCTTGAAGGAGTCAGAGTCAAAACAGATGTTTCTTGAAGGAGTCAGTAGTCTCAACGAGTGGTTCCAAACTTAGGAGCACAGTCTGGAAGGATTTCTCTCCTCTGGTCCTGAAGCGTGTTCAGGAACCATCAGTAGATTCTGATCCACAGACCTCAGAGCCCGAGCTGGGGTGTAAGTCTGGATCAGATCACTGATGGAAGGTCTGACTATGAATAGTTCTGAAAGTAAGAACCAGAATTTTAAAGTTGATCCTGAAAGAAACTGGCAGCCAGTGAAGAGTTTTAAGGAGTGAATGTGAGTTCTTCTACTAGAGCAGCTCTGAATTGCTGTAGAGTTTTGTATGAACTGCTCCTTCTTGTTTAGACATAAACAATAAACTGTTCTAGGGTTTTGTTTTGTCAAGAATCCGGCATCAGCTTTAAAAGCTGCTGAAGTCACTGTATCCTCTCATCCTCAGTCATCGCCCGATTTAAATGTTCCTTTAACTGTGGAGGACGTGAAGACTTAAATACTTGAACACATAAATGAACAAACAAAGAAAGTCATTCTAAAAAAATAATTATCTAATCGTTATAATCTCATCAAACTTAACTCAAACGCAAACGGTGAAAGAACTTTGATAAAAATACAATATAATATGAAAGAAAACCTTTTTGTTGTTATTGTTGTATTCAGTGTATGGATATTGTCTCACAGCACGAGCAACGGATTCTTTCTGAACCGGTCGTTTTCATATTTATTCCGCGTGAATACGTCTGACATTTGCCTGAGCTGGTCCTGAGAGATGCTGTCATCACAGATGTACCTGAGATCACTAGACCTCGACCTTTTCTTTATTCTCACAAACTCCATGAACAATACATGTTTGTTTTCTCGTCACCGTGTTCTGCTGTTTTACCCATGATGCTCTATAAACAAAACTCGCTCTGCGACTTTCTAGTTGTACTCTTCTCTCTTCTCTTATACTCTACTATATATATATTTATATATGTATGTTACCATTTTCAACAGAAGTCAAACAATTTTCAACTGTAAACAAAAAAAATTCAAATGTAAATAAACAATTTTCAACAATAATCAAACTATTTTTAACTAAATTCCAACAAATTTCAACTATAATAAAACAATGTTCAACAATAATCAAACTATTTTTAAGTAAATTCCAACAAATTTCAACTATAATCAAGCATTTTTTAACTATAATCAAACATATTTAAACTAAAATCAAACCATTTTCAACTAAAATCAACATTTTTCAACTATAATCAAACAATTTTCAACTAGAATCAAACAATTTTCAACTATAATCAAACAATTTCCAACTAGAATCAAACAATTTTCAACTAAAATCAAACATTTTTTAACTATAATCAAACAATTTTCAACTAGAATCAAACAATTTTCAACTAAAATCAAACAATTTTCAACTATAATCAAACAATTTTCAACTATAATCAAACTATTTTTAACTATAATCAAACTATTTTTAAGTAAATTCCAACAAATTTCAACTATAATAAAACAATTTTCAACTATAATCAAACTATTTTTAAGTAAATTCCAACAAATTTCAACTATAATCAAACAATTTTCAACTATAATCAAACATTTTTCAACTATAATCAAACAATTTTCAACTAAAATCAACAATTTTCAACTATAATCAAACCATTTTCAACTATAATCAAACAATTTTTAACTGTAATCAAACAATTTTTAACTGTAATCAAACAATTTTCACCTAAAATTAAACAATATTCAACTAAAGTCAAACAAAATAACTATAATCAAAAGATGTCAACTATAATTCACAATAAACCCTTGTATTTGTGTATGAATAAAATGTATATATCTCTCTATATATATATCAATAGATAGATTGATATATATATAGATATATATAGATATCTATATATATAGATATAGATATATATATATAGATGGATAGATGTGGAAGCAGATGAAAGCGGCGCTGACGAAACAAGAAGCCATGGTTTCTAACACCAGCTTAATTGAATCTAAAGCAGAGCTCGACGTCTCTGGCTGGCGGCGCCGACTCTTAAACTCTCCTGATCTCTGATACGTTCACGACCAGAAGACACTTTTTAAAATAATGAGATGTTTCATAAGCCCGTGTTCCGTCCCCGAGCGAGAATAGCTTTGTGTCTAATTCTGCGATGGTATTTATAATTGGGCGAAGACGTGGTTCGTGCTCCAGGGTCTTGTGTTTGTTTGTGATGATTGCAAGTCTCGGGTGACAGGAAGTAGCTGCTCCAGTGCGAGAGGAAGTGGGTGAAGGATTTAAACGAGTGTGAAGACGCGCCTTGAGACTGAAGCTATAAATGTACACGGATGGTAATGTAGCTATAAATGTACCAGGATGGTAATGTAGATGAAAAGATGAAGTACAAGTAAAGAAACACAATTAAAACATTCTGGTCTTTATAGTGGAAGAAATAAGAATTTCAACTTGTATAATATTTTATATATATTTGCAGAAAAACGGTTGTAAAAATGTAAATCAAAACTGTTTAATGTAGTTTTTAGTCTATTTATTGTTGTCTCATCTTTGCTTAGCTGTAAATGTATAATGTAAACAAAACATAAATGTATTTCACTATATAAACATATACTTTTCTGTAATAATTAAAATGTTTATTTATTATTAATTTTTAAAATGTTCATACTTCGAATTATAAATATCTTAGCTTTTAATTTTTTTTAAATTAAAAAAACATGCATATTCAATCATATTACTTTAAATTTGAGTCGATTTTTTTCAGATTATAACATAAAATCTTCCAAATTCCAACTTAAGTCAAACAATTTTCAACTATAAGTCAAACAATTTTCAACTATAATTTAAACAATTTTCAACTATAATCAAACAATTTTCAACTATTTTCAACTATAATCAAACAATTTTCAACTATAATCAAACAATTTTCAACAATTTTCAACTATAATCAAACAATTTTCAACTATAATCAAACAATTTTCAACAATTTTCAACTATAATCAAACAATTTTCAACAATTTTCAACTATAATCAAACAATTTTCAACTGTAATCAAACAATTTTTGACTAAAATCAACAATTTTCAACTATAATCAAACAATTTTCAACTAAAATTAAACAATTTTCCAACAAGTCGAACAAAATAACTAAAATCAAAAAATCTTCAACTATAATTCTCAATGAACACAACAAACAATTCAAGTCTTCAGTGTCAAATAAAAAAAAACTTTATTGACACAACCCTCTTCTGTCGTAGTCCCAGATCACATGACCAAAACACACACGCCTCATTGGTCAAAAGCAGTTTATCTTTATGATTTGATATTCAAGTAAATGTTTAAATGTTGAAACATCTACATATTTTTCTTAGTATGACCCAGAACTCATTGTTAAAGTTGCAGCTGCAGGATGACTAGTGAAGAGGGTGCGACCACGGTGCAGGACTGTAAATACAACAATGGTGTTGTGCTGAGTCAGCGTAAAGAAGAAAGTGGTGGTAAAACTACAGTCATTGAATATTGTAGAGGCCACAGAACGCACAGCTGGCAGCTGAAGATGCTGCATCTTCTGGGGAAGAGTTGACGTGAAGAGAAGCTCATTATCTGGCTCACCTGTAGATGATGCAAGCTGTCTTCTGGCAGGTGGAGCAGTTGTTGATGTCCTGACCCGTCCTGTACGAGCTGCGCCTGAAACACACGAAGTAGTTTGTGTTGACGATACTTCGCTTTTACCAGAGACGCACGTCAGCTGAGATTTAGATTGTAATGTCATCTAGTCGTGGTGTGTATTGACGAAACTCTACCATATGTATCACGATACAGGGACAGCAATACAATATATAGTGATACTGTAGTAACAAGTATATATGTGTAGTAGTGTCCAGTACCTGACTCTGGTGTTGTGATAGTGTAGTAACAAGTATATATGTGTAGTATTGTCCAGTACCTGACTCTGGTGTTGTGATAGTGTAGTAACAAGTATATATGTGTAGTATTGTAAGTAAGTAAGTAAGTAAGTAATATTTATTTATATAGCGCTTTTCGAGACCAGGGTCACAAAGCGCTTTAACAATCAAAACAATACTCAAAACAGTACATACTTCAAAGATCAAGACAACACCGAGAACAACACAGAATAAATTAAGTCAAACAAGGATATATGTGTAGTATTGTCCAGTACTTGACTCTGGTGTTGTGATAGTGTAGTAACAAGTATATATGTGTAGTATTGTCCAGTACCTGACTCTGGTGTTGTGATAGTGTAGTAACAAGTATATATGTGTAGTATTGTCCAGTACTTGACTCTGGTGTTGTGATAGTGTAGTAACAAGTATATATGTGTAGTATTGTCCAGTACTTGACTCTGGTGTTGTGATAGTGTAGTAACAAGTATATATGTGTAGTATTGTCCAGTACCTGACTCTGGTGTTGTGATAGTGTAGTAACAAGTATATATGTGTAGTATTGTCCAGTACTCGACTCTGGTGTTGTGATAGTGTAGTAACAAGGATATGTAGTATTGTTGTGATAGTGTAGTAACAAGTATATATGTGAAGTATTGTCCAGTACCTGACTCTGGTGTTGTGATAGTGTAGTAACAAGTATATATGTGAAGTATTGTCCAGTACCTGACTCTGGTGTTGTGATAGTGTAGTAACAAGTATATATGTGAAGTATTGTCCAGTACTCGACTCTGGTGTTTTGATAGTGTAGTAACAAGTATATATGTGTAGTATTGTCGAGTACCTGACTCTGGTGTTGTGATAGTGTACTAACAAGGATATATGTGTAGTATTGTCGAGTACTTGACTCTGGTGTTGTAGTATTTACAGACCACATGACTCTTGACGAAGTCATAACTGCTTTCATTTGTTTTCAAACAAAATATGTCCAAACATCAGCTTTTAAAGCTGCTGGAGTAACTGTATCCTCTCGTCCTCAGTCATTGCCGAGATCCTGTTTCTTTCATGTTAAATCTGTACTTGTTTCTATAACTGAGGCCTTATTGACTTGTCTTGTTAGAAAGTATTCATATGGCTATATATCTAAAACAATTTCCAACTATAATCAAACAATTTCCAACTATAATCAAACAAAACTTGTTCATAAAATCTTGTATAAGTCTTCAGTGTCAAATTAAAAAAAACGTTATTAACACAACCCTCTTTGATATTCAAGTTAATGTTTAAATGTTAAAACATCTACAGTGTTTTTTATATAACTGAGGCCTTCATGACTTGTCTTGTTAGAAAATATTTATATGGCTATAATTCTCAATATTCTGCTTTTTTTTCTTTTCATTTTTGTCAAAGTCATTTTTTATGTGTTACCGTAATTATTTCACGGTTTATAGTTCAATAGAGTGTATGTACAATAAAATAATTTTAAAATGTTGTATTTACAATTTACATGAAAATATTCACGTCGTGTTCCCTTTTGTGCTGCAAGTACATTTTCCGGCCTCTAGATGGCAGCAGTTATTACGTGCTCCATAGCTGAAGGAACAAGCGATATCCTGACGATGACTGAGGACGAGAGGATACAGTGACTCTAGCAGTTTTTAAAGCTGATGTTTAGGCCTTTTTTGGGGGGGGAAAAAAAGGAAGAGGAAGGGCCCCCCCGCGGGGGGGGGGGGGGGGGGGGCCCCCCCCCCCCCCCCCCCCCCCCCCCCCCCCCCCCCACCCCCCCCCCCCCCCAAAAAAAAAAAACCGGGGGCGCTTTTTTCCCGGGGGGGGGGGGGGGGGTTATATTCTTTTACACTCTCTACTCTAGTAAGTCTCCGGTGAGTCGCACGATAATTGCTTTTGCTCTTCAGGTGCTTTTCAAACACTCTTTTATTCTCAACACTTTGTTCTGGCTTCGAGAGTTTAGCTACAGCAGGATCCTCGGGTAGAAAACGGGGGCGAGAGTTGTAAAGTATCTTGACCTACTTCGATACTTCAAGCCGAGCACGGAGCAGAACTCAAAGTACAAACACCTTTAATTGATGAATCCACGACAGGGAGCGGCTGAAGTAACATGTTACTTTATAACTGAATTACAACAACTAGATTTATATATATCTCTATATATATATAGAGATATATATATATAGATATATACAAAAATACCATTTTTAGAATATATATATAGATTGATAGATTGATAGATAGATGCGTGCATAGATGTGTGGATGGATGGATGGATGGATAGATGGATGCATGGATGGATGGATGGATGGATGGATGGATGGATGGATGGATGCATAGATAGATGCATCGATGGATGGATGGATGGATAGATGCGTGGATGGATAGATGGATCCATGGATGGATGGATGGATGGATGGATGATGGATGGATAGATGCATGGATATATAGACAGATGGATGGATATATAGATGGATAGATGGATGGATCCATGGATGGATATATGGATGGATGGATGGATGGATGCATAGATAGATACATCGATGGATGCATAGATGGATGGATGGATGGATAGATGCATAGATGGATGATGAATGGATGGATGGATGGATGGATGGACATATAGATTGATGCATGGATGGATGGATGGATTGATGGATGCATGGATAGATGCATCGATGGATGGATGGATGCATGGATGCATAGATAGATGCATGGATGGATGGATGGATAGATGCATAGATGGATGGGTGGATGGATGGATAGGTGCATAGATGGATGGATGGATGGATAGATGCATGGATATATAGACAGATGGATGGATATATAGATGGATGGATGGATGGATGGATAGATGATGGATATATAGACAGATGGATGGATATATAGATAGATGGATGAATGGATGGATGGATGGATATATATTTATTGTCCTCAGGACCTTTAAGACAGATTCTTACGACCCATAAAACTCTGTCACCGAAACACCTGTTTAACCTCCTGACCTTCAGTACTTAATCATTTACTGACAAATAAGTCGTGATCTTTTCTCCACTTGATTTATAACGATCGTGGGTTTTATTTTCTTCACGCTCGCGGCTGAGCTGTTGCCAAAGCCATCAGCCTTCATCCGAGAGTGAATCATATTCAACCGCAGACGAGTATGGATGTGTAGACGCCGCCGCCTCGCCATTGATCGCTTTAAATAATGCTCAACAATTGCCTCGAGGAGGAAGAATTGATCTGCGGCTTCGCCGTCGTCTCTTGATGAGGTTACAGGAAAAAAAAAAGAAAAAAAGTCAAGGCCACCGCGGAGCTGAAGCATCAGGTGCTGAAGAATCTTCTATTCATGACGTTTGAAGGATTCATGTTCATTCATTAATTTCAATGTAATGTGCAGGAAAAACTGTCATATTTTCCCACTGAATTATTCAACTCTTATCAAACGAATGATGGGAGTCAAGATTGTTGACAAACAAGCGACGTTGGCAGCTGTTAGCTTAGCTCTAATCACAGTGTCCCACTTAAAGGAACTCCATATCTGGCTCGCTATCAAATCCAAGTCATCATTATTACCCTGCTGGTTTTTAGCCTCTTTTCTCCCTCTCTCTCTAATTCCATTTGCTCCCAAATCTCGATCCTGCTTCTCCGACTCACTCCGTGTCTTTAAAAGAAAAAAAAGTATTTGAATCGATATTTCGATTAATCTCGGTCATCCATGGTTTTCTAATCTCGCAGAGTAACTCCGAGTCATTTTAAGAACAGCTGCCGACTCCCTGCCTGACGACAAACATCAAACGAGGGAGTAATTGTGGTAATTTTCTGGAGGAACTGTCGAGAGAGAAAAAATAGAAGTCGTTTCTGCCCCGGAAAGGAAACGGGAGAAAAGATGCGTCCATGCTTCGGTGAGAACTGTTTGAGATCCTCAGTCCGGCAGCAGCAGTACGAGTGTCTCTTGTTGTTGAATCATCCGTCGTGATCTCATGGAGCAGTGACCTCAGGTGTGTTAGTGAAGCAACACCAACCTGTTGATCCGAACACCAGAGGAGTAGCCATTGGGTCTGTTAGAAACATGTTTTTATACCTCTTGTTATGTTGGATTTTGTGTTTCCTTTTTGTCGCCCCATTGGTAATTACTGAGGATCTAAAATGTTATTAGTTTATTAAAGGAACATTTAACTGTTTTCTTCAATGTTTTCAGAACACAATCTGGAGCTTATCATCCATGTGTTTGTGTCTCGTTTAGATTATTGTAACTGTTTATTTTTGTCTGCAGTTCATTCAAAACTCTGAGCTGCTCTAGTAGAAGAACTCACATTTCTCCGATCCTTCAAACTCTTCACTGGCTGCCAGTTTCTTTCAGGATCCATTTTTTAAATTCTGGTTCTTACTTTCAGATCTATTCATGGTCAGACCTTCCATCATTGATCTGATCCAGACTTACACCCCAGCTCGGGCTCTGAGGTCTGTGGATCAGAATCTACTGATGGTTCCTGACATTTTTATTTGTGCTTTTTCTTAACTTTCTTGTTTTGCTGCTGTTTTTTATCTCTATGTTATCTTGGCATTTTAAAGTATACATTTTAACTGTGTATAATTTTTGATTGTAAAAGCGCTTTGTGACCCTGGTCTGGAAGGCGCTTTATAAATAACCTTTACTAACTTATTTACAAAGATACACTCTTGTTAACTTTTTTTTTCTTCTTTTGATTGTATTTATGAGGTCAGACTATTTTTATGTCTAACTTTTTAAACATTTTACCATTTAGTCCTTTATAACTGATTCATAACAAGTTCAATTTCAATATTTTTGACTATAATCTTCTCCAGTGATGGACAGATGAAGCTCCATGAAACAGTGTCATTATCTTCAGAGTCCCCTAGATGGCATCTCTGCACTATTTTATTTTGTTTTGAACTGTTCTAATGAAACATCATTTTTAAACTGATGGCGCCACCTACTGACCTCTGAATAACATGACACTGTTTCATGAAGCTTCATCACTAATTTTATCTTCTTTCCTTTACAATTTAGATTTTTCATGGGTATATATTTTCTCTAAAAATACATAGTAAAAAACCCGATATACACATATATATATTTACCCACATTTACCGTAGTAAAATACAATTAAACAAGTAAATTGCAAAGTTAAACCTTAATACTTTTTTCACCAGTTTTTGTTTCTTCTTCAATACCATTTTTTTGAAATATTACCTTGTAATATTATGTATCTTATTCATTTGCTCGTCTTGTCTTTAGGCCACTCGCAAGAGTTTAAAAATATACGATGACGCGGTCCTGGATTTACTGGCGGTCGTCTTCACCCTGCCTTCACTTTCCTCTTCGCTTCATCTCTGTCCAATATTCTTTGGGAAAAAATAGCTGAACTTGTTTTTCTGCATAATTTCATAATATTAATCAGGGCCGGGTCTAGGCAGGGGCAAGAGGGGGCCTGGCCCCCTCAAATAAATGTTGTGCCCCCTCAAACTTACATGTAAGTAAGTAAGTAACAGCACAATGCCCCCTCAAGATTTGTGGCTGCCCCCTCAAACATGCCTGTCTAGACCCGGCCCTGATATTAATGCGTCTTATAATGAAGTAAGAAGTTAGAAGTAATAGTTGTGTACTTTATTTAGTTGTTTTTAATATTATTTGGGTAAATATATACAATTCTGAAGGTTTGTTTTACAAATAAGTTTAAAAATACGTATTAAAAATAAAGTAATTTACTAAAAAGAAACTAAAAGATTGTGAAATCCAAATGGGAAATTGACCTGGTGAATTACCTTTTTTCAAACAACCTTTGACATTTTGAACAAGACGTTTGTTTTTGTTGCTTCTTGACAAACTGACGACAACACGTTGTGCTACGATGACGGCAGGAGGTTCGACACGTATCGCGTTCATATCTACTTCTGTGCCGCGCTAATAAATCCACACGTCATGAAGCCGATAAGTCAATCGTGACGCTTTGTAATCTCACTCTTCAAGTGAATCTGAAGCTACGTGCAGAGACTGAGGAGGAGGTGAAGATAAAATGGGAGAAGATGAGCTGTTGACTCCAGGAAGGTATCACATCCTCCTGCAATCTGAAGTGACGCACTCCGAGAGGCTACGATCCTCCGCGGACCTGACATTTACAATGTATTACTCAGAAATGAAAGCCTGTCTGGAAAACTTTGACTTTTTGATCTCGATTCTGAGAATCTCTTGATTCTTCACTTCATCACTGTTTCTATCATCTACTGAAACCACTGAGTATTCTCACCCCTCACTGAGGGCTTTGCTCTTCTCCAGGTCTTGAATGACATTGAGTAGCACCTTGATCTTCTCCTGGTTGGACAGAAGACTCTCCTCCACAGTCTGTAATTGCTTCTCCAGCCCGCGCGGCGCTTGGACCGCTTTGCCGCCCAGCAGCCCGGCCGGCGCGCCGTTGCACTGCGCCGTCATGTGAGTCTTGCAAGGCTGAGGGTCCTTGTCCGGGGCCGCCGGCGCCTCGGGTTCCGAAGAGTCCGAGAAGTTCTTCGGCGGCACCGGCGGCGTGTCGCTACGATCGAGGGTCTTTTCCGGGCGATGACCGCTTGTGTTCGGGTGTCGTTTTTTCACGTCGTCGGTCTCGGTGTCGAGCTCGTCTTTGGATGCGGAGCTGGTGTGAGTCACGCCGGCGCCGAGGTCGTGGACGGCGCCGGCTTGCGCGTCTGCCGTTTGTGTCGCCGAGTCCTTGAAGAGGGTGAAATCCGCAGAGCGAGGTCTGCTCTGCGGCGCCGAGTCTTTATTGATCCGAGACTGAGCTACATGTGCGGAATGTGAACTCTGTGTTTTTGGTATCGTGTGCGACAGCTGTGGGATTTGCGACGGCTTCCCGGGCGTGCGTGCCGGCTTCTTCGGGGCCTCCGGGTGTTTGACGGCCGGTTGTGAATCCGAAGAAGGAGCTTCTTTCTTCGGCGCGTTGGGGGCGACGCTGTGTCTGCTGGCGGCGTTCGGTAACGTCTGACTGGCGCCGATCGGAGGGTTGACCCTCCTGCGACAGGCGCCCGTGCAGGGCGTGATCTGCGACCGCCTCCTGCCGCACGTCACGCAGAGGTTGGCCTGGGAGTTCGGCATCATCCGGCAAGGTCGCGGCGGCGTGGCGTGCACGGTGGTGCAAGCGCTCCCCGGCTTCACCCCGGAACGCTGAGCCTCGCCCCGTAACGACTGCACCCTCCTCCTCTCCTGGGCCGGCTCGGTTCCCTCCAGGGCTTCGCTGCAGACCCCCCCCAACGCGTCGGACGCCACGACGCTTCCGTTCGTGTACTTCGCCGTCTTCTTGCCTTTGGCGTCTTTCGGATTCGTCCGTATCGCCCTGATCTGGCAGTAGACGCCGCTGCCGGACCCTTGGGAACCCACGTCGTCTCGCGTCGGGCGGTTCATCTCGTTCCGCGACGTCTCTTCGGAGGGCGGCGGAGCGGCGGCGCCGTCACCCCCGACCGACTTCCCCGGCTCCGCTCGTGACTCGGCGGCGGGCGCTGGTTTCTTGGTGCTGGTCTGGACGCCTCGTCTCTTGAGCGAGTGCAAGATATGCGGACCCGGTGACGTCTGCACGCCGACGCTGCACAGCGGGCCCCATCTCCCGCCCGCCAAGGGAACCCCGAAAGCAGGCACTGGATTCGTCGGGTCGGCCACTCTCCTGCCCATGCTCCCCCGGCGGACCCCCTCAGCCCGCCGAGGAGCCGAGCGGCGACATCGGCCACAGTGTCACGGGAAGGTTAAATAGAAAATCCCAAGACAGGAAGCGGCGCCCGGCGATGATGTAAACGCTCGGCGTCGTGCCGTTAAACCGTCGTCTCTGTAGGTCAGCCGGTGCGGTCCGTGCTGTAAATCCAGTCCGTCGCGCCGAGGTCAGCAACTTTTCCCTTCGATGCGGATCGCTGGAGATAAGAGAGAGAGAAAAAAAAAAAATCATTAATAATTGAGTTTAGATTTGCTGAAGGATTTATCAAACGCAGTTGTGACTGTTTAAACATTCGCCATCAGAGGAGAGTTAAGAGGATTAACTGGCATCTGCGGCGTCCTAATGTGGTGGACGTGGAGACAATATGATTGGACGAGCCCGACTCTTGACGTGTCCGTCACAGTTGCATGTTTTAGATTTTCTTGATAAAAATGTTTGCTTAGATGTGAAGAAGGAAATGAAAAAACAGTGATCGATGAATATCTTTTGTGATGATTTGGTTTCAATCTGAACATTCATGACTCGTCAAACCTAACAATGAGCTTCACTAGACAACGTCATTGTGTCGGAGACGGCACTTTCATTTGGTTCCATTAATGTCTGTCATGGGTGAAGTACTGAGGAGACTTAAAAGAGAAAAACGACACAACATAACCTATTCTCTTGTTTTGTAAAACACTTTCCCAAAGGAGACCTCCTGAGGGATCAATAAAGTTTTACCTTACCTTACCTTACCTTACTTGCGAAGTCCTGCAATAACGCTGTTGTAACACTAGAGGGAGCCAGAAAAGATAAGATTTATATTCTGTTGTTTCCGCTTAAGATCCACCTTACATTAAATTCTTTGTTTACAATATTTCGACTCTTTGTTCAAGTGACTTTTTGAGTAAATTATCGTTAATTCAGAGACAATAGTATCTACAATTCACTCATTTATATCATAATTAAAGTGATAGTTTCACAAAATCTTCCCTCATTTTCTACTCGCCCTCATGTCGACTAAGAGTTGGGATTATTTTCAGAGTAATCTGTTCTTTTTTAAGAGTTATAGTCAAAAATGTTAGTTCATTTTAATGTAGCGACTGGAGCTCATTTATCTTCATCTTCTTCCAAAAAGACACTTAAAAACATCCAAATACCTCCAAACTGCTCGTCTGTTCAACAATTCTATATTTTAGGTTTGTTTTTAGCAAAAGATCCGAGTCTATCAACCTAAATCTTGTGCACTTTCAATGTGTTCAGTGTGTGATATTCTGCTAAAAACAATCTAAAAATATAGATTTGTTTTATTTTTTTTGAGAACAATCGCTACAGTCAAACAGTTTGGAGGTATTTGGATGTTTTTAAGTGTCTTTTTGGACAAAGATAAAGACGAAGACAACTGAGCTCCAGTCGCTACATTAAAATGAACAAACATTTTTGACTATAAATCTTGAAAGGAATAGATCATTATGAAAATAATCCCGACACTTGAGGGTGAGTAGAAAATAAGTGAAGTTTGAATTTTGCGGTGATCTATCAGTTTAAAGTTGATCCTTTGCTTCAGTTATTGATTTCATTTGGAGCTCATACATCTGCTGGAGTCTTTGTGTCATCGTTTGACAAAAACTGATTAGAGTGGACTCACTAAAGTGCTATTTTCAGGAGCCGCTCTTCATCCACTTCCCTCCGTCGGCTCACTTTTGAGTCATTGTGCTGCCGGAGCGGATCAGGCCGACACAAAAGTATCGTTTTCTCGGCAGTAATGTCGCTTAAGTGCGACATAATTACAGCGTGGCGTCTGCCAACGTTTCTCGGGATCAGACGAACAATGAGAAACACTATTAATATCTCGTTCATCTTAAGAGATTTGACGGCGCAGCCATGAGCTCGGTGGAGTTCAAGCAGGGAGAAGCAGTGAAGGCAACACGAGCTCGAGTCCGTGAATGAATGAATGAATGAATGAATGAATGAATGAATGTCTCTCCTTCGACTTTGACCTCGTTCAAGTCGCCGTGACGGAGAAGATTTGTCGTTCGCTCAGCTTTGGCTCTTCAAGTGTAAACTCGTGCTTGGCTTGAAGGTCTTTACGATCGACATAATCAAATGATATCTTGTATATAAGACTCAGTACTACAGTTTATCCTCAGTCTCGTTAAAACTCTTGATGGTTTTGACTTTGTCTTTTTGTTTTCCGTTACATACATACTATATTATATATTTACTACGAATGAAAAAATGTTTTGCTTTCTTCTAGTCGGGGAGGTTTTTATAATTGACCTTCATGTAAAACTTATTCTGGGTTTTTGTTGTATAAAACTTTTTTTCCATTGGTCAAAATAAATGTATTACGTGATATGAAGATGTGTACTACAAGAGTCCGTTTACTTCTGTCACAATTTACAAAGACACAAAATCTGCGGCATTTTTTTAAGAAAGGTAACAAATTATAATCCAAATACTAGGGCTGTGTATTGGCAAGAATGCGTTGATACGATACGTATCACGATACATGTGCTATGCTATGATATAAAACGATCAAAACACAACGTCACGTCCGTCCCCGGGGCTTATACTTCGCTTCGTGGAAAGAGATGAACAATCAAGGGTGTGTCACGAGTCATTTATTCGCCGCTTCAACCGGACCGGACACACTTCCTACCGGCGACTGTACAGGTCAATAGTCTCGGGCAGAAAAGGTCCCGATCTGTAGAAACATCGCTATATTTAAGGGAAAATTTCCCGCCCATGGGGTCGTCTTTTCTGGTTAAATGGTCCTTTCAAGTTCCCGGTGTCCCGATCCCGTGTAGAGAGACATCCTGATTTGTTTTCTTGTAATCTAATCATTCAACTGTTCTCGGGCGGGTTATCTTCTCTTCCGTCTTTTAGCCCCCCTTTCCCGGATGTGTCTTGCTTCGTTCTTTGATCTATGATTTAAGGTGTGATTTGCAGATAAACAGATGTTTTAAATAACCGGTGTCATATCTTTAATTCTGATCCGAGCCTCGAACCAGTGAATCAGTCTGAGTGGAATGTTTTATTGTGAATGTGTAGTCAAACGTTTAAGCTCTTAGATCAAGTGAGTAATTTATACTTTATATTTTGATTATCTTTTATCATTAATTTAAGTATGGCGTTTACGTATAGTGTATAATAGTTTTAATCTAACAGATATATTGTGAAACTGTAGGATCAGCGACATATTGTTTAGAGAAAGAAACTACAAAGAGATGAACAAATACTTTCTCTGATCAAATGTGAAACTGTTTGTAGAAAGTGCTTCTCAAAATATCGACAACAAATGTAAAATTATATTGACAAGGAAGTGCATTTACACAAACAGCCTGGAGCAACATGTAATATGCAGTATCTGTCAGTGTTTACTTCCTAACGTTAAACTTTTTTTAAAAAGATGAGTCTAAACATCAGGAGTGGGACACACAAAACAGACAACCATTCACACACACACTCATACCTATGGACAATTTCCCCAAGTTCTCTGTATGTTTTGGACTGTGGGAGGAAACCGGAGTGCCCGGAGTAAACCCACACAACACGAGGAGAACATACAAACTCCAGAGGTGAAGATACATACTCCAGAGGAGAAGGTACAAACTCCAGAGGAGAACATACAAACTCCAGAGGAGAAGATACAAACTCCAGAGGAGAACAAACTCCAGAGGAGAACATAACAAACTCCAGAGGAGAACATACAAACTCCAGAGGAGAAGATACAAACTCCAGAGGAGAACAAACAAACTCCAGAGGAGAAGATACAAACTCCAGAGGAGAAGATACAAACTCCAGAGGAGAAGATACAAACTCCAGAGGAGAACATACAAACTCCAAAGGAGAAGATACAAACTCCAGAGGAGAAGGTACAAACTCCAGAGGAGAAGATACAAACTCCAGAGGAGAACATAACAAACTCCAGAGGAGAACATACAAACCCCAGAGGAGAAAATGCATACTCCAGAGGAGAACATACAAACTCCAGAGGAGAAGATACAAACTCCAGAGGAGAACATAACAAACTCCAGAGGAGAACATACAAACTCCAGAGGAGAACATAACAAACTCCAGAGGAGAAGATACAAACTCCAGAGGAGAAGGTAGAAACTCCAGAGGAGAAGATACAAACTCCAGAGGAGAAAATACAAACTCCAGAGGAGAACATACAAACTCCAGAGGAGAACATACAAACTCCAGAGGAGAACATACAAACTCCAGAGGAGAACATACAAACTCCCGAGGAGAACATACAAACTCCAGAGGAGAACATACAAACTCCAGAGGAGAACATACAAAACTCCAGAGGAGAACATCCAACAAACTCCAGAGGAGAACATATACAAACTCCAGAGGGGAGAACATACAAACTCCAAACCAGAGGAAAAAAACTCCAGAGGAGAACATACAAACTCCTGAGGAGAACATACAAACTCTAGAGGAGAACATACAAACTGCCGAGGAGAACATACAAACAAACTCCCGAGGAGAACATACAAACTCCAGAGGAGAACATACAAAACTCCAGAGGAGAACATACAAACTCCAGAGGAGAACATACAAACTCCAGAGGAGAACATACAAACTCCAGAGGAGAACATACAAACTCCAGAGGAGAACATACAAACTCCAGAGGAGAACATACAAACTCCAGAGGAGAACATACAAACTCCAGAGGAGAAGATACAAACTCCAGAGGAGAACATACAAACTCCCGAGGAGAACATACAAACTCCAGAGGAGAACATACAAACTCTAGAGGAGAACATACAAACTGCCGAGGAGAACATACAAACAAACTCCCGAGGAGAACATACAAACTCCCGAGGAGAACATACAAAACTCCAGAGGAGAACATACAAACTCCAGAGGAGAACATACAAACTCCCAGAGGAGAACATACAAACTCCCGAGGAGAGAGAGAACATACAAACTCCAGAGGAGAACATACAAACTCCCAGAGGAGAACATACAAAACTCCAGAGGAGAAGAGGAGAACCTCCAGAGGAGAACATACAAACTCCAGAGGAGAACATACAAACTCCCGAGGAGAACATACAAACTCCAGAGGAGAACATACAAACTCCAGAGGAGAACATACAAAACTCCAGAGGAGAACATACAAACTCCAGAGGAGAACATACAAACTCCAGAGGAGAACATACAAACTCCAGAGGAGAACATACAAACTCCAGAGGAGAACATACAAACTCCAGAGGAGAACATACAATCAAGACTCCAGAGGAGAACATACAAACTCCAGAGGAGAACATACAAACTCCAGAGGAGAACATACAAACTCCAGAGGAGAACATACAAACTCCAGAGGAGAACATACAAACTCCAGAGGAGAACATACAAACTCCAGAGGAGAACATACAAACTCCAGAGGAGAACATACAAACTCCAGAGGAGAACATACAAACTCCAGAGGAGAACATACAAACTCCAGAGGAGAACATACAAACTCCAGAGGAGAACATACAAACTCCAGAGGAGAACATACAAACTCCAGAGGAGAACATACAAAAACTCCAGAGGAGAACCCAAAACAAACTCCAGAGGAGAACATACAAACTCCAGAGGAGAACATACAAACTCCAGAGGAGAACATACAAACTCCAGAGGAGAACATACAAACTCCAGAGGAGAACATACAAACTCCAGAGGAGAACATACAAACTCCAGAGGAGAACATACAAACTCCAGAGGAGAACATACAAACTCCAGAGGAGAACATACAAACTCCAGAGGAGAACATACAAACTCCAGAGGAGAACATACAAACTCCCAAGGAGAACATACAAACTCCAGAGGAGAACATACAAACTCCAGAGGAGAACATACAAACTCCAGAGGAGAACATACAAACTCCCGAGGAGAACATACAAACTCAGAGGAGAGGAGAACATACAAACTCCAGAGGAGAACATACAAACTCCAGAGGAGAACATACAAACTCCAGAGGAGAACATACAAAACTCCAGAGGAGAACATACAAAACTCCAGAGGAGAACATACAAACTCCAGAGGAGAACATACAAACTCCAGAGGAGAACATACAAAACTCCAGAGGAGGAAAAACAAACCTCCAGAGGAGAACCAGAGGAGAAGATACAAACTCCAGAGGAGAACATAACATACAAACTCCAGAGGAGAACATACAAACTCCAGAGGAGAACATACAAACTCCAGAGGAGAACATACAAACTCCAGAGGAGAACATACAAACTCCAGAGGAGAACATACAAACTCCAGAGGAGAACATACAAACTCCAGAGGAGAACATACAAACTCCAGAGGAGAAGATACAAACTCCAGAGGAGAAGATACAAACTCCAGAGGAGAACATACAAACTCCAGAGGAGAACATACAAAACTCCAGAGGAGAACATACAAACTCCAGAGGAGAACATACAAACTCCAGAGGACAACATACAAACTCAAAGCTTCTACATTTCCTGCTGAATGTGTTTCATTTATTCCCTTCTTTTCCCAGAAGGCTTTGCTTTCCTTGACGCCTCCGCCAGGTCCTGGTCTCTCGAACATTATCTTCTTCCTGTTACACCTTTTTTTCAATCGACATCCAATTTCCCTCAGTCGCTCGACGATCCTCCTCATTTCCACACGCCTGCTTCTATATTTAATCCCGGCGTCGCACCGGCGTCTTCTCACCTCCGGCCGCGTGAGATGAACGAGGCGAGATCGGAAACACTCGAGTACAAAGTGCAAAAAACAAGATGGAAGTGAAGCGGGAGGCTTTCAGATGAAAGGGGGAAGATTTTTCCATGAGCAAAGGATCTGGAAATACTGATCCACGTGAGGAGATGCTGAGGACGAGAGGAGCCGCGATGATGTCGCACACGTCGCTCTCCGGGCCATCGATGGGGGTCACACACACACACACACACACACACACACACACACACCCCCACACACACCGACACACACACACACACCGACACACACACACCGACACACCGACACACACACACCGACACACACACACACACCGACACACACACACACACACACACACACACACACACACACACACACACACCGACACACACACACCGACACACCGACACACACACACACACACACACCGACACACACACACACACCACACACCACACACACACACACACACACACACACACACCGACACACCGACACACACACACCGACACACCGACACACACACACACACACACACACACACACCGACACACACACACACACACACACCGACACACACACACACACACACACACACACACACACACACCGACACACACACACACACACACACACACACACACACACACACACACACACACACACACCGACACACACACACACACACACACACACACACACACACACCGACACACACACACCGACACACCGACACACACACACACACACACCGACACACACACACCGACACACACACACACACACACACACACACACCGACACACACACACACACACACCGACACACACACACCGACACACACACACACACACACACACCGACACACACCACGTTGTTGTCGTTCACGTTGTGTTGTCGACGCTTCATTACGAGTGCGGAGAAACTGTCGTACGAAGCGCTCGAAACAAACGCTGCTCAAAGCTCCGGTGAGTTGAGTCTCCTGTCGTCTCAAGGTGAGCCTCGTTTTCACGAAGCGCTGCGACAACAGACGCTGCTCAAAGCTCCGAGTGAGTGTGTGTCTCCTGTCGTCTCAAGGTGAGCCTCGTTTTTCACCGCGGATTGATTGAGTGTGTGTGGGTGTGTGTGTGTGTGTGTGTGTGTGTGTGTGTGCCGGGTTTTTAACAGGCTGAGATTTGCTTTACTGCTCTGTAATCACACTGCAGATCTTGCTCCCCATTACTCACCCACAAACTCCCCAAATCAGAGTAATTGAAGCAATTTATTGACCCATTGAGTCGGGGCCCGTGATGCATTGTGGGTACTGTAGTTTACCGACTTGTTTCCTGCTCGTTTACAAAGCAAATGACGATGACATTGTTTACATTTATTATGCATTTACCAGACTTTTTTTTTTTCGAAAGCGACTCACAAAGATATGTAATCACACAAGCACACACTGGTGGGAGTAGGCTGCGACGCAGCTCACCATCTAGAACAGTTAGAGAGAAGTGATACCCCTGATGTGATCAACTGATTAAAATTGATCGATCAGAGACTGTAACATTACAAAAGATTTTTAACCAATCTTATAGCAAGAGTGGGAATTCGTCATTTTTTTTAGGGGCCGTCAAACAAAAGTTGGATGAGATGGAAAAAGTAAAAAGTACAGTGAGACTACGGTTCAATTTTCGCCTATTTATCTATTTCTTTTTTTTAAATTGTTTATCATTCCACGTTAAAATTGATTCAATTGATTTAATTTTCTAATAATTATAGAAAGCACTTTTTATACATGATCGGTTTTTCCCAAGTTATGGTTTGAGCTCAAGATGGCGGCTGCACGAGTAAATACTAAAAGGGCTGAATTAAAGAGATGTCGCCAACTAGTGGCCGGAGGTTTAATTGCAGCACACAAATGAATAAACGTTGGATGGATAGGGATGGATGGATGGACAGATGGATAAACTTTATTAAATATTTGAGAGTTAACCATAAAATATCGAATGATTTGTTTTTTATTTACAAACTATGGAAATATACATCATAAAATGATATTTTAAAGGGAAAAAAACACAAAAAAACCACCCAATTTTTTATTTAATATTGATACAGTGCTGTTGAATATTGATACAGTATCAGAATAGTATAAAGAATGTTGAAATATATCGTTATATCAATACCCCTAATATATATACAGTATATATTATATATATATATATATATTATTACAGTATATATATATAAATATAGTTCATTATTATTATATTATTCATTTTCTACCGCTTTATCCCTCATGGTGGTCGCTGGGAGACTGGAGTCTATCCCAGTATCATAGGGCGAGAGGCAGGGGACACCCTGGACAGGACGCCAGTCCATCACAGGCACACACAAAGACAGACAACCATTCACACACACACTCATACCTACGGACAATTTTCCCCACAAGTTGTCAATCAACCTCTGTATGTTTTTGGACTGTGGGAGGAAACCGGAGTGTCCGGAGTAAACCCACACAACACGGGGAGAACATACAAACTCCACACATAAAGGTCAAAGGAGACCCCCCGCAGGGACAATAAAGTTTACCTTCCCCCTCCCCCCCCCAAAAGTTGGCTCGGCCTGGACTAACCACTGCGCCCCCATATAGTTATTTAATTAATGAACGTTTTTTCCTAGTAATAATAGCTTTTTTGTAAATATTTGTACTTTTCCCTCTTTATTACAACTACAATATTTATCAATGATACATTAAAATTGTTGTAAACATATTTTCCTCTTAATAATTAGACTTTAAAATCATGTTTAAACTGAAAACAACCTAAAGAGTTAAATCAAAGTATTTCCTCTGTTGCTGAAGCTGCTGCTGCAGGTTTTTCTACTGGTTTCCTGTTTTGATAAAAACCTTCTTTAACTGAACATCATCTCTGATCTCGTCTTGTTAAAAAAATCTGTTTTGTTTGTTCGTGTACGAGCACCGTGAGTAAGAACCACCGCAGTCGTGCACGAGATGTTTATCACCGACTCAGCAGGTTACTGTCCTCGCCGCGTTCTTAGGGCCGAGGGCCACGTTTGCACCCCATCGTCGACGCGCCCCGTTTTTTTTAAAATAGACGATGAAACGACTCCAACGTTCTTGATCTTGAGTTCGTGGAGTTTAATTGTGTGTGTGCGAGCTTCTGTGTTTGTGCTGACGCGCACAACAAACACACAAGGCCAGTGTGTGTCTGCAGCAAACAACAATATGTAACATGACTCATTAAAGTCGTCGCCGGAGCAGATCTGTTGTCGTCGCGGAGATGATAAGAGACGTGACTTTGATGTCGGGTTCGATGCCGTCGTGAGGCTGATGGTGTTTGTGTGGATTGTTGTTGAGGTCGTGACCTTTAAGATGATGTCAACGATGATGCACAGACTTCTAATGAGATGGATGAGTCTCACTATATATATATATATATATTAAAAATACAATATTTCATTCAGGCTGGTACTCCCTAGTAAACGTACATATTTTATTGGGTCCACGACTCGGACAGAAATACATTTCGGCTCCTGGTGTGATTGACGTTGACACTTAAATAAATAACTTTGACACTTAAATAAATAACTTTGACACTTAAATAAATAACTTTGACACTAAAATAAATAACTTCTGCCCGACTGTCAACTTGAGTGATCGGGAAAAGTTGACGTAAGGAAAAGCTCACCTGGATGGTAGGAAGTGAATGTCGGGAATGGATTATTTTTTATCGTCGATTGTATTTAACCCTCGTGTGGTCTCTGGGTCAAGGTGACCCGTGGGCCTTAAAATGTGTTTATGATATCCCTTGTGATGTATCTGGGTCAAGTTGACCCAGAGGAACCGAATATGTTTGTGGTATCACTTGTGTTGTCTCTGGGTCAAGGTGACCCAGGGGCACGAAAGCATTTGTGGTATCCCTTGTGTTGTCTCTGGGTCAAGGTTACCCAGGGGCACGAAAGCATTTGTGGTATCCCTTGTGTTGTCTCTGGGTCAAGGTGACCCGGGTGCCTAGAATATGTTTTTGGTATCACTAGTGTTGTATCTGGGTCAAGTTGACCCAGAGAACCGAATGTGTTTGTGGTATCCCTTGTGTTGTCTCTGGGTCAAGGTGACCCAGGGGCACGAAAGCATTTGTGGTATCCCTTGTGTTGTCTCTGGGTCAAGGTGACCCGGGGGCCTCGAATGTGTTTGTGGTATCCCTTGTGTTATCTCTGGGTCAAGGTGACCCAGGTGCCTAGAATATGTTTTTGGTATCACTAGTGTTGTATCTGGGTCAAGTTGACCCAGAGAACCGAATGTGTTTGTGGTATCCCTTGTGTTGTCTCTGGGTCAAGGTGACCCAGGGGCACGAAAGCATTTGTGGTATCCCTTGTGTTGTCTCTGGGTCAAGGTGACCCGGGGTCCTCCAATGTGTTTGTGGTATCCCTTGTCACCTTGACCCAGAGACAACACAAGGGATACCACAACGCTTTCATGCCTCTGGGTCAAGGTCAAGGTGACCCAGAGGCATGAATTTGTTTGTGGTATCCCCTGTGTTTTGTCTGGTTCAAGGTCAACGACCTCCCTGGATTCCATAAATACATATGCAGTGGTGGAGGTCGTTCACCTCGACAACCACAAGATACCACAAAAACATATGTGCCTCCGGGTCATCTTGACCCAGAGAAAACAAATCCGGAGATAATACATACATTTCTTGATCCACAATAATGTTGTAGAGTTTAAGACAAGATAAAAAACAAGGATTAAAGTCAAACTGATGTCGAAGGAAACGTGTTAGTTTGGGAGAAGATAAGAAACATGAAGATAATTCAGATAAATCCAGAACCGTCAACAGTGACATCATCGGATTCATCCTCCTGTCACAGAAGTTTAGTAAATATATCTTGTTCGTGGTTTGAGTTCAAGACTCTTGCTGGACATATGGAGACATATTGAGACATATTGAGACATATGGAGACATATGGAGACATATTGAGACATATTGAGACATATTGAGACATATTGAGACATATTGAGACATATTGAGACATATTGAGACATATTGAGACATATTGAGAAATATAGAGAAATACATCAAACCAACATGACGCTGAAATTGGTTTCATGTTCGGCTGCAGTTTTCTGTCGTTACAAAGGAATCAAGAATTCCCAGAAGGCTTCACATCTCTGTGTGTCCAGATGTTCATGATCTCGTCCTGATCTGAGGTCAGAAGAGGAAGAAACGTCCGGAGAAATCATACTTGACGTCTTTTTCCCTCTAAACGAAAATCGACTTCCTGTTGACATCGATTGACGCGTTGATGAAAAATGTGTCGGATGTCAGGTGATCGGGGAAAGGTCGTGACCTCGAGTCCATTGAACGACATCAGTGGACGATGAAAGTTCACTTTTACATCAATGAGGTTTCGTTTCATGAATCAAACTCTTCTTCATCCGTCTCTGCGCCGCCCTCCTCTTTTCCGATCCTCCCTCCTTCCTCCTGCTCCATCATCTCATCTTCTCCCTCCTCACGCCTCAATTTGTCCACACGTCCATCCCATCACTCCGTCATTATCTCGCCCTCGTCTCCCGTGTCTTCGGCGCCGACCTCCTTTCCACCACCTTCTCCGTCCACGTGTCCCCTTTGACCTTCATCCCTCGCTCCATCATTCATGGACGGTGAGCAGAAAACTAGCTTGAACTTGATGTCAGTTGTTCAGGTAAAGATTGGAAAAACAAAAGTCATTTTCAGTCTAAAAATGTTGCTTCGGAGCCTCCAGGCCATAATTACTCTTGGAATAAAAATGTGATTTTCTTAATGAAAGAACAGTCGCTTGAATGATAACGAGACATGTTTTGTTTTTTTCTCTCCTTTGTCTTCAAACAAATCAAACTCTGAACACGTCCTACATCTTTCTAACCTTTAACACACACATTTATACACACACATTTATATATATATATATATAGTTATTTTCTTGCTATCTTGTTGACATCATTTTTAATTTGTGAAAAGTATTTTTGGTTCACTTGGCCGTCAGCACACACACACACACACACACACACACACACACACACACACACACACACACACACACACACACACACACACACACACACACACACACACACACACACACACACACACACACACACACACACACACACACACACACACACACACACACACACACACACACACACACACACACACACACACACACACACACACACACACACACACTTACATAAATACACACACACACACACACACTTACATAAATACACACACACTTACATAAATACACACACCCACACAAAAACCCCCCCCCCCCCCCCCCCAAAAACACACGTCTGCACATCTGAGGCTCTTCCTCTTGGAAATAAGAGGAAGTTTATTCTCTGAATTCTCACAGATCCAAACATACATGACAAGTCTGTCGTTAAAAAGCTGATTAAAGTCAATTTACTTTTCAATATGGTCGTCTTAGAGAAGCGTGACGTCACATGGACTGAAAGACACAAAGTGTAGCTCAAGATATTGGCATTTGTATGGAAGTAAATCAGTGAAAATAATCATTTGTTGAATTAAACGTTTCACATGGTAAAAACTTGGGACATTTTTCAAATCACACAATTTATTACAATTCAATACATTTATAATCAATTGTCTTATTCTCTGTAATATTTTAAATGATTTTACTAGTTTGTATTGTGCTGCTTTTAAACTTTGTAAGGCGACACCAAATACAATTAATTATTTATTATTATTATTATTATTATTATTGGAATTTTGTCCAGATTTTTAAGCATTTTTTATTTTAAGATTTTAAGATTTTTTTTTGGTTTGAAGGTGGAATTAGTTTTCAATAAAACTTTTTTTTTTTTTTTAAATGATATTGATTTTTAAAATTTCTTTCTACATATAGTTTCATATTATAATTCTAATAATTAAAAATAAATTTTCTAAACCATTTTTTTTATTGATCAGTGTATCAGTGTTATCACAATATTAAATAATATATAAACAATTTTTTTTGTATATTTACATATTGAGTTTCTGATTCTGGATCTAAATTAAAATGTTATATTTCTCAACTCAGCCTTTTAAATTCAATATATAAATGTTGATATATTGGTGTCACCATTAATACCTGCTTCTACATCGTCATGTGATCGTCTGTGAGTCACATGATTGGCTGAAAGTTGGATCCTGTGATCTGTTGGTACTGTCTGGCGACTCCATTACACACACACACACACACACACACACACACACACACACACACACACACACACACACACACACACACACACACACACACACACACACACACACACACACACGCTTACATAAATACACACAATCGCACGAGTAAAACACATACGTCTGCAAAAAATACTACATTTAGAACCGTTTTGTGTGTAATTATTGAATTACAATCTGAAACTCTATATGTAAATATACACAAAATATCGTATTATTTTTGTTTAATTCTTTTAAAAAATCCTTCAATATTGTGATGACACTGAAACACTTCCATACATGTGCCAGTAACAAGAACAATAACACAATAGATACAACTTTGCGGTTACTACTTCATTACAGAAGTACTACATACAATTGTGTGTCAATTTTAAATGACCCACAACCTTCTGAAAAATCCCTTAAGAAACTCTCGTTGAATATTCTCGTCACAGACCGACTAATCAAATATTCAAGAGACGATATTGTTTCGTAAACACACTCTGGAAACACACAATTCTTTTGTGTGTGAGATACAGTTGACAATCCTCCGGTATCACCTGAAGCGACGACAATCCCCTCGAGACACGCAGTCATTGTGATGCAGTTACTCTTGTGTGTGCGTGAAATACACTTATTTAATGTGTAATAATACACTTATTTAATGTGTAATAATACACTTATTTAATGTGTAATAATACACTTATTTAATGTGTAATATAACGACAACATCAGCTTCCAACTCGCAAGTGTAAAGTTCTGAATCAATAACAAAAAACACACAGTATGTGTGTGTGTGTGGATGATTGTGTACATTAAAAAAGTGTGTGTTAGACACACACCTGCAGGGATTTAGATGTGTGTGTGTGTGACAGCATTAGTGTGTGAGGGAAGGGTTATTGCATTATAATCCCATATTAAAGCGACACGAGCTGTTCCCAAGATTGGTTCATAGGCTTTTAATAGCGATCGGGCAACAGATCCGTGCATTCTATCCCTCTTTTCTATCCCTCTTTTCCATCCCTCTTTTCCATCCCTCTCTCACTCCCTCCTGCTGCGTCTGACGCACGGACGAGGCTGAAAGTTGCCGTTGATAAAAAAAACATCACAAATGACTCAAAAGTATGGGATGGATCGACGCTGTCCTCGCAAGAAAGTGTGGATTTTTACCTTTTCTTATCATCCCTCCATCTTCTCTCCTCCTTGGATAATCCGTTACTTTGCGACGAGGTTTTTTCCCGACGACGCTCCTCTTCTCCCAGAATCATCCAGTTGATCCTTGCAATGCTCACAGATCTCGGGCGTCCTCCCTCCTCACTTTCTCTCCTCCCTCCCTCTCTCTCTCTCTCTCTCTCTCTCTCTCTTCTACTCCCCCTCCTCCCTCCCTCTCTCATTCTCTCTCTCCCTCTCTGTCAGAGCTATCCTTCTCACCAGCCTGGCAGCCGCTGCTCTCTTCATTTTATTTCATTTATTGCTTATTAATCCCACGCAGTGTGAGTTTGTTTGTTCGCTCACTGACCACTGACCCTGACGACGGCAGGTCCAGCGTTTGTTGGCAGCTCGTCCTCGTCTGCAGCCGGGATCCGTGCCAGGACACACACACACACACACACACACACACACACACACACACACACACACACACACACACACACACACACACACACTTGTGATGGAGTCTTTATTTATACCAAAGTTGCTGTGTGTGTGTGAACTCTCTCCATCATTGACTCTTTCATTGTCACTTCAAGTCCCTGATCACTTCACTCCGGCCTCACAGCCTCGTCCTCTTCTTCCTCCTCGTCCTTGTCCTTCTCCTCCTTCACAACCTCCTCCTCTTTTACCTCCTCCTCCTGCTCCTCTTCTTCCTCCTCTTCTTCTTCTTCTTCTTCCTCGTCCTCATCCTCCTCGTCCTCCTCCTCCTCCTCCTCTTCCACCTCCTCGTCCTCCACCTCCTTCACCTCCTCCACCTCCTCCACCTTGTCCTCCTCTTTGTCTTCCTCCTCCTCCTCATCCTCCTCCTCCTCTTCTTCTTCTTCCTCCTCCTCCTCATCCTCCTCTTAGTCCTCCTCCTCCTCCTCCTCCTCCTCCTCCTCCTCCTCCTCCTCCTCCTCCTCTTCTTCTTCCTCCTTATCCTCTTCTTCTTCTTCTTCCTCCTCCTCCTCCACCTCTTCTTCTTTCTCCTCCTCCTTGTCCTCCTCCTCATCCTCCTCTTAGTCCTCCTCCTCCTCCTCCTCCACCTCCTCCTCCCTCTCCTCTTCTTCCTCATCCTCCTCTTCTTCTTCTTCCTCCTCCTCCTCCACCTCTTCTTCTTTCTCCTCCTCCTCCTCCTCCTCCTCCTTCTCCTCCTCGTCCTCCTCTTAGTCCTCCTCCTCCTCCTCCTCCCTGCCCCACTTTACCTCCTACTAAGTCCTTCTGCCCTCTTTTAAGTTTCTATCATTTAATAGATGGATAGACTTTATTGACTCGTCTGGAGATCCTTTGGGAAATTATTTAAGAGTGTTGGGAAGAATCTGTCGATACGATACGTATCACGATACAATGATACCATATATACAGTGATAGTGTAGTAACAAGTATATATGTGTAATATTGTCAAGTACTTGACTCTGGTGTTATGATAGTGTAGTAACAAGTATATATGTGTAGTATTGTCCAGTACTTGACTCTGTTGTTGTGATAGTGTAGTAACAAGTATATATGTGTCATATTGTCCAGTACTTGACTCTGGTGTTGTGATAGTGTAGTAACAAGTATATATGTGTCATATTGTCCAGTACTTGACTCTGGTGTTGTGATAGTGTAGTAACAAGTACTGTATATATGTGTAGTATTGTCCAGTACTTGACTCTGTTGTTGTGATACTGTAGTAACAAGGATATATGTGTAGTATTGTCCAGTACTTGACTCTGGTGTTGTGATAGTGTAGTTACAAGTATATATGTGTAGTATTGTCCAGTACTTGACTCTGGTGTTGTGATAGTGTAGTAACAAGTTTATATGTGTAGTATTGTCGAGTACTTGACTCTGATATTGCAGAATTTACAGACCACATGACTCTTGACGAAGATAATCCAGGCAAAGACTGAAAGTCGTTATTAAAGCGAGTCTTAAACTACATGAAAGTCTTCGTTCGACTTTACTTTGCTCTTCACTTGTGCGTCTTAAGTTCTTAACACGTCGGAAACTAATTAAACACTTTGTCGAGAACACTATCAACACCTCATTCAACATCAGAAGGTCACACATATATAACGACACACATTCTTGACTCACAAGTTCAATCTGTCTTTAGCCAAAACACTCAAATTAATTTTAGTTTCAAGGATAACAGAAAAACATCAGACAAACATACAAACACTAAAATACAAAAGAACAGCTGATAAAAAAGAAATTATTATAAAATTAACTTAAAAATAAACGAGTCAAGGGTTGTTTTTAAACAGCAACTAACCTCCAAGGGACTCATTGTATAAACAAAGCAGGCGTGATTACGCCCACTGAAAACACTTTCTGGAGATGACATCTTGTTGACCGTAAACACGCCCACTCTTCTGTGATTGCGCAAACATGGAGGTTTTGTCACCACACGTTATCAATCCCGGAAGTATCCTCCTCCAAGGGACTCGTTGTATAAACAAAGCGGGATGTGATTACAGCTGGCTGGAAGATTGAAGCCATTATTACGTTATAATGGACTCTCGTAACCTCTTGTTCGCCCAGATTTCAGATGAACTTTATAAAGTAATAAGTTGAAAACATGGTCATGATGAGGGACTTACTGCATCTTGAAGAGGAAGAACATTTACTGTCAGGAGAGTTGGATTTAGCATTTGTTGACCTATAAGATTCATCTTTTTCAATTAAAAACGACTTTCATCAACATTCATCAGCAGATGATGTCGTGGTTTTTAATTTCCTCGTCCGTCTCCACGTGAACGACTCTTGATTTCCAGCCTGATAAACATCATATCATTAACATAGTTCAAAGACAGGAAGTCACAAGAGAAGGGATGTACAGTAGATCTCACGAGGGACAAAAAAGAGAAGCAGAAAGATGGAGGGATGTGATGGAGGAGAGGAAGAGGACGGTGTGATGACGAACTATTGATCTAGTTTGACAGATTCTCGTTTGACTCATTAGAGAGAACAGAAGAACAAAATAAAGTGATGTTTTCATCTCGACCCGAATCTCACCTTTATTATTATCAAATAGAAAAACATCCCATCAACGTTCACACCCGTCAGCGTCGTCCTGTCAGAACAAGTCGTCTCACTCTTTCATTTATTTGCATCAATCCCTCGTCACTGTTGACGGCAGGAAGTCTGACGATGCAATTAAGTTTTCCTTTCTGCTGTAATTACTGTTAATTTACTCGGTTCTGTAATTATTGCTCACAAATGTTCTTGTCGCCTGATTCTTAATGTGATATTTCAACTGAAAACTCAATCTTTAATGTCAACTACTGTGTATCTTTTCTTTATCGCTTATTTCCTCCCGATGTAATGTCTGTATGGAATGTCAGGAGGGCCAAAATTAAGTAGGCAAATGTAAGTTTTTAATTTGTTTTCAAACCAAAATATGTCCAAACATCAGCTTTAAAAGCTGCTGGATTATTTTCTCCTCAGTCATCACTGTATCCTCTCATCCTCAGTCATCACTGTACCCTCTCGTCCTCAGTCACCCCTGTATCCTCTCGTCCTCATTCAACTCTGTATCTCTCATCCTCAGTCATCACTGTATCCCCTGGTCCTCAGTCTTCCCTGTATTCTCTTGTCCTGAGCCATCACTGTATCTCTCATCCTCAGTCATCCCTGTATCCTCTCGTCCTCAGTCATCACTGTATCTCTCATCCTCAGTCATCCCTGTATCCTCTCGTCATCAGTCATCACTGTATCCTCTCGTCCTCAGTCATCCCTGTATCCTCTCGTCCTCAGTCATCCCTGTATCCTCTCGTCATCAGTCATCACTGTATCCTCTCGTCCTCAGTCATCACTGTATCCTCTCGTCCTCAGTCATCACTGTATCTCTCATCCTCAGTCATCCCTGTATCCTCTCGTCCTCAGTCATCACTGTATCTCTCATCCTCAGTCATCCCTGTATCCTCTCGTCCTCAGTCATCACTGTATCCTCTCGTCCTGAGTCATCAATGTGATCTCTCATCCTCAGTCATCCCTGTATCCTCTCGTCCTCAGTCATCTTTGTATCCTCTCATCGTCAGGAGGGAATGGACAAGGGGGTAAATACTTGAAATACTCTTGTACTTAATACATGTACTTCCGTATTGTCAGGTAAGGAAACTGACGAAAAGATTTTATAGATCAGAATCAAAATCACAATGATTTTACTCGTACAAGGAGAGATTAATACAGAACGTACTCATCGTCTGGTCGGATTTCTCTCTGAAGCAGGAACTGTTTTCGGTTCCATCTTTACATCCGTCATAAGTTCGTCATTATCCAAGAGACAAGAACAAAAGTCGGTGAAAACACAGACTAGAATGAATGACTGCAGGTGTTCAGATGAAGTATTAATATGTGTGGTTTAATAATGTGAGAACACAGTCCAGCTCACATGTTAATATACACATGTATGTTGGTGTTTATTTCCCAGCAGCCCTATAAATGTTACAATGCTACACGGTTGTTTATTTTATGATCTAATTATGTCTCTCCTTGTACGCCGTACATCTGGAGCTAAACTGACTCCTCTGGTCTGACGTCCTTCAGGATTAAGAAAACTCTCGGCGTCCTGTTTAGTCTCTAATCTCTCGTCTGCTGCGACATGACTTCGCCCGGAACCGGCCCGGACCGGCCCACTCGTCCGTCCCCTCGGCCTCACTCACGGTTTCCCCCCCGAGGCGTCCACACATGTGTCGACGCGAGACCCTCGGTTTGAATTAGAACCATTTCGTGAAAATGAGGCTCGAGGCGCTCGGACAAGATTAACACGACGCTCAAGATGCATGATGGGAAATGATCATATTAAGGAGTGTGCACACGTCTGAATAAACGATAATGTTTAAAAAAAATATAAGAATCCTGGCTGGAGTCACGATGCATGAACACGTGACTTTAAAAAAGCGTCGTGCACGGACGCACTTTAAAGAGCGACGGAGAGGAAGAAGGAAGACGACGGGGTTGATGGTTTAATTCCGGCGCTGGATGAAGTCGTTCCGACCGCAGCGCGAACCCCTCGTTTTTCTACCTTTATTGACGTCTAATTGGGCGGAAGGTTCGTCGAGCACCGCGAGCCCGAAGTGATCGACGATCGCAATAAGAGTCGCCCGTGTTGAAAATCGTGATCATGGTCGAGTTTTGTCCAGATGATGCCTCCTGGTTACTCGCAACACACGAGGTCCGGGGGCCAAATGTGGCCCGTGGAGTGATTTTACGTGGCCCCTCCGGATGGTTGCCTCGGATCAAAGGAAGTTTACGTTCATGTTGCTATGGTGACCGGTGTTTATGATGAAACAACGCAAGAGATTTTATTTACAACGATTGGAGAAAAAACTCGGACTAAATAAAGATATATTGAGATTAGACTCGCACTTCCTGTCACAGACACTTCGGTAATTAGATTTTTATAATGTCGACTCGTCACTAAAAATGTGTCGATATTTTGGCCTTTAATGTGTTTGAGAGTTGAATTTTGTTTATTTAACAAAGTTTCACAGTATAAAATGTCCTCTCGTCATCACTCATCACTGTATCCTCTCGTCCTAAGCCATCACTGTATCTCTCATCCTCAGTCATCACTGTAAACAATTTCCCAAAGAGACCACTGACGGTCACATAAGTATCTTCTTACTTAGCATTACCTTATCCTCTCGTCCTAAGCCATCACTGTATCTCTTATCCTCAGTCATCACTGTATCCTCTCGTCCTAAGCCATCACTGTATCTCTCATACTCAGTCACCCCTGTATCCTCTCGTCCTAAGCCATCACTGTATCCTCTTGTCCTCAGTCAACACTGTATCCTCTCGTCTTCAGTCACCACTGTATCTCTTATCCTCAGTCATCACTGTATCCTCTTGTCCTCAGTCATCACTGTATCCTCTCGTCTTCAGTCACCACTGTATCTCTAATCCTCAGTCATCCCTGTATCCTCTCGTCCTCAGTCATCACTGTATATCTCATCCTCAGTCATCCCTGTATCCTCTCGTCCTCAGTCACCACTGTATATCTCATCCTCAGTCATCACTGTATCCTCTCGTCCTCAGTCATCACTGTATCCTCTCGATATTTCAACTGAAAACTCAATCTTTAATATCAACTACTGTTCACTTCGGTAATTATACTTTTATTTGTCGGCTCGTAACTAAAGCTGTGTCGAGATTTTGGCCTTTTATGTGTTTGAGAGTTGAATTTTGTTTATTTAACAAAGTCTCACAGTATAAAAACAATTTTCTCAGACGTGCAGTTGGACTTTTATCAGTCGGTAGTTCTACGGCCATGAAATGTCGATTAAGTTACGAAAAAAGTAGCTTGTTTTATTCAAAGTTAGGTTTCACTTTGAGCCTGACAGTCTTCGGAGGATTTTAAAGTTCAACTCCTCAAACTTTCTAATGAATCTTGCTCTGCTTTTAAAAAGAAGAAAATTAAATGAAAAACAAGGTGAAGTGAATCCGAGGTAACCTTGTGTTGTTTTAATCCAAAAAGCGAAAACATGCAGGGAAAAGTGAAAGTAAATGACTTTACCACCAATTTTTAACGTTTTTGGTTTGTGTTATTCATCGTTTCCTGGGTCAGACCATGGAAATCTGTTAATAAGAGACATATGAAGATATCATTTTGAGCAGTAGACCCTGAGCCCCATCAGAACCGGTCATTGAGTCATTTGTTACCTTATATAATGTCGGTCTATTGACTTTAAAAGTATTTTATTTTGAAGGACAATATAACTTCCTTTGAAGTAACATCCGCTCGTAACTTTTGACACGTCAAGCCACTCGTTGGAGTCGGGTTCACTAAAAACAGTTACGCAAATAAAATGCCAACATTAAACTGCAAAAAAGGTTTCGGGGATGTAGAGAAAAGGTTTCTGTCCAAAATAACGTTTCCGTCAACTGAGGAAAATCTTTTAATTCGGGGAAAATTTAGTCACAACACGACCGGAGCTTGTAATCCATGTGTTTGTGTCTCTCGTTTAGAATATTGTAACAGTTTATTTTGGTGTCTAAACAAGAAGGATCTGTCTCGCCTGCAGTTCATACAAAACTCTGCAGCCAGAATTCTGACCTGCTCTAGTAGAAGAACTCACATTTACCCAATCCTTAAAAATCTGCATTAGTTTCTTTCAGGAGCCATTTTAAAATTCTGGTTCTTACTTAATAAGGTGTGTGGTGGTCCAGTGGTTAGTGCCAGTTTGTATGTTCTCCCTGTGTTGCTTGGGTTTACTCCGGGCACTCCGGTTTCCTCCCACAGTCCCAAAAAATACAGACGTTGATTGCGAACTTGAGGAAATTGTCCGTAGGTATGAGTGTGTGTGTGTGAATGGTTGTGTGTCTTTGTGTGCTCTGTGCGGACTGGCGTCCTGTCCAGGGTGTCCCCCGCCTCTCGCCCGAGGAAACTGTGGTTAAAGTGGTAAATAAATGAATCTATTAAGGGATGATGTTGCATTAAACAATAATAGTGATGTTTAAATATATATGAAAAAACATTTTCTCTCCTACAACAGTAACACTCGCTGAGTCTTTTCTACGCTCAGAAAGTTGAAACTAAATTAGAAACCCAGACGTTCGCCAGCCTCGGCTATTGTTCTCGCACGGCGAAGAAAAAAAAGAAGCTCTCTGGGTTTTCATCCTTTATGCATGAAAGTGTTTTTTTGCAAATACAGTTTGATTTGATTCCGCGCGATGGAAGTGAGGAGCAGAAATATAATCAGCGCCTCGTGTTGTCAGTCAAGCACAAGCAGCAGATTTGAGAGGAAGCTCGAACAAGTATTTACATCTTCCTGAGGAGATTATCTTCTCGTCTCCGAGACACAAACTGCTTCCTTTAGCTTTGACTTTTCCCTCCGAGCACGAACCTGGACTTGTTTATGTTCCTGCGTCAGTGTCCGCCGAGACTTTATTCATCTGAAATGGAAAAAAAACACACTTTTCACTCTCGGCATCACAAATAGGCAATTTTGGCTAAAACCCCTGGAAACATCTGCAGCTTAAATTTGCATCTGATGCAGGTGAGTTTAGTCAGTCACTGAGTCGGAATTACTGGATGGATGGATGGATGGTTAGATAGATGTTGGATGGATGGATGGATGGACGGATGGATGGATGGATGGATGGATGGTTAGTTAGATGATAGATAGATGGATGGTTAAATGAAAGGATGGATGGATGGTTAGATAAATGGTTAGATGGATAGATGGATGGAGGGATAGATGGATGGATGGATGGATGGTTAGATAAATGGATGGTTAGAAAAATGGATAGATGGTTAGATAAATGGATAGATGGTTAGATAAATGGATAGATGGTTAGATGGATGGATGGATGAGGGATAGATAAATGGATGGAGGGATAGATAAATGGATGGAGGGATAGATGGATGAATGGATGGATGGTTGGATGGATGGTTGGATGAATGGATAGATGGTTGGATGGATGGTTAGATAGATGGTTAGATGGATGGATGGTTATATGGATGGATGGATGGATGGTTAGATAAATGGTTAGATGGATGGATGGTTAGATGGATAGATGGATGGATGGTTAGATGGATGGATGGATAGATGGTTAGATGGATGGATTGATGGTTAGATAGATGCTAGATAAATGGTTAGATGGATGGATGGTTGGATGTATGGTTAGATAGATGGATAGGTGGTTAGATGGATGGATGGATGGATGGTTAGATAAATTGTTAGATGGATGGATGGTTAGATGGATGGAAGGATGGATGGATGTGGTTGGATGGATGGTTGGATGGATGGTTAGATAAATGGTAAGATGGTTGAATGGATGGATGGATGGTTAGATGGATGGAGGGATGGATGATGGATGGTTGGAGGGATGGATGGATAGATGGATGGATAAATGGTTAGATGGATGGATGGTTAGATGGATGGAAGGATGGATGGATGGTTGGATGGATGGTTAGATAAATGGTAAGATGGTTGAATGGATGGATGGATGGTTAGATGGATGGATGGATGGATGGATGGATGGATGATGGATGGAGGGATGGATGGATGGATGGATGGTTAGATAAATGGTTAGATGGATGGATGGATTTGAATCAGTGGAAACATAACAAAAATAGGAAGATAATAATTTATAATTAAAGATAAACAATACATACAAAAAATAGTTCCTTTAGCCTTGACTTTTCCCTCTGAGCACGAACCTGGACTTGTTTATGTTCCTGCGTCAGTTTCCGCCGAGACTTTATTCATCTGAAGTAGAAAAAAAAACACACTTTTCACCCTCGGCATCACAAATAGGCAATTTTGGCTAAAACCCCTGGAAACATCTGCTGCTTAAATTTGCATCTGATGCAGGTGAGTTCAGTCGCCGAGTCACTGAATCGGAATTACGGCGGCGGAGGATTAAGAAGCTCTAAGCCGCTCGTGTACTGACCCCTGACCCCGCAGGAGGAAGCGTTTCCTCGCGAGTCCTTAAAGCCCGTCCAGCTCCAGGAGTCGATGACGATGATATGCTAGTTACACTCGCGGCCCCTCAGAGAGAAGGTCGTCTGGGGTTTGAAACCATGTTTTTAATCTGTGATCCTGAACCTTTGGCTCGTAACTGAGATTTCCCAGGTGTGGTGAAGGATCTGTTGTCTCTGGACTTTTCTTGGGATGATTCAGAGGAAACACTGAGGAAGAACATCAGTGCGAACATCAAGGATGAGGAGGAGTTTAAAATATTGAAACTATTTATTGTTGAATTCTATGTTTTTTAAAGATTCAAGAGCAGCTTTACTCATGTTGGAAGACGGATGGATGGACAGATGGATGGATGGATGGATGGATGGATACATTGATTGAAAGATGGATGGATGGATGGATACATTGATTGAAGGATGGATGGATGGATGGATGGATACATTGATTGAAGGATGGATGGACGGACGGATGGATGGATGGATACATTGATTGAAAGATGGATGGATGGATGGATGGATGGATACATTGATTGAAGGATGGATGGATGGATGGATGGATACATTGATTGAAGGATGGATGGATGTGGATGGATGGATGGATGGATTTTATTGAAGGTGGTGATGGATGGATACATTGATTGAAGGATGGATGGATACATTGATTGAAGGATAGATGGATGGATGGATACATTGATTGAAGGATGGATGGATGGATGGATACATTGATTGAAGGATAGATGGATGGATGGATACATTGATTGAAGGATGGATGGATGGATACATTGATTGAAGGATGGATGGATGGATGGATACATTGATTGAAGGATAGATGGATGGATGGATACATTGATTGAAGGATAGATGGATGGATGGATACATTGATTGAAGGATGGATGGATGGATACATTGATTGAAGGATGGATGGATTGATTGATTGAAGGATGATGGATGGATACATTGATTGAAGGATGGATGGATGGACGGACGGACGGATGGATGGATACATTGATTGAAGGATGGATGGATGGATGGATGGATACATTGATTGAAGGATGGATGGATGGATGGATGGATACATTGATTGAAGGATGGGTGGATGGATGGATGGATACATTGATTGAAGGATGGATGGATTGATTGATTGAAGGATGGATGGATGGATACATTGATTGAAGGATGGATGGATGTACGGACGGACGGATGGATGGATACATTGATTGAAGGATGGATGGATGGATGGATGGATACATTGATTGAAGGATGGATGGATGGATGGATGGATACATTGATTGAAGGATGGGTGGGTGGATGGATGGATGGATGGATACATTGATTGAAGGATGGATGGATTGATTGATTGAAGGATGGATGGATGGATGGATGGATACATTAATTGAAGGATGGATGGACGGACGGATGGATGGATACATTGATTGAAGGATGGATGGATGGATGGATGGATGGATACATTGATTGAAGGATGGATGGATGGATACATTGATTGAAGGATGGATGGATGGATACATTGATTGAAGGATGGATGGATGGATACATTGATTGAAGGATGGATGGATGGTACATGATGGAAGGATGTGATGGATGGATGGATGGATACATTGATTGAAGGATGGATGGATGGATGGATGGATGGATACATTGATTGAAGGATGGGTGGATGGATGGATGGATGGATGGATACATTGATTGAAGGATGGATGGATTGATTGATTGAAGGATGGATGGATGGATGGATGGATGGATACATTGATTGAAGGATGGATGGATGGATGGATGGATGGATGGATACATTGATTGATTGAAGGATGGATGGATGGAAGGAAGGAAGGATTCGGAATTGGTGGTAACAAAACTAAAATTAGACGAGGATTTATAGGAAAAGATTAACAATATATACAAAAATAATGCAGGAAATACAAAAATAAAGCTTTGAATTATTATAATTTTTAATTATTTCATTTAATCAGTTCAAGTGTTAAAAGGTTCAGATTTTCTATTGAATAATTTGAATTCAAAATTTAGTTTTTTTTTTTTACACACAAAGTTGGACATTTAAATTTGATTAATTAATATAAAAAGTAGTTAAATCGTTTTTTTTTTTTAAATGTTTTTTTAAATTCACAATAAATAAATAAATATAAATAAATAAATGTTGGTATAACTGTCACTTTTTTATATTTTATTTAAAGGTCTCCAAAAAATAAATTAATTATTCTTTGATTAATTAAGTTTGACATTTCAATCCAAATTGTTCGTATTCATATAAAAAGTTATTTTCTAAATTCAATCTTTTTTATTTTATTTTATCTTTTTGAATTAACAATAGATTTTGGTACAACAGTGCAACACTTTAAAAGGCTACAAATTATAATGAATAAATTATCGGAATTTTCAAATCAATTACGTGAAAAACAAAACAAAACAAAAGGAAGTCTGGTTTTAATTGATTTTTCAACCCTAGTTTTCTCTTCTTTTTTTTCCTCTTTTACCCAAAAATAATATTTGACTTTAAAAATCCCTTTTACTTGTATTGTTGACATCCACGATATCTTCCCTTATTTTATCTTATCTTATCTTAAACACAAGATGAACATTAATCCACGTTGATTCTCAGACACGTGAACTCCAGCATCACCGACACAGAATCAAATCAATGCAATTATCGAGCTTTAAATTGAACATTTACTCCCGTAATATCAGACGATTAAAACGGTCGAAACTGGAGTTCCGTCGCTCCGATATGCCGTCACTTCCGGGTCTTAATACTTTGCTTTATGGAGACAAATGGTCAAAGCACGAGTCCTTTTAATCGCCGCCTCAAGTCAAACAAAATACAAGCTTAACGATCGATCGGCGGCGCTCTCTGACGGCAGCTCTTCAGGGTCAATAGCTCCGGGGAAGACGGTCTCGAACTGTAAAAAAAAATCGCTATATTTAAGGCAAATTTCCCGCCCCGGGGGTCGTCTCTTCCGGGGGAAAATGGCTCTTTCATGGTTCTTGTGTCTTCATCACCCGCTGGGAAACTTCCTAAATTCCCTCTTGCTTGGCTGGAAGCTTCCGTCTTCCAGTACCCCCCCCCCCCCCTTTGGGTGTGTCCCGCTTCGCTCTTTGATCCACGACCCCAGGTGTGAAAAGGCAGACGGACAGACGTTTAACTAACCGGTGTCATTTTTCTAATTCTGTTCCAAGCCTATCTTGAGACAGTGTCTGAGTGAAATGTTGATTGTGAATGTGTATTCAAACGTTTAAGCTCTTAGATGAAGCTAGTAATTTATACTTTATATTTTGATTATCTTTAAGCATAAATTGAAGTATGGCGTATACGTAGAGTGTATAATAATATTTAATCGAACACGATTGACAATGAGTTTCCAGTAATCACTATGTTTGATTTCTCGGTCTGAAGTCGCGGGTGGTCGCGTGCATGACGGCGATCCTCAGCCAGATGAGCGACGCCCACTACTCCACCTACATCGAGACCTTCTCGGGAACCTCGGATCTCGTGGTGAGTTCAAGTGCACGCTCGGTCTTTGATGACAAATGTATCAACATGTTGTTTTTTAAGTTAATTTTTAATTTCTTTAGGACTTTCTGATGGAGTCGTTCCTGCTCTTCAAGGACCTGATCGGCAAACATGTCTACCCGTGTGACTGGATGGCCATGATCATGGTGCAGAACAGGTGGATCCATCTTGTGTTTTCGTTCAATAACTGATGAGTTTTTAAATCAACAATTTTAGCTCTAATATCTTAAATCAAACACGACAAAAGGGATTTAAAAGTCTCGATGAAATTGATAATATTGTCATTTTTATTTATGCTCCAGGGTCTTCCTGAGAGCCATCAACACTTACGCCGACACCATGAACAAAAAGTTCCTGAACAACGACGACTTCGAAGTGCAGGTCAGTGTCTCTGAGGTCGTTCAGGTCGAAGTTGGGGCCGAAAAAATGTGGCCCCGAATGTCAGTCGGAGAATAACTTCTCATAATAGGCTCTTTTTTTTTGTACTTTTAGTTATAAATGTATCTTATTCTAGGACTTTACTTTCTCTGGCTTTTAAATTAACTTATTAATTGTTTGTTTTTTTTTAAACCAAGAACAATCTATAAATAAATGAAATGTATGTGTAGCTTCTTGGAAATGTTTGTTACCACCAAATAAATACCGGTTAGAAAATTGTGATTATATTTATATAATCTGGGGCAACGTGTGACCCCATTAACTGTGTCAATGTGGCCCCTGATGTCAGTTTTTCATTTAAATTTTGATCTAAAAAGTACAAAAAACACACATGGTGGTCAACACACACATGGAGAAATAACTAAAAAGTACAAAAAACACACATGGTGGTCAACACACACATAGAGAAATAACTAAAAAGTACAAAAAACACACATGGAGGTCAACACACACATAGAGAAATAACTAAAAAGTACAAAAAACACACATGGTGGTCAACACACACATAGAGAAATAACTAAAAAGTACAAAAAACACACATGGTGGTCAACACACACATAGAGAAATAAGTAAAAAGTACAAAAAACACACACCATGGCCAACACACACATAGAGAAATGACCAAAAAGTACAAACGACACAAATGGAGGTCAAGACACACGTAGAGAAATAACCAAAAAGTACAAAAAACATGGTGGTCAACACACACATTGAGAAATAACTTAAAAAGTACAAAAAACTTACATGGCGGTCAACACACGCATAGAGAAATAACTAAAAAGTACAAAAAACACACATGGAGGTCAACACACACATAGAGAAATTACTAAAAAGTACTAACAACACACGGTGGTCAACACACTCATAGCAACAACACACACACACCTAAAAAAAAATCCACAAAACAAAGCAACATATGTAGTTGTCCACACACAAATATAAGAGAATGTTAATATCCTCTCCTGACTCAAGTGAGGATCACGTCAAACACAGAAACATACATTCTGTCACCATTAAAAGTGCTTAAGTCTTTGACAGTTTCCTACATTTAAACACGTTTTTTCTTCTGGAACGTGCACAAAAACTCTGACTCTGCATTTACCTGATGAAGTTTCAGATTTTAATTGATGATCTTGTCGCCTCCTAATTGTCCCGCAGTTGTGGAATAACTACTTCCACCTGGCCGTGGCCTTCATTACCCAGGAGTCTTTGCAACTGCAACACTTTTCTTGCACCAAGAGGAACAAGATTCTGTCCAAGTAAGAGAGAAACGCCTTAAAAACACATAAACAAGAATCTGAATAATAAAAAAAATGGCCTGTTTTTTCCCTGGGCTTCTGAATTAATGTAGTTTTTTTTCTGGCTCTTTCAGATACGGTGACATGAGGCGACTTATCGGCTTCGCCATCCGTGACATCTGGTACAAACTAGGTAAGAATGTTGTTCTTGTTGTTTACAACTTTCTTCTGTCGCTTCTGTCGCTTCTGTGTTATTTGGAAACCGTTTGTTCAGCAACAAAGATTGTTTTGTCAAGTGGTATCAAAATAACGGCGAGGCTGTGCTCACGCCGAACGACTCGAATTTCTTTGTGTGTTTTTTTTTGGATCCCAGGCAGTCACAAGATCTGTTTCATCCCCGGGATGGTGGGTCCCATCCTGGAGATGACTCTGATCCCGGAGGAGGAGCTGAGGAGAGCAACCATCCCCATCTTCTTCGACATGATGACGTGTGAACACGCACACTCGGGCAACTTTGGCAAGGTACACACAACACAACACACTCACGTGTTCCATGAAATCATCTACACAATACTTACACACTACTGTCATAATGCAGCAGAGATGAACGTTTCTTTTCTTAGAAAAAGAAAAAGTCAAGTCAAATCAAATAAAATGGCAAAAATACCCATGGCGGTCAATACACACTTGGATAACACAATATTAAAACACAAGACACATGTGGGTTTCAATACATACTCGGAGAGATATTTAAATTTAACCTAAAGAACACAAAGAAACTATACACGTGGTAGTCAATACACACTTGGAGAACACAATATTAAAATACAAAACACAAGAACACAAGACAAAAGTGGGTTTCAATACATACTCAGAGAGATATTTACATAAAAAATCCTTAAATAACACAAAGAAAATATACACGTGGTGGTCAATACACACTCGGAGAACACAATATTAAAGTTCGAAACACAAGAACACTAAACGCATGTGAGTTTCAATTCATACTCAGATATATATATATAAAACTTTAAGAACACAAAGAAACTACACACGTGGTGGTCAATACACACTCTGTGACCGAAATATTAAATTACAAAACTCAAGAACACTAAACACATGTGAGTTTCAATACATACTCAGATATATATTTATATAAAACTTTAGGAACACAAAGAAACAACACACATAGTGGTCAATACACACTCGGAGAACAAAATATTAAAATACAAAACACAAGACACATGTGGGTTTCAATACATACTCAGAGAGATATTTACATAAAAAAAAACTAAAGAACACAAAGAAACAACACACACAGTGGTCAATACACACTCGGAGAACAAAATATTAAAATACAAAACACAAGACACATGTCGGTTTCAATACATACTCAGAGAGATATTTAAATAAAAAAACCTTAAAGAACACAAAGAACTATACACGTGGTGGTCAATACACACTTGGAGAACACAATATTAAAGTTCAAAAACACAAGAACACTAAACGCATGTGAGTTTCAATAAATACTCAGATATATATTTATATTAAACTTTAAGAACACAAAGAAACAACACATATGGTGGTCAATACACACTCGGAGAACACAATATTAAAATACAAAACACAAGACACATGTGGTTTTTAATACATACTCGGAGAGATATTTAAATTGAAAAAAACCTAAAGAACACAAAGAAACTATACACGTGGTGGTCAATACACACTTGGAGAACACAATATTAAAGTTCAAAACACAAGAACACTAAACGCATGTGAGTTTAAATATAAAACCTTAAGAACACAAAGAAACTACACATGTGGTGGTCAATACACACTTGGAGAACAAAATATTAAAATACAAAACACAAG
This sequence comes from Callionymus lyra, assembly GCA_016630915.1. NCBI lineage: Eukaryota > Metazoa > Chordata > Actinopteri > Syngnathiformes > Callionymidae > Callionymus > Callionymus lyra. The sequence continues at coordinate 21,656,215 of JACEEU010000687.1, forward strand.
AACACAAGACAAAAGTGGGTTTCAATACATACTCAGAGAGATATTTACATAAAAAAACCTTAAAGAACACAAAGAAACTATACATGTGGTGGTCAATACACACTTGGAGAACACAATATTAAGGTTCAAAACACAAGAACACTAAACGCATGTGAGTTTCATTAAATACTCAGATATATATTTATATTAAACTTAACAACACAAAGATACTAAAAAAAACTAAAAAGTCCACAAAACAAAGCAACATGCTGTATGTGGGGACAACACATACACACACATAGATAAAAGACAAAACAACAACACAGGTGGATAAAGACACCCCCAAAGAGATATAACTAAAGAGACCAAAACAAAAAGCAACAACACACATGGCGGTCAACACACTTACAGAAGATAATAAATATAATAAAAAATTCTGAAACTCAACAACACAGTTTGTGGTTAAAAACACTTACAGCGAAACACAAATCAACAACACACACGGTGGTCAACACACACGTACCGAAATAACTCGTTAGTATTTATTTATTTTAATGTAACTAGTAGTTTGGCTCGACTGCCTCTCACGAAAGACCAAAAAATAAATCATCACCTTCACGACACCATTACTTGAATATTCAGGCTCCTGGCGGCTCATTTTTTCTCAAACTTTATCGACAAACGAGGTGCTGTTACTCACGGACACAAATAAGAAAAAACACATTTGAGTTTTCTGCACCGTCAACCTGCCCCCCCCCCTGTGGCCGGCCTCACACCAATGAAACAAACAAACTGTCTGCTGGTCGACACTTTCATTCGAGCTGCACAGTCTGGACCGAGGCTTGCTGTGGCAGATTTCCACGAATGTCTCTCCATCTTCGTTCTAACTAACCTCCTGTGATCCAGGGATCCATCACTCCTGAGGGCTGGACCTCGAGGGAAGGAGACTTGGTGACTTTTTTTTAAAAAAGGAGCTCAAATTGCTTCTGCTGGATCTTTCCTAAATAGAGGGTCTGGTGGAGGAATACAGTCGTCCCTCGTTTATCGCAATTATTGTACATGTTTTAAGGCCGTTAAACCCAAAACCACACACTTTTATACACTTTTCTCAGACAGACATTAACATTTTCTCACAGTTTTCTCTTATTTAAACATATTCGTACTGAAATGAAGGTTCAAGATCAACCCAGAATGATGAGTCGATTATCGATCAACAATAATCTGTACAAAATACACAATAACAATAAATATATGTGGGCTTCAATACTTACTACACACACACACACATATATCATCTTTAAGAACACAAAGAAACTACACACGTGGTGTTTAACACACACTCAAGGTGAAATAACCCCAAAAAAACACATCTTGACAAACAATGTAAACTAAAGAAGTCCAAAAAAAACAACAACAACACACATGGTGGTCAACACACACGTAAAGGTATAACTAAAATGTCCAAACAACACACATGGCGGTCAACACACACATAAAGGTATAACTAAAATGTCCAAACAACAAACATGGTGGTCAACACATACATAAAGGTATAACTAAAATGTCCAAACAACACACATGTTGGTCAACACACACATAAAGGTATAACTAAAATGTCCAAACAACACACATGGCGGTCAACACACACATAAAGGTATAACTAAAATGTCCAAACAACAAACATGGTGGTCAACACATACATAAAGGTATAACTAAAATGTCCAAACAACACACATGGTGGTCAACACACACATACAGGTATAACTAAAATGTCCAAACAACAAACATGGTGGTCAACACATACATAAAGGTATAACTAAAATGTCCAAACAACACACATGGTGGTCAACACATACATAAAGGTATAACTAAAATGTCCAAACAACACACATGGCGGTCAACACACACACATAAAGAAATAACTAAAATGTCCAAACAACACACATGGCGGTCAACACACACACATAAAGAAATAACTAAAATGTCCAAACAACACACATGGCGGTCAACACACACATAAAGGTATAACTAAAATGTCCAAACAACACAGATGGCGGTCAACACACACACATAAAGAAATAACTAAAATGTCCAAACAACACACATGGCGGTCAACACACACATAAAGGTATAACTAAAATGTCCAAACAACACACATGGTGGTCAACACACACATAAAGGTATAACTAAAAAGTACAAACAACACACATGGTGAGTCTTTACAAAGTTTGATATTCTAATTCCAATAAATCAAAAACAACCTTTTTTTATTCGTAGCCTTTTAATATAATATAATATAATTATATTTGAAGCCCCTTTGCCACCAGACTATAGTAACTTGTAAAAACAAAAGATATAAAAACGGTAAATGTTAATATTGTCGCTGGTTTACTTTCTCTCCTCAGTTTGAGAACGAGATCATCCTGAAGCTGGACCATGAGGTCGAGGGCGGAGGTGGAGACGAACAGTACATGCAGCTCCTGGAAACCATGTCGGTCTATTATAGTGTTTTCACTCGCTGTCATGTCGCACAACACTCTTCAAATTACCTCCATTACTTTCTCTTAGCGGAGCGAGGCTTTGTTTTTATTCTTCTTCATTCATCTGTTTTATTGTTTTATTCTTGATGGTTGAGAATCTCAAGACAAACGCGTATCTTATTAAGAACCACTTAATTCCACTCATGATCCATGCTGTTATCATTCTATTTTCTAGTTAAAAAAAACACACACGGTTGTCAACACACACCCATGAAGAAATAACTTTATAGACTAACAAATAACAACAACAACACACACAGTGGCCAATACATACCCATGAAGAAATAACTCAAGGCTTTAACAAAAAACAACAAAACACATGGTGGTCAACACACACCCATGAAGAAATAACTTTATAGACTAACAAAAAACAACAACAACACACACAGTGGCCAATACATACCCATGAAGAAATAACTCAAGGCTTTAACAAAAAACAACAAAACACATGGTGGTCAACACACACCCATAGAGAGAAAACTAAACAGACCAAAACTAAAACGACACACATGGTGGTCAACACACACCCATAGAGGGAAAAAAAAGACTAAAACTAAAAACAACACACACATAGTGGTCAACACAGATCCAGAGGTAAAAAAAACAACTAAACAGACCAAAACTAAAACAACACACATGGTGGTCAACACACACCCATAGAGGGAAAAAAAAGACTAAAACTAAAAACAACAACACACATGGTCGTCAACACACACCAATAGAGAGATAACTAAACAGAACAAAACAAAATACAACAACACACATGGTTGTCAACACACACCCATGGAGGGATAACTAAACAGACCAAAACAACACACATGGTGGTCAACACACACCCATGGAGGGATAACCAAACAGACCAAAATAAAATACAAAAACCCACATGGTGGTCAACATACACCTATAGAGAGAGATAAACTAAACAGCAAAAAAACAACACACATGGTGGTCAACACACACCCATAGAGAGATAAATAAACAGAACAAAATAAAATACAACACACATGGTGGTCAACATACACCTATAGAGAGATAAATAAACAGAACAAAATAAAATACAACAACACACATGGTGGTCAACACACACCCATAGAGGGATAACTCAACAGACAAAAACAACAACACATGTGCTGGTTAACACACACCCATAGAGACATAACTAAACAGAACAAAACAAAAAACTACAGCACACATGGTGGTCAACACACGCCTATAGAGAAACGACCTAAAAGACTCGAGCAAAAAGTAACAACATACATAGTGTTTAGCGTGTTAGAATAAACAAAAGTAACAAAAAGAATACAACACCACAAGTTGTGGATAGCAACAAGGTTAAATAAAACAAAAGTCCAAGACATAAAAAGTAAAACAAAAACACACACACTGGCATTCTTAATTTTTTTATGTGTTGCAGGTTTAAAAATATGTTTTAATCCATTTAAATCCATCCATAAAATAGAATCTTTGTGAAGTTTTCCTGTAATGTATGTGTTTGTTCCCAAAAAACCACAAAGAATATAACATATGTTAATGGAAAAGCAGAAAAGCAGAGACATCTTATCACCTGCATGGTTACGAGCTGAACCAGCAACAGTATTTTAGCATTTTTCTTGTCAAATGTCGCAGATTTTCAGCTTCAATGTCTATAATTATATTCAGGGCTGAAGCGACTTGGACCAACAAAATATGCCATGAATGAAAACAGGCTCAACTGCTGCATGTTAACCTTCTAAAAAATTTAAATTGAAGAAATCCCAGTTTTTTCTTTTCACAGTCCAATGTAATGTGTTTGAATGAGGATTTTAAGGAAGTAAACACTGACCACAGTGACTCGTCCTCAGCCTGCTGGACTGTGCCAGAGACAAACCTGCACTGACGCCTCACGTGCAGCACTTCGTGGCCCTGGTCAAGGGCCTCCTCATGCGGCTCCTGGACTACAGGGCCGTGATGAGCGACGACAGCCGGAATAACCGCATGAGCTGCACCGTCAACCTCCTGGTGAGTGGATTCAGAAGCGTTTATTGATACTTTTGTGCTGAACCTTCGACACGTGTGTTGTGTTTGTCTCTGTAAACACTGTTTAACGTCAACATGCTATGCTAATTAGCATCTAGCTGCTAATTCAATGGTTTTCTCTCCACAAACATCATTAAATAAACCTATTTAGACAAAAGTGTAATTAATTAGTGTAATATTTGTCTTGTAAAATTATTAATTATATATATATATATATATATATATTTTTTTTTTAAATGTGATTCTTTAAATGTATTTTGTTGTTTTATTTTCATGCGTTTGTTATTTCTATTTTATTTCTCTTTTATTGTGTTTTGTTTTTTTTCCGCTGCTATTAAAGTGGAATTACCTCTTAAAGGACTAAAGACGGAAATCTTATCTTATTCTTAAAAGAACACAGTATTAGGCTACTCGTGTGATTTTGTTCCCAATAGATAAAAAAGGTAGAAAATCACCTCGGAATATTCAAAAATCAAACCAAAGACTGTATAAGATACAGGTTTTGAAGCCTAATCACAGGCGGGGGCCATTTTAACTTGTGTCAGGAGGCGACGTTTGAGCGAGCTGAGCTAAGAGGGTGGGACAAAAATTAAACCCATTTATTTAAAATAAGATGGAAAAACGCGTATTTGGTCATGCCAACCACGCCAACTATTGTCTAAATTCAGGAAAATAAACAGAGATATAACCTAAAGTGAATTTTTTGGAAAAAAGATAGTGAAATTAGTTCCACTGTCGTTAAAAGCTGTTTTTTTTCACCAGGCTGTTAAGATATTATATATTATATAATATATTTTTTAATGCTATTAAGCCAGTAATTTTGTCTGCCGTGTCTTTCTGTATCCAGCTGTAAGTGGACACTCCATGAACTGCAACTTTTTTTTGCACTTTCAGCATCAGCTTATCGGGTCAAAATGAGTTGTTCCAAAAGCCTTTTTATGTGCAATGGAAGATTTTTTTTTAGCCTTTCAAATTTGTATTAAAAAAAGGAGTGAATTGATTAAAATAAATACTTTGTCCAGGAAGTAAAACTGACCACAACTGACTCCTCGCTAACGTGCTAACGTGCTAACGCGCTTATCAGTTAACACTTAACAGCTTAACAGCGTTCCAGATGGAATTGATCTTCAGGGGAAATCTATAAAGTATTTATTTATATAACCGTTGTAGGAACAAATGGTGTTTTTCTCTGAGCATTAATGATTTCTTTTGTTTGTTTATCCAGTTTTAAAAACGATGTGTTGGCAAACCTGGCGCTCGTAGCTATGCCCGAGGCTAGCATGAATCCAGAGACACTGAGTTCACTGTTGACGCACAACACAACACAACACAACACAACACAACACAACACAACACAACACAACACGTGATGATCATTAAACATCTCTGTGCGTGTTTGTTGCTCGTCTTTATGATCATCTTGACGAGCTTTAAGATGAATTAAATCTGTTATTTTGGATTTAAACGTCAAAAGCGAATTAATGTTGAAGCCATTTTTCAGTCTTTAGAACGAAAATGTTTGAATCCGAAAAAGACCGTAGGTAAGTAAATATGATGAACTGTGTAACAAGATGTAAATAGTGTTTTATTTGTCATCTGTTACATGTTTTAACATCAGGGTCTCGAACCCAACTGGTTAGAAAATATTGATACACTTAAATATATTTTTTTAGGAATAAAAAATATTTTGTTAATGGTTTATATTTGAATAACGTGTGTGTAAATATATATATATATATATATATATATATTTTTTTTTTTTTTTTTTTATATATATTTCATTACATTTGACATATATTAAGTTTGTTGGTTTTTGTGTTGCAATTCAAATTCCCGCCGCTAGATGGCAGCAGTCAGTTCGTCCTCCGCAAATGAAAGAACAACAAAATCCTCCGTGATCGCTGTATAGACTGAGGACGAGAGGATACAGTGACTCTAGCAGCTTTTAAAGCTGATGTTTGGACACAGTATTTACAGATAAATATCTCTTTGTTATTGTGATTTTTTTAATTAGTTAATTTACAATTAAAATGCAAATATGCAGAGTTTGTTTATTTTAGTTTCGCGATTAAACTTCTGGCATCTAGATGGCCGCAGTCATTACGTTCTTGGCCGCTAAAGGAACACAAAGAAATCCTGGCGATGACTGAGGACGAGAGGATACAGTGAGTCCTGCAGCTTTTAAAGCTGATGTTTGGAGATATTTTGGTTTGAAAACAAATTAAAGTAGTTACGACTTCGTCAAGAGTCATGTGGTCTGTAAATACTGCAACACCAGAGTCAAGTACTCGAACATACTACAAATATATCCATGTTACTACAATATCACTAAATATTGTATTTTTGTATCATGATACGTATCGTCTTGATAGAATGTTTTATTCTTTTTGTTGTCATTTTCCACGACAATAAGGAAAATTAGAAGAGGACAGAAGGACTTAGAGGATACAGTGATGACTGAGGACAAGAGGATACAGTGATGACTAAGGACGAGAGGATACAGTGATGACTAAGGACAAGAGGACACAGTGATGACTAAGGACAAGAGGATACAGTGATGACTGAGGACAAGAGGATACAGTGATGACTAAGGACGAGAGGATAAGTATGACAAGGACAAGAGGAACAGTGATGACTAAGGACAAGAGGATACAGTGATGACTGAGGACAAGAGGATACAGGGATGACTGATGACGAGGGGGATACAGGGATGACTGAGGACGAGAGGATACAGGGATGGCTGACGACTAGAGGATACAGTGATGACTGAGGATGACAGGACAAAGGGATGACTGAGGACGAGAGGATACATTGGACTCCAGCAGCTTTTAAAGCTGATGTTTGGACATATTTTGGTTTGAAAACAAATGGAAGCAGTTACGACTTCGTCAAGATTTATGTGGTCTGTAAATACTACAACACCAGAGTCAATACTGCACACTACACTCACACACCAGAGTCAAGTACTAAATACTCATATATACTTGTACTACACTACACAACCAAAAAGTACTGGACAATACTACACATATATACTTGTTACTACACTATCACTACATATCACTATATATCCGATCGTTGCCCCCTGTATCGTGACGCGTATCGTCTTTGCCTGATTATCACAAATACACTCTCCTTATCAACAGAAGCCGAATTCTTTATTTTTAAATCTTCGATCCATTTATATTGACTTTTTATGTTATTTTTAATTCAAACAACTTAATAATCAAAGCTACACAAACGACAATGATGTGTATTTATGTTTTGTTGTGACACGCGTGGTTTGGATTCATTTCCATTTCACTTTTTCCCTGGAGACGTAATTAAACTTTATTAAATTCCAAGCAGTGACTAATGGACGCACACACACACACACACACACACACACACACACACACACACACACACACACACACACACACACACACACACACACACACACACACACACACACACACTAAAGTGTTGTTGGTTTTCATCTCTGCAGAGTCGTTACTACACAAAGACTAATATTGTGTTTGTGTTCCTGCAGAACTTCTACAAGGACATCAATCGAGAAGGAATGTACATCAGGTATTTACATCCTGGTCTCCACGCACGTGTGTGGCTTGTGCGAGCGAGTCTGCGGCTCCGTAATCTGACAAGGGATTATGGGAGTTCTACTGAATTAATGTCAAAATCCTGAAGGATCAGCGCGGGGATTGACGGGCGGGCCGGGCCGAGAGGGCGAGCGCGAGGAGGGCAGGGAAAGATGGAGGACGGGGTCACTTTATTCAAGGTGTCACCGACGGGTGTCGGGGTTCATCCTTCTTTTCCTCCGGGAAGAAACGAGTGATGGTTTCACACACGGGAGGAGAAAAGGTTGAGGATAAAACATGCATTTGAAGTCAGAAGTTTTTCGCTCCATAACAACAACAGAGTTTTTTTTTTTTTTTTAGCCGTAAGCGTTTTATCTGCTTTTTACTGGACTGTGGATTAAGTCGCTTTAATGGAGCAAAACTTTAAGATGAAAAACAACTTTATTGTCTCACTTTTATAGAAAGATGATAGATGTCGAACCCAGGTGCTCAAAATACTTTATTATTTATTTACCAAACTTTAAGGAAATAAATCAGTGTCAACAGGATTTTGAACTTTTCTCATTTAAATTTTTTGATTTCTTTTTAAGCATTTGCTCTTATATTTTTAGATATTTATTTATGTTGAATAATTGAATACAATAATTCGTTAATTGGAAGGGTTGCGTTTGTTTTCCTCTGTTTTTTGTTTTTTTTAATAATTTTATTAAAAAGGTCAAATGTCGAAACCTTGAATCTTTAATGTAAAACTTAACTATTTTGAGCATTTTCTTTCTTGTTAAATAATTTAATACTTTTTGTTTTAAGTAAGCATTTGTTTCTACTTAATAATTTAATTCTAATATTCTTTTTTTTAATAGTTACATTTAAAATAATAATTTTAAACGATTTCTGCTTTAAACATAGAGTTTGATATTTTCAGCCAATCATGCGACATCAAGATGATCACATGACTGTTCGATCAAGTTGCTCTAGTGCTTGACATTATGCTAGTGCTAGCCATTATGCTAGTGCTTGACATTATAGTAGACAATTTGTCTGTGCTAGACATTATGCTAGTGCTAGACATTATGCAAGTGGTATCCATTATGATAGTGCTAGACATTATGCTAGTATTGGCCATTATGATAGTGCTAGCCATTATGCTAGTATTGGCCATTATGCTAGTGCTTGACATTATGCTAGTGCTAGACAATTTGTCTGTGCTAGACATTATGCTAGTGCTATCCATTATGTCCTTGCTAGACAGTATGCTAGTATTGGCCATTATGTTAGTGCTAGCCATTATGCTAGTGCTAGACATTATGCTCGTGCTAGACATTATGCTAGTGCTAGACATTATGCTCGTGCTAGACATTATGCTAGTGCTAGCCATTATGCTAGTGTTAGCCATTATGCTAGTGTTAGCCATTATGCTAGTGTTGGCCATTATGCTAGTGCTAGACATTATACTAGTGCCAGACATTATGCTAGCCATTATCCTAGTGCTAGACATTATGCTAGTGCTACCCATGATGCCAGTGTTAGCAATTATGCTAGAGCTAGCCATTATACTAGTGCTATCCATTATGCTAGGGTTAGCCATTATGCTAGTGCTATCCATTATGCTATTGCTATTGTCATTATGCTAGACAGCTAGTGCTAGCCAGAACTATTTTCAGCGAGAGAGGAGACATAAGTTAATCCTGTTTGACTTCGGGAGGTGAAGAAACCGTCGCTGGCCTACGACAGCGAGAAGATGATTCATCTGCCGTGAGCACAGATCTCATGAAGTCGCTGCCAAACCATGAACGTTCACAACACGAGCACGGGTTTTACTTTAAAAGCCCAAAATATTTCAAAAATTGAAGTAAACACACATATGTTATGAATAAGATGCAATAACTACTTTCTTTTCAATCTAAACTTTCATAAATATATATTTTTTTATCCTCAGACGTCAATAAATTGAATTATAAGAGAATCACGTCTGTGATTTATGCTTCATTTTGACCAACAGCGCCCTCGTGTGGACGGATGCGTGACTTGCGTAAAACATTTTTCCAAACACCTGACGTGTGACGTGTGTCGTTCAGGTACCTGTACAAGCTGCGGGATCTTCACCTGGAGGGTGAGAACTACACGGAGGCGGCCTACACTCTCCTGCTTCACTCTCGGCTGCTGAAGGTAAAACACAGACAGTCGTGGAGATGAACGTTCAGTGTTTGATCATCAAGAACCTTTAAATATTGACCTTATAATGGAGTTTTTATCATGGATGGAGCTGCTGACGTAGGTCACGTGACCCCATTAGATGCAGCGTCACCTCTATACGAGATAATAACACTGAAGATATATAAATGTTTCTATCTGGAATAATCACACCTCGGAACCAAAGTTTTATCTGCATTTATTTCAAACAGGTCGTTGTTTTAAAGGATATATTTGAATTGTGGTCTGATCTATATTAAAATGTTTTATTTGTTCCAGGTTGTTTTTTTATATAATTGAATTCAAAATTCAAATATTTTTTATAATTGATTCATTTGTTTTTACACAGTTTGATATTCCAATAATTTAGACATTTTCAAATGTTATCTTTTTTAATTCAGTATAAAAATAGTAGCGCTTTTATACCAACATTTATATTCAATATTCATTAAAATAAATGACTTGTATTGCAATGTATTTTTGAAATTAGAAATAATTCAATTTTAAAAACACTTTTTTCTACTTATTACTACTCATTCTACCACTAATTCTACTACTTCATCTACACCCACTTCTACTACTACTAATACTTCTACTACTACTATTTCTACTACTAATTAGTCTACTACTTCAATTACTTATTCTAATTTTATTTCTACTATTAATTCTACTTCTAATTCTTCTACTACTAATTTGACTTCTTCTACTACTATTCTACTTCTACTCCTAATTATTCTACTACTTATACTAATTATACTACTTCTACTACTAATTATACTACTTCTACTACTACTTCTTCTACTACTAATTATTCTACTACTTATACTAATTATACTACTTCTACTACTAATTATACTACTCCTACTACTACTTCTTCTACTACTAATTATTCTACTACTTATACTACTTATTCTACTACTTCTTATTCACCCACTTCTACTTCTTCTACTACTAATTATTCTACTTCTTCTACTACTAATTCTACGACTTCTTATTCTCCAACTTCTACTTCTACTCCCAAAACTACTTCTACTTGTACTTTAAAAAAGATAATAAAAAAAAGTAACTAAAAACATAACCTTTCAATTTACAAATAATTGAAGTAAAGTATTAAATGAAAATAAATCAACCTTTCAATATATATTCACAAAAAATTAAATGCTTAATGCATCTCAATAAAATAAATCTTTAAGTCCAACATTTAAAAAATATCCTTATGTTCATCCTGAAGATGAGCTTTTTCCAGAAACTACTCTTTGTTCCCTCAGTGGTCGGACGACATGTGCACTCAGTTCGAGTTCACCGGCTCTCAGACTCAGCGCCAGCTCAAGGAAATGCTCTACGACACCATCATCGGCTACTTCGACAAGGGCAAGGTCTGCACGAGTCGCCTTAAGAAGCGACGTTTTAACCGTTAATTCTGCTGAGAAGCAGCTCAAAGTTGTGACTCAACCTCCTTCTCAACCAACGTGTTCAGATGTGGGAAGAAGCCATCACGCTGTGCAAGGAGCTGGCGGAGCAGTACGAGAACGAGATCTTCGACTACGAGCTGCTCAGCAAGAGACTGGTAAAAAAAAACAACCTCGTTACGTCATGCATGTTCAGCCCTCGGATGCGATTACAGGATGGATTCTCTGCGTCTGTGTTTAAACATCCGATCAAACATGTGTCTTGACTTCGAGGCCTTTGATCTGACGGCTGCAGCGCGAGACCCTGAGAGTGAAACTTCTCATGTTTAAATTCTTTCAAATCAAATTCTCCTTCTTGTCAGAGTCAGCAGGAGTTTCTTCTTCTCGGCGTTTCATCCGAAAACTTTTTTCTTTCACACACGGTTTCAAGGTTCACAGCTTTATTGAAGCACAAGTCTTTAAATTAACCAAAATGTGAATTAATTTTAGTTCATTTATGTTAATGTTGACCAAGTACTACTTCTACTTCTACTACTAATTCTACTATTACTAATTCTACTACAAATTCTACTACCTCTACTACTACTTATACTTATACTATTAATTCTACTACGAATTAGTCTACTACTTGTACTACTTATTTAAGTTCACAACTTTATTGAAGCACAAGTCTTTAAATTAACCAAAATGTGAATTAATGTTAGTTCATTTATGTTAATGTTGACCAAGTACTACTTCTACTTCTACTACTAATTCTACTATTAATAATTCTACTACAAATTCTACTACTTATACTTATACTTATACTATTAATTCTACTACGAATTAGTCTACTACTTGTACTACTTATTTAAGTTCACAACTTTATTGAAGCACAAGTCTTTAAATTAACAAAATGTGAATTAATGTTAGTTCATTTATGTTAATGTTGACCAATACTACTTCTACTTCTACTACTAATTCTACTATTAATAATTCTACTACTACAAATTCTACTACTTCTACTTATACTTTACTATTAATTCTCTACGAATTAGTCTACTACTTGTACTACTTATTTAAGTTCACAACTTTATTGAAGCACAAGTCTTTAAATTAACCAAAATGTGAATTAATGTTAGTTCATTTATGTTAATGTTGACCAAGTACTACTTCTACTTCTACTACTAATTCTACTATTAATAATTCTACTACAAATTCTACTACTTCTACTTCTACTTATACTATTAATTCTACTACGAATTAGTCTACTACTTATACTACTTATTTAAGTTCACAACTTTATTGAAGCACGAGTCTTTAAATGGATTAAAATGTGAATTAATTTTAGTTAATTTATGTTCATGGTGACCAAGTACTCCTTCTACTTCTACTACTAATTCTACTACTACTACTCCTACTACAAATTCTCCTACCTCTATACCTCTACTACTTATAGTACTAATTCTACTTATACTCCTACCTAGTATTATTCTTTTTTTTTTTTTACGAATTAGTCTACTACTTATACTACTTATTTAAGTTCACAACTTTATTGAAGCACGAGTGTTTAAATGGATTAAAATGTGAATTAATTTTAGTTAATTTATGTTCATGTTGACCAAGTACTACTTCTACTTCTACTACTAATTCTACTACTACTACTCCTACTACAAATTCTCCTACCTCTACTACTACTTATAGTACTAATTCTACTTATACTTCTACTACGAATTAGTCTACTACTTATACTACTTATTTAAGTTCACAACTTTATTGAAGCACAAGTCTTTAAATGGATTAAAATGTGAATTAATGTAATTTAATTTATATGTTGATGTTGACCCAGTTTTTAAGATAAGTTAAGGGACAAATTACGGATATGAAGACAATTAAGATAAATAAAGCCTTAAAGAATGAAAAGACAATATCAAAATCACGCTGAGTTTGATTTTGGCCCTCGAGTGATTGAGTTTGACACTAAATAAGTGTAAATCTTCGAGGGTTTGCGTTTAATTAACTCAATTAACTATACGATAAAAACGCTTGGTGAGGGAAAGTTCGCTAAACACATGTAACAGCAATGCTGAGTTCACTGAGAGGGAGGGAGACAGGGAAGTTGTACTGTTTTAATGTTAATGTTAAGGTAGAAAATATGTTGTGTAGAGAGAACAATATTTTTATGCAGAAAACAGCTTCTAAAATTTTCATTTTCAAGAGATCGCAAGTAGCGAGTGAGATATTCTAGCAGTAGTACTCGACGCCTAATGATGACATCATATCCTGCAGTGAATCTTTCCTTAGAAATCTTTTTTTTTTTAATCTTTTTTGTACTATGAACATTCAATAACATGAAGTACCACTTGTTTTTTGACAAATGAAAATAAAAAACATGTATGTTATAAATAGTAGAATAATTGTAGCACATTTATTATATTGACTATTGCTTATAAATATGGTACATTTTTTCTCATGCAGTGATTTAACTAAAAAAACGACTTTCATGAACATATAAGATCATTTTTGTGATGAGAATTGCTTGTAAAATACTTTACGGTGCATGAAATTTTACTTTTTAAAAGACTGAACTTGTATAGTTTTTTTTAAATATTGTTCAGCTTTTCTTTTTTCAAGGTAATTGAACTCAATATAAAGTATATTTGGCATAAACCCTTTCTCTCTCTAACTTATTGCTTGCTTTATCAAACCTAAAACAAGGAGCAGAAACACCTTTTGTCAAAACATACTCACTGCATAGCATTGCAACCAATCCTCCAAAAGATCCCTGGATCCGGATTGTTAACCGTAACACATCTAAATTCAGGTTTTAGTCACATTTCCTGAGAAATGTATTGAAATCTTTTTATTTAATTTGATTAAAAACATGTTCTAAACATAACATACAGCATCTTCCTTGACATTTACTGATATATAAATGAGTTCATAACTTTCCTCATGAGTTTGACACGAGTCTGACTCTAAACTCTGTCCTGCAGGAGAAACAGGCTCGGTTCTACGAGAACATCATGAAGATCTTGAGACCCAAGCCCAACTACTTCGCTGTGGGCTACTACGGCCAGGGCTACCCTCCCTTCCTCCGGGTGAGTTTCTCCGATATTTATCGCCCTCCAAAGAATCGATTCCGGGTTTGATGTTGTCGACGCTGGAGCTGTTAAATAGTTCATTTGTAAACACCAGCCGCTCGATAGGTAATATAAAAGTTGGGAGCGAAACCTCATTAGAACTGTGACGATGAGACCGAGGGAGGTTTATAGCTGCTGGTGTTCACGACGCACTTTAATGGAGGCTTTAATAAAGTCAGTTCTCGTGGAAGGAAGTGTCTGAATCATGACTAAGGAGCCTGGGTAGTTACAGAAGGACCAGAGTGACAGCACAGAAGGATTAGAAGTCAAACATCTTAAGACGTTTCTATTTGTTCAGGCTTTTCCTTGAATTTCTCGAACTCCTGTGTTGTTCTCAGTATTATCTTGATCTTTAAAGTATGTACTTTTTTTGAGTATTGTTTTGATTGTTTAAGCGCTTTCTCGAAAAGCGCTATATAAATAAATATTACTTACTTACTTACTTACTTACATATGATACACGAGCACAGACCTCCTCCAAGCAGCTCATTTCCTCTTTTTTTTGTAGTAACTTATAGCACAAAAACATTTGACTCACCTGTGTTAGAGACTGAAGATACACAATCAATAGTTGTAAAAGCCCACTGATATAAGAATGTGTGGATATGTCCATTAAATGTATCCTCTAGTCCCCTGTACGTGACTCCCATTGTGCCATCTCATAGAATTAGTTATACTAAATATTTATATTTTATCTCAAATCAGGAAAAAAGTTCCTTGTCCTTTTTTTAAATTCATTTAACTAGTAGGTTAACCTGAACAACACCACATAACTTATCGGGACTCACTAATGACCCCACCCACCTTAGTTACCGTGCCAACAAGACGGTTGACTTTTTACACTGTAAAAGGCAACCGTGTAAACATCTTCTATTTACATTTATTTACTTGACTGCTGATTGGTTGCTACCATTGTGTCTTTAAATTATTCTATGTCTAAGTTGCTTTAAAAATAAAAAAAATCATCGACAGATGTGATTGGTTGACTGGGCGGCAAAGCATTACAGGAGAGTCCAGGTCACCGACACTGAGAGGGTTGTTGAGAAGGACGACTCAATGAAGTTGAAAAATATGTCGTGAAACAAATGTTTATTATTTAGCCAAGTGAACAGGTCACTATTTTGTGAGGGGTTTGTAACGCGGGGACGTTTTAGAACGTAACACTCGAGGGAGCAGTTTAATCACATGTTCTTATGATAATAATTTCTTATTAGAGGCATCAAAGTAACAAGTGGAACTTCTCATGTAATATACAGGTAAATGTGAGGTTATATCTTGTCTAGAGAAGTAGGTGTGGCCTCGGAGGTGAGTCTGAAGAAAGGTGGTCGTTAAATCCACGATGAAAACTTGATACGATGTTTAACTTTTAGCTTCTAACTTTCTATAGCAACCCCTAAAACAATGAACAGAAACACATTTTGGCGAAAAATCCTCACGGTTTTATATTTCTTGTTTTATTTATTCAATTGTAACGTTTTATTTTTCATGGAACGTAGCATAGCATTGCAACCAATCCTCCAAAATATTCCGGGATCCGGATTGTAAACTGTAACACCAACAAAAGTCAGATTTTTGTCTCATTATCTACTTTTCCTGAAAAAATGTATTGAAACACTGATTTAAAAAGTCCTTATTTATAGAAGCAAATTTTTGTCAAGTACTTTTATGATTATAAACATGTACTAACATAAATTACATCATATTCTTTCACATGTAAAAAGTATTTTTATTGTCATAAATATTAGAATATTGAAGCACCTTTTTTTTTTGACTATTACTTATAAATATGGTAGTTTTCTGGTCCAGAGATTTTAAAAAGATCATTTATGTGACTTAACGGTGCATGAAATCAGTTTTTAAAGGCATCAATTCATATTGTTTTTCTAAATATTCTTCAGCTCCTGACAACACAAAACACTTTCAAGCCATTTCTTCAGCTACTTATCCTAAAGTGGACCCACGTCCCGAACGAAATCTGACGAAAACACTAAAAGGACGAAACACTCTTTATAAATCAACGTCTCAGAGGGAAAAACGCATCTGTGGAGTTTTTTTTTCACTTTCTGACGTTGTGTTTGCAGTTAAACTGAGTCGTTGACAGTCGAGGTTGAAAATCAATTGTTTCACAAACCTGTGAGAAATCATCGCGTCGCTGCTTCGACAGGAAAGACGGTCGGATTAACTCTGGAGGGAATTCAAGCTCGAGTGCATCTGTGTCTCGTCTGGTTGTCGACGGAAGTCGCAGGTCGACAGACGAACAAGCGTGACTCAGACGAGATGACGTCACTGTTGGTCTCCACGGGGGTCAGATGTGGGTTTTTAGGAGCCAGGGTCTCAGACCTGTAGTACTAGATGGTTAAAAAAAACATGTTTTTAAAGATTTTTAATGATTCAAAGTGACTTTCATCCAATTTGATCAGAAGTAAACGCTCGAGGATGTTTTTAACCTCAATTAAACTTCCAACAATTTCCCGAAGGGGGCCCTCTTGGGGTTTAAAAAATTTTTCTTTTCTTTCCTTCCCTTTCCCTTTTAACAAGCGTCTCAATACGTTATAATTCACAAATAAAGAATTATTAACAAAAGTTTAAGTAAAGTTTAAAACACATGTAAGAGAGTAAAGACTTGTTTTTAAAGTGGCGTTAGAGGCCTTGAACTGGGACAAACTAATAAAATCGATATTTGTAAATAAAATGTTGTGTCACAAATTAGGTGTAATGAGTATCTATTTATTTTTACTCACAAATAAAAGGTTTGACGACAGAGATGGAAAGGTTGATGTTATTCTATGTTAATATCTTTTGTATCCTTTTCTTTGATCTTTGCTCTTCATATTTGCACTTTGTCATCCTTTGCACTTTGTTTTTCTTGATTGCACTTTTTTCTTGCTCTTGTTTTTATGAAACTATCGGGATTTCCCGAAGGAGATTTCCAGAGGGGATTAATGAAGTCTATCTAATCTAATCTAATCTAATTTAATCTAAATGAAATCTGATCAAGTTCCACAAATGCCCCCCAGGCTGGACCTTAGATGGATAATTATTGATACCTGGGGATAATTTATTTGGGAAATTAGGGTTGAGGTCACAACACAGCTACCGACAGAAGAACAAAGTTCAAACAAATGCAAGAACAAAGTGCACACAGATCAATAAGATAAGAAATGAATAAAATAAAGTAAATACGGATAAAATGGTGAATCAAGGGAACCCATTCTCCCTGCGACCTCATAAGGAAAAAAGCAGAGAAATTAAAAAAAATGAATGAATGGTGTTTGGTTCGAGACTCGATCTACTTTCTCTTTATACCTGAAAACATCCCAAAATGTTTGAGTTCTAAGGCTCATGTTTTGTCTTAAGTGGGTCACAAACGGGTCTGGGTTTTAACCTTTGGTTCTTTTGTGGCAAAGACACATGATGCTTGAAATGTTTTTGAGGTACTTGGTACTCGTTCTGTTCCAAGTTTCATTAAAACTAAAACTTGATAATATGTGTTTTTTCTGTTTAAAAACTAAAAACTAAAAAGGTAGTGAACATCAGATTGACATGTGACTCGGCAGCAAGTTTTCTGAAATTTTCTGAAATTTAGCAAAGCTAAAAATGTACTCTCAAGATTTGTACTTTTTAATATGTAATTTTCTTTTGGTTATATTGATTTGTTAGAATTTATCTCACATAATTAGTACCAAAAAGTATCCTTCAAGAACCGGTATCGTAGTACAGGTATCAGTACCAGTACCAGTACTGCTATAGAAACATCTCTCACCATCTTGAGTAAATTTTGCTTCCAGAACAAAGTGTTCATCCATCGCGGGAAGGAGTACGAGCGCATGGAGGACTTCCAGTACCAGCTGATGAGTCAGTACCCGAGTGCGGTCCGCCTCAACACCAGCAGCATGCCGGGGGACGACGTCCGGAACTCTCCTCTTCAGTGTATCCTTCGGGTTCTGCCGGTGGATCCATCAGAACCGTCTCCTCGTTCATCACACAAATCGTATCTTCGATTCCCTGACTGATCCTCGCCAGATATCCAGTGTTTCACGGTCCAGCCCGTCCTGGAGATCCCGCCGCGCCTGAGGAACAAACCCGTTCCCGATCAGATCATCAAGTCAGAACCCAATCAAAGTTTATCGTCTCGTTTAATACGTTATTTTTTACTATTTCTTCTTGTGAAATCCAGCTTCTACAAGTCCAACTACGTCCACAACTTCCACTACTCCCGCCCGGTGAGGAGAGAACCTGTGGATCCCAACAATGAGTTTGCGGTGAGCGCGATGCTAACTGAGCTAACGCTAACTATGCTACACGTTCATTAGCTTGTGTTTGTTTTCTGCCTCAGTCCATGTGGATCGAACGCACAACCTTCACCACCGTGTACAAACTTCCTGGAATCCTGCGCTGGTTTGAAGCCACAGAACTGAAACATGTAACGACCAGAGAACCAAAAAAAACGTCTTCGGATTTTTAACCATTTTTCTCTTCTTCTCTCTCCAGTCGACGTTGTCTCCGCTGGAGAACGCCCTCGAGACGATGGAGTCGACCAACGAGAAGATCCTGACCATGGTCAACCAGTACAGGGCGGACGTCAGTCTGGCCATCAACCCTCTCTCCATGCTGCTCAACGGGATCGTGGACCCGGCCGTCATGGGCGGCTTCGCCAAGTATGAAAAGGTGAACCAGAGGAAAACCACCAGTTCAGGTCTCGACGGTTTAGTCCGAAGGGGTACGCAGGTGGTTTTAAAGTTCAGCCAAAATTCAAACCTCATTCTCGCCCTCATGTCGACTAAGGGTTGGGATTATTTTCAGAGGAATCTGTTCTTTTTTAGAAGTTATAGACGAAAATGTTTGTTCATTTTAATGTAGCGACTGGAGCTCAGTTGTTTTCGTCTTCGTCCAAAAAGACACTTAAAAACATCCAAATGCCTCCAAACTGCTCGACTGTAACGTCCATCTTGTATTGAAGCCTCGAACTATCAGTTTTAAAAGTCTTTAAAAAAACATCTTGAATCCATTAATGTGAATTTACATCCTTAAAATTCCCTTAGAACCCTTTTAAACGTCCAAAATACAGTTGTTTTTTTTAACTCTACATTTATCTGAAAGAAACTTCTTTTTTAAACCTTAAATATAAATTAATAAAAGAGAGAGAGACTGATAGAGAGAGATGGATAGAGAGAGAGAGTGTGGAGAGAGAGAGAAAGAAAGAGATATGGAGAGCGAGGGAGATGGATAGAGAGAGAGAGAGATATGGATAGAGAGAGAGATATGGATAGAGAGAGAGATATGGATATAGAGAGAGATATGGATAGATAGAGAGAGATATGGATAGATAGAGAGAGAGATATGGATAGAGAGAGAGATATGGATAGAGAGAGAGATATGGATATAGGGAGAGATATGGATAGATAGAGAGAGATATGAAGAGTGAGGGAGATGGATAGAGAGAGAGAGAGAGATGGATAGAGAGAGAGAGAGAGAGGGAGAGAGAGAGAGAGAGAGAGAGAGAGAGAGATGGATAGAGAGAGAGAGTGTGGAGAGAGAGAGAGGGAGGGAGGGAGGGAGAGAGAGAGAGAAGGAGAGGGAGAGGGAGAGAGGGAGAAAAAGAGAAATGGATAGAGATGGATTGATGGATATAGATAGATGGAGTGATGAAACCCCGCACAACACGCACTAGAAGAGTAGTTTGACAGAAAGCGATAGATCCTTCAAACGATTCATGGATCCTGATGTTAATCCCCCAAAAAATGTTGTCATTTGTTTCTCGTCCTATAATCAATATTTACAAAAAAATCTCATTTGAATCTGTTCATTTATTTTTGGAACGACAGACAAAACATAACCTCCTTGGCAGAGGTGATTAAACCTGGTGTGTATGGTTTGAATATTATAAATGAAAGTAGTATTATCTTAAATGCAAAAACAAAATGGAGGTCATTTACGAGTCAAATAATAAATATTTGTTGATAAAAATCATCTGTAAAAAGCTCTGTTGCTGCAACTGAACCCTGGATTTGAAATGTTACTCGAGGCTCAGTTTTCTCAGCGACAAGATAGAAAACACGTTCATTATTCAGTGAGACTTGAAGGTGTTTCCTCGACACATCTGGCGTCTCTTCTGGAGGTTTTTGAACCCAAGTCTCAGGGTTTCTTCTCCTGGAACAATAGTCTGGAATATCGAGCAACGAGGAGGAAAACTGGGAGAAGACGAGGGCCACACATGACTCCATCTTTAGGGCCGCAAGAATTTAAAATAATACTATAAAAGTGTCCGTTTATAAATGTTTAACATCAATATCTAACCTTAAATATATTTTCCTGAAGATCTTTGTTTGACTTTCTTTTTTCTCGTATAATATATTTTTAAATAAATGTTAATAACAATTAAATATCACACAATTTATATACCACCAGTCTAAATGTAATTTCTTTATCATGCTTTTTTTTCTATGTATATTTTCCCTAAAGATCTTCTTTTGAACGTCTTTTTCTCGTACATATTTTTAAATAAAAAGTATATTAAAATAATTATTACACAAGTATTAATTTAATTTCTTTATCATGCTTTTTTTTTACGTATATTTTCACTAAAGATCTTTGTTTAGAACATCTTTTTTCTCGTATATTATATTTTAAAATAAATGTATATTAAATTAATTTTTACACAAGTATTAATTTAAATTCTTTATCATTCATTTTTCTATGTATATTTTCCCTAAAGATCTTCTTTTGAACGTCTTTTTCTCGTACATATTTTAAAATAAAAAGTATATTAAAATAATTATTACACAAGTATTCATTTAATTTCTTTATCATGCTTTTTTTCTACGTATATTTTCCCTAAAGATCTTTGTTTAGAACATCTTTTTTCTCGTATATTATATTTTAAAATAAAATGTATATTCATTAATTATTACACAAGTATTAATTTAATTTCTTTATCATTCATTTTTCTACGTATATATTTTCCTTAAGATCTTTGTTTGAATATATTTTTCTCCTCTTTTTTGCCTTTAATTTTATAGTTTTTTTTAGTGCTTTTATATTATTTTCTTTAATAAAACGATGGTAAAATAACACTCATTTTGCATTTGATGTATTTTATTTTAAATGGTCAAATATATGCAATATATGCATGTTATGCAATCAAATAAAACCTTATTTTTGAATGTCATTTATTTATTTATCTTGAAATTGTCTTTATTTTTACATTCCTTCTTTTGGCTCGACGGCCCCAAAAAAACATAAAAATGAATAAACTATAATTTCCTAAAGACCTGAAAAAAGTTTTTCTCCTGATGCTTTAATTCTTATTCACGTCCACTGGTCTCTTCATATATTTCCTCTGCATATGTATATATTCATATATATTTATATATATTTAACGTTCCTCCCGTCAGGCCTTCTTCAGCGAGGAGTACGTTCTGCTTCATCCTGACGACGGAGACAAACTGCAGCTCCTCAAAGACCTCATCGCCTGGCAGGTACCAGAACCAGAACCTCCTATGGTGTCCTCAAAGTGTTGAACGCTCTTCGTCCTCAGATCCCGTTCCTCGGCGCCGGGATCCTCCTCCACGGCCGGAGGGTCAGTGAAGACCTTCGACCGTTCCACGAGCGCATGGAGGAGTGTTTCAAACAGCTGAAGAAGAAGGTGGAGAAGGAGTACGGAGTGAGAGAGATGGTGAGAGAAACCTGATCTACTAAGAAAGACAACCACCGTTCATTTCTTCTTCTTCTTCTTCTTCAGCCTGATCTGGACGAGAGGAAGTCTTCTCGTCCTCGTTCTATGCTCAGATCCATCCGTCAGTCCATCATCTCGACCTCCTCGCTGCAGGACTCGGAGTGCAGCACGCCCACCAAACCTGCGCCCGACAGGTGACTAGGTTTCCTTCTTAAAGGTGTTGTAGGCGACCTTGAAAACGACACGTTTCATTCAAAAACTCCTTTTGTTTAAAATGTTTTTCAGAAGCTTCTAACTTTTCTTATAGCGATAGAAGGGGCGGGACAAATGATCCTACCGTTTGATTGACATGTCGTTATCCAATCATTTCAAGTGACTCGCTTAAAGTTTATACTGTTAAATGAAGTTTCTGGAGAAATAAAGTCAAACAATTAAAGAGAAAAATACTTACAATTACCTGAGTTTGAAAGCTGTGATCAAAATTGTATTGTATATTATTTATTTGTATATTTATTGTTATATACTTACGTTAAAAAATACAACAATACCCTAACATTGTAATTGAAAAGCACTTTATTTAAATAAAGCATTTCTCAGGTGTTTATTTATTTGGGTTTTTCTGTAAATAAAATACTTTTATTTTGAGTTGTTGAGTGGGGAAAACAAAGAGGTTTTATTTATCTTGTATTTACCTTTAAATAACATTTTTTAAGGATGTGTATCGATTTTTCACGTTGATGTTGCTTTTTCTGATTTGAACTGACTAATTAAAATGTGATAAAAGTTGAGATAAAAATACATAAAAAGACATAGATAGTGGAGTTAAAAAATAATCATAATAAAAATAATAATAATTAGAAAAATAAATCCACAAACAACAAGCCAACCCTGGAAGGAAATATATTAATAAGAAAATACTTAAATACTCAAAAGTCAACTCTTAAAAGTCATAATGTACATGAGTTGTTGATCTACTTGTGATGTCTGTGCGTCTGTTCCTTCAGGGACTTCCCTCCGGTGTCTCCGGCCTCCTGGTCGTCTACGCTTCCTCGCTCCAGCGGCAGCTTCGCGGCGTCAGAGGACAACATGATGACCATCGGCGACGCGGAGGTGAAGCTGAGGAAGAGCAAGAAGAAGAAGAAGAGGAGCAGCATGATCTTCATCTCCGAGGAGCGCGAGCGAACCAACACTCTGGACTCCCGGCGGGTACGAGGACCTGATGATGATGATGATGAAGAGGATGATGATGATCATGATGATGATGACGATGATGAAGAAGATGATGACGATGAAGATAAAGATGATGATGAAGAGGATGATGATGATGAAGAGGATGATGATGATGACAATGATGACAATGAAGATAAAGATGATGATGAAGAGGATGAAGAGGATGATGATGATGACAATGATGACAATGAAGATAAAGATGATGATGAAGATGATGATGATGAAGAGGATGATGAAGATGATGAAGAGGATGATGATGATTAAGATGACGATGACGATGATGAAGATGATGATGAAGATGATGAAGAGGATGATGATGACGATGACGAAGACGATGATGATGAAGATGATGATTAAGATGATGATGACGATGATGAAGATGATGATGAAGATGATGAAGAGGATGATGATGAAGATGATGATGATGATGACAATGACAATGATGATGACGATGACGATGATGATGATGAAGATGATGATGATGATGAAGATGATGATGATAAAGATGATGATGAAGAGGATGATGATGATGAAGAGGATGATGATGATGAAGATGATGATGAAGAGGATGATGATGATGATGATGATGAAGAGGATGATGATGATTACGATGATGAAGAGGACGATGATGATTACGATGATGAAGAGGATGATGATGATGATGATGAAGAGGAGGATGATGATGATGATGATGAAGAGGATGATGATGATGATGATGACGATGATGAAGATGAAGATGATGATGATGATGACGATGATGACGATGATGATGAAGATGATGACGATGATGACGATGATGATGAAGAGGATGACGATGATGATGATGATGATGAAGAGGATGACGATGATGATGACAATGATGATGAAGATGACGATGATGATGATGAAGATGATGACGATGATGATGAAGAGGATGACGATGATGATGACGATGATGACGATGACGATGATGAAGATGATGACGATGATGATGACGATGACGATGACGATGATGATGATGATGATGATGATGAAGATGATGATGATGATGATGACGATGATGATGATAATGATGACGATGATGAAGATGATGATGAAGATGATGATGAAGATGATGATGATGACAATGATGACGATGATGAAGATGATGATGAAGATGATGATTGATGACAATGATGACGATGATGAAGATGATGATGAAGATGATGATGATGATGATGATGACAATAATGATGATGAAGATGAAGATGATGATCCGACGACACAAACCTTCTCTCGTCCACAGTTGTCCAAGAAGCAAGAGTTCCGCAGCGACACCAACCTGTCGGAACCCAGCGAGGGCAGCGTGTTCCTCACAGGAGTTAACTCCAGGTCCATGCCCACCATCACAGGTGACGTCTGAGGAGCCTCTTCTCATGGGAGCCTGAATCTAGACTTGTTTGGGTACTTTTGTGTACTTTATATTTAGAGATTCAATATTGTAAAGCAAACAAAAGAAGGTTAGGTAGAACTTTATTGATCCAAAGGAGGTCTTCTTTGGGAAATTGTTTTGTTTTTTCCAATTAGCCACAGCAAATACAGCAATTATTCATAAAAAATAAATAAAATAAAATAAGAACAAGAACAAAGAGAAATAAAGAGAAAGAACAGGGGTCTTGAGAGCGACTGAAGGGTCCTCAGATCGCAGCTGAGAAGCTAAACCGTTGCACGATTATGGCTAATTATTATATTACTTCAGTGAAGTCTTTACAGAACGAAACCATTACATTCTTAATATAAAAATTAACATTTTAAATATTCACGACAGTTGTTCAATTTTGTGTTGCAATTAAACTTCGGGGCCACTAGATGGCAGCAGTCATGACGTCTTGGACGTATTTTGGTTTCAGGAACGTAGTTATATCGATTCATTTCTACACCTTTCACATTTCACAACGTTTTTTTAAGCGTTTAATTATATCCTTTTTATTCATTGAATTAAATGTTTTTTATTATATTAAATGTAAGTAAGTCATTTTTATTTATATAGCGCTTTTCCAGACCAGGGTCACAAAGCGTTTAACAATCAAAACAATATTCAATAAAGTATATACTTGAAATGGTTGGATTTGTTTTTATTTTTTGAGTAATTCAATAAATACATTTTATTTTAAACAATATTTTGGTTACAAATATGGTAAGATTCTCTAAATCTAAACATTTAAACACATTTAAATAAACCTTTGTATTAAAAATGTTTAATAAATATTCTTTTAAATTCAATATATAAATGTTGCTATAATAGTATAACCAGACATTACTAAAAGATTTTCGAGCTACTTTGTCGAATTCCAGCCAATCGTGCGACAAGCAGACGATCACATGACTGTTCTATCAAGTACCTCATTAATTAAAAAAAAATATATATTTTTATTTATTTAATTATTTTAAGAAAAAGGTGATATTTCTAGTTCTAAGGAACAAATAAGTAATAAAGTAATAAAAAATAACATTTTGTTTCAGAATAGTCCAATTTTTAAATTCAATATATAAACTTTCAATATAAAAACGATATCATTCAATTATTCCCCAAAAATGAAATGTTTAAAATAAATAAACTATTCAATATATTCTTGCACTGGTTCTGCAACACATTCAACTGTGAGTTTGTGTCGTCAGAAGATGTCGAGGTTTTGACTTCAAGTCTTCTGAGCTGATGCTCCTCTGGTCGCCTCCAGGTCTGGCTCTGTCAGTGGTCGGCGCCGCAGACGACGTGGAGCGAAGCCGGCGAGACAGCAGGAGCGTCTCCGTGACGTCGGACAGAACCGCAGACCGGCGCTCCAAGGGCGTCATGGGCCTGATCTTCAAGTCCAAGGTCAACCAGAGGCCTTCAGTAAAACCTTTCTCTTTGTGTTTAACCTTTCAGTCGACGTATTTATTTTATTAGATTAATCAGTTTTATCCTACAGTTCTAATCAAAGCTTTTTTAATTATATTTTTTCAGGCGTTTCATAATATTAAGGGTCAAAGTGACCCTGAGATAACACAAGGGTTTAATTAAAATTTTGAATTAATAATTTGGTGGGTTTTTTTTACAATTCAGTTCATTAATTTTTATATTGAAATGTTGTGTTTTTTTTATTGAACAATTGAATTCAATATTGTTTATATTGAAAAATTGTTTTTTTTATTTATTGAATTTAAAAATTGAAATATTTTCAAACAAAAACGATTTGTTTTGTCAAAACAATGTTGGTATAAAGATGTCACCAGATTTTTTTGTTTTATATATATATATATTATATATATTTTTTACACATAGATATTCTAGATAGATATTCTAAAACCAAAAATTAAAAAATAATTTTTCCAAAGTCATTATTTCTATATTTCTATATTTATAGCCTCTTCAATTCAATCTAAAAATGTTGCTAAAATGATGTCACCAGATTGTTTTTATATTAAAAGTGATTTTTTATTGTTTATTGAACATTGAATTCAAAATGTTTATATTTAAAATCGTATTTTCTCTTTATATTGAATTAAAAAATTGAAATATTTTCAAACAAAAACATTTTGTTTTGTCAAAACAATGTTGGTATAAAGATGTCACCAGATTTTTTATATTGAATTGTTTATTTTTTTATTGAACAATTGAATTCAAAAATATTTATATTGAAAAGCGTATTTTCTCTTTTTATTGAATTTAAATATTTGAAATATTTCTTCATTTATAGCCTTTTCAATTCAAAATGTTGCTATAAAGACGTCACCAGACAATATTGTTGCTGTAGCTTGCTACGTGGTCACATGATCGTGGTCACATGATCGTCTACGCGTCGCGAGATTGGCTGGAAGTTCGATCCAGTAGCTCTGGTGCTCTGTTGGTAATGTCTGGTTTCATACCAATGTTTTTATATTGAATTTAAAAGGCTATAAATAAAAAAATATTGAATTTTTAAAATTTAATTTTTAATTATTGTGATTAGAATATCAAACTTTATGTGTAAAAACAAAATCTTTATTTTTTAATATTCAAAATATTTTCATTATAATGTATAGAAAAATTGCAACCTTTAATTTTACAGATGTTTGGATTCAATTCTTAAAAAAAAAGAAAGTGTTTAAAAAACAATATTTCAATAAGTAAATTAAATAAAAAACATTGAACAAAGCATTAAAGGTTTTTAATCATATTTCAACTTCTTTTTTTTCAGAACTCAAAACAGGAAGACGTGAAGAGTCACGAGTCGAGTCACAGTCATTTCTGAGTCTTTCAAAGAAGAATCATGTCGTGAAGTCGAACTTAACGCAAAAAAAGAACAAACTCATCAATAAATGCTTTTTTTTCCTGCTAATGCTAACGAAGCTAAATGTTACAAATTCCTTCTCTTCGTCTGAACATCTTTGATCCACAAACACATGTTTTATTTTGTTTATTTTCTAATAAACTGCTTCTCTCTTCATCTGTTGTTTCACTGATAAATATCAACATGTGACAGAAAAGTGTTTTTTATTTTTGGAAAATTATTTGATGTTACTTAGAAGTCGAGTTGAGAAACTGTGTCATAGACAAGAGGGAAAATATTACCCACAATGCTCGGGTCTGAACACAGAAGCTAAAAGGACTTCAATAAATTGGCAGAAAAAAAAAGGTCAAAAAAGATATTGTTGTAGACTAGAAAAGTACTTTAATTAAAAAAATATATATAGTATATACATATATATATATATGTATATATTTATTTATATATCATCTCAATATCCTCAATAAAAGCATTAAAAATAATTATTTAGTTTAGAAAATGAGTTAAAAAGTTATATTGAGGTTTTTTTAAAATGTTTTTTTAACGTGTTTCTCTCAAAAAAAACTTGTGTCAAACTTGTGTCATGTGAGAAAGTCACCAACAAACATGGACAAAGTGCGGTGTGGGGGCCACTTGCGGCCGCTCGAGTGAATCCACATGTGACCCCTCATGAGGTCAAAGTTCATGTTTTTATTTCTATTATTTATTACTGGTCTATAAATAGGACTACTCGGTTTTTATTTTAGGACTTTTTGTATCAAAAGATTTACGCAAGTTAAATATTTTGTGGAAATAAAGTGATTTAATTTGACTTAAAAAAAAAAAGGTGAAGTTGTTTAAAATAAAATACAATAATAAATTAAGAAAAACTTGAACTTCCTCTTCAGATGAATAACGATCAGGTTCGACGGAGTATTTTCTAATTATGAAACATTCATATCTTGTACATTCTTGTTAAAAAATCGTGTGAAAGTTTTCATGGTAAATATACTTTTAATTATCAAAAAATTCTATTTTTGGTGGATTTTACCTCTTTTTTCAAACATGTTTTTTCCAGGATTGATTTTTTAATTTTCAAGAGGGATCAATAACTTTTATCTAATCTTTCGGTTTCTATTATACGAAAAATAATGTAGTTGCATTTAAAAAAAATAATTATAATCAATTAATAATCCAACATTTTAATACAGAAAATGTTGAATTCAATTCATAATTTAAAATTAAACATAAAACAAGTAAAGTGCTTATTTAAAAATAAAATATAAATACATTTCTTAATTCAATTGTTCAAAAATTCAATTCATGCTTTTAAAAAACATATTTTCATTCAGAAAATCAACAATAAAAAGTTAGAAATTCAGTAAAAATGTTAACATTTAAATGATGAATGAATTAAATATATTTAATGACACTGATTAACTTCCATAATAACATGTTTATTCTTTCACGCAAACCTTCTCTCTGGACAGTCAAGGGTTAAAGGTCATTTAAAGTTTACATTGTATGTGTTTTCAAACCAGAAGATTCTCAGAGAGACTTTGATGGAAACACATCTGTCATGAGTTTAGTCTCATTGAAAGTAAACAATTAAATTAAGCGATCATTTGCTGCTGATTCAAGAATCATTTGAGAAAATCAACGATTTTTATTCAGAGACTCAAGTCTTACTATTACTGATGGTGATGACACCTGTTCTCCACTGGAGGGCAGTAGTGCACCGAGAGCGTCATCTCTGCTTTTGAGACTCATTTTTATAAATATATATGATTAATGGATGGATGGATGGATAGATGGACATAGAGGACGATAAATGACTTATCTATAAATAAATGTGTTGAAACATATCAATATGTCAAAATAAATCAATGACTTTTTTGTCAAAGAACGAAGCTATTTTATGAATAAATACACATTTTGTCTCTCATCTTAATAAACAAACTGACAACGACATGTTAAAATGACAAAATTTTCAAAATGTATAAATACCTTAATAAATAGAAGACAAAATGCATAAATGTATTATTAAATGTCAAAATGTATACATGACAAAATGTGTATTTATACGTAAAATAGCTCCATTCTTTGACAAAAAATAAATCAGAAGTCATTATTTATTTTGACATTTTGACACATTGATATTTATCCAAACATTTATTTGTACATTTATGCATTTTGTTACGTGTTTATGTATTTTGTTACGTATTTATACATTTATGTATACATTTATTTATACATTTATTTATACATTTATTTATACATCTATTGATACATTTATACATTTATTTATACATTTATTTATACATCTATTGATACATTTATACATTTATTTATACATTTATGTATACATTTATTTATACATTTATTTATAAATTTATTCATACATTTATTTATACATTTATAAATGTATAAATAAATGTATTTATACATTTATTTATACATTTTGGTACGTGTTTTTGTATTTATACATTTATTTATACATTTATTTATACATCTATTGATACATTTATACATTTATTTATACATTTATTTATACATTTATACATTTATTGATACATTTATTTATATATTTATTGATACATTAATACATTTATTTATACATTTATTGATACATTTATATTTTTATTTATACATTCATTTATTTATACATTTATTTATACATTTATATTTTTATTTATACATTCATTTATTTATACATTTTTTATACATTTATTGATACATTAATACATTTATTTATACATTTATTGATACATTTATATTTTTATTTATACATTCATTTATTTATACATTTATTTATACATTTATATTTTTATTTATACATTCATTTATTTATACATTCATTTTATACATTTATTGATACATTAATACATTTATTTATACATTTATTGATACATTTATATTTTTATTTATACATTCATTTATTTATACATTTATATTTTTATTTATACATTCATTTATTTATACATTTATTGATACATTAATACATTTATTTATACATTTATTGATACATTTATATTTGTATTTATACATTCATTTATTGTTATTAATAGATAGATGGATATTAAATGTTTTTTATTATCATTTATTTTACATCAGATTAAATGAACAAGAAACAACATGTGTCATTTTTTTATACATTTCTAACTAGTTTCTGTCGTCAAATGAGTTTCTGTCTCGTGTTTCTGTGAATCTCGCCGTGAAACACTTTTCTTTCTGATCCTGAAACAACTGTAACTATGAACAGAAAAAGAAAAGCTTTCACTGTCGCATCAAAGACTCTCTCCTGCTGTGTTTGCTGCTTCATTTTATTTGATTCTTTGAGCCACAAATGCATTATTTCCAGAGCAGATGCAATTTGAGATCCTTTTCTTCTTCACATCTTCGCTCGAGACGATCTTCGTAGAGAAAGAAAACCACGTGTTTTCATCTTCATGTCCAGAAATAATGCAGTTGATTTTCTTTAGTTGATTTGGTGGGAAAGTACAATTTAATTTAATTTAGCACATTTAATAAAACAACTATGAAGTTAAATGTCTTTATAATAATGAACTACAGATTATAGCAAGTAGGGGGCAGTATTGTTCAAGAACGTAATCGCAAAACATGCAGCAGAGAGTGACAGTCCTTCAAAAATCTGTGGATCCAGATGGTGATTTTGAACATTGGTTTCTCATTAACATTTCCTTTTATATAAAAAGTTTATATAAAAAATGTTTGATCTGTTTTTGAAAAAAAGAATAATACAAATAAAATACACATAATCTCCTTGGCTGAGGTATTACGTTTTTATATATATATTTTGGTTTTTTCAAGTTAAATACTGTAAGATAATACTTAAATATCATCATCAATTAGATAAGATAAGATTAACCTTTATTCTTCTCACATTGTGGACATTTGAGTTGTATCTGCAAGATTTTTTATTTTCTATTGAATTATTTATTCTGTTTTTATGCAATTGTTTGAATTTTTAATGGTTAATTGTTTTTATTCGTTAAGTAAAAAGGAAGTATATTTAAAAAATGAATGATTTATTTTTTTCACATATAGTTTGATATTCCAAGTCTATTCAAATGTATGTTTTCCAGACTGAATATTTTCAATTTGTAGTCTTTTGAATTCAATATGAAAAAGGTTTTTGTAATAGTGACACCAGACAAAACCAATAGAGCACCGAGCTACTGGATTGAACTTTCAGCCAATATGCACCTTCACCCGGTGACACTATTATACCGAATTAAAATGTACATTTATTTACATTCATTTAAAAACAAAATTCACCTTTTCAATGCAGAAATGTTTTAATACCATTATTTACAGATAATGGTATTAAAAAATAATTAAATCTGGTTAAAACAACTATAAAACTCGAACTTTCTATAATTAAAACATTATTATTAATACATTCAACCATTTAATGTGTAATAATAAAAGTTTTTTCATAGATTGTAGTGCTCTTGTGTTTTTTGCAAGACTGAGTTGAGATAATATTTACCTTTATTGTTTCCATGTTTAGTTTTCTCAGCAGTTTACAGGAAAAAATAAACTTAAATTCATATTATGTTAAAACATAAAGTTCTACTCACACATGTAAAAATAAATAATAAAACAATGTCTCAAAGAAAATCTCTCTTCATCCGTCATGAACATAAAATAAACGTCATCGCATCCGCCTTCAAATTGAAAGAAGTTAAAACAAACATGAGATTATAGATTATTTTGTCATTGTAGTTCTCTTTGGCGCCGCCAGAGCGCAGTCTTGAGACGCAACAGCCTCGTCAGGCCCTCGCTGATGGACAGATGAGGAAACAGAAGAAGAAGAAGAAAAGTCAGTAAATCAACGTAGAAAAGTTAAGTTCTTCTTCTTCTTCTTCTCAGCTTCTGATCGTAATAACAATCGTGTTCTTCACACTTGTGTCGCCACGTGTTCGTCTCTGATGTTTCTCTGGACAGGAAGTGGATCCGAACCACTTCCTCTTCTGACGGAACAACATGGCCGCCTGTCTTGGACGAGTTCCAGCTGTGAAGGTAATCTGTCTGCCGGGGATTAAGTCTAATCTGGGAAGAACTCCAGCAGGTTTTCTATGACGGACGGTTTATCGAAGTAAATAAGTTTAAATTCCACGGTCGTCACGACGACGAGAGTCATTGAGATACTTTTCTTCCTGAAGTCGTGAAGATCTGAGGTTTATAATCCCGACTGGATTATGTTCGTGTCCAGATGTGTCGCTGACGTGAGCTTCAAAATGATGCAAAAAAACAACAATATTTATGGGGATTTTTATAGTTATTTATCTAATTATTTATTAATTTATTTAACACACACGTTTCTTTAAATGTAAAGGCAACATTTTAGTGTATTTAAAGGGACAGAAAATTATATTTAAAATTAATCCTCAAAAAAACAATTTAAAAGTAATATTTTAGAATTTAAACAGTAACAAACTATATACAATATTTGAAGGAAGGATATTTCAAATACTGATTTATTTATTTATATATATATATTTATCTAATTGTATATTTATTTATTTAACGTACATGTTTCTTTAAATGTAAAGGCAACATTTTAGTGTATTTAAAGGGACAGAAAATACGTTTTACTACCTTAATACTTTTTTTTACTACTAAAAAAATTATATATTTAAAATAAGTCAAAATAAACAACTTAAATTAGTATTTTGAATTTAAAAATTAACAAATGATGTAAAATATTTAAAGAAGGATATTTCAAATACTTATTAATTTATTTTATATATATAAGTAACATACGTTTTTCTTTAAATGTAATGGCAACATTTTAGTGTATTAAAAGGGGGAAATATTCTTGTTTACTTAAAAACAAACAACTTGAAGTAGTAGGAATTTAAACAGTAACAAACTATATACAATATTTTAGGGAAAGATTTTCAAATACTTATTTATTTATTTTATTTATGTATTTATCCAAGTGTATATTAATCAACTACTTTTTGTTTCATGTAAAAATGATGGTAAAGGCACATTTTTAGTGTTTTGTTAATACATGAAATAAATACAAAACAAATACTATGTAAATAAAAGTAAATAGAATAAACTGTGTACTTAATTTTTTTTTTAATTAGTTCATTTTTATAACATTAAAAATAATGAAAACAATTTGACAGAAAAAGCGTGGAAAACATGTCGAGATCATGAATTCGTTTTGACTGAAAGTGTAAAAGCGTCGCCGTCCGTCAAACGCAGTCGCAGGAAATTGAAAGTCGTCGTGTCGACGGAGATGAAGTCACACGGCCGACGAGTTCCTTCATCTCGTGGATCAGCTGTGGTTGAAATGAAAGGTCGAGTCGAGCGCGTCGTTCCTCCAGGAACCAGCGAGACGAGAAACGTTTGCACCACGATGAGGTTCAGCATTAGCGTTAGCATTAGCGTTAGCATTAGCGTTAGCATTAGCATTAGCATTAGCCTCTCACAGCGATGATTTGGTTTGTCGTTTAGACTTTTGAGTCTCTGATCCTCAACAACTTTCATTGATGACATTTTCTCACTATTTCCAAGTGGAAACACTTTCTTTACTTCTTTTCTGGGACTGTGAACGGCTCTTCTTCAGGTGCTTCAGCGACACTTTCTTCTTCCTCTTTAGCTGCTTTTGCATTTGACTCATGCTTTCACGATATTTCATTTTTATTTAAATTTACAGTGATTTTTTTCATACATATATATATATATATAAAGTTTGAATATTGGTGTTAAAAATGGCAATAATTACACCTTAAAGGGTGTAAGAAAATTTCGACAAATATATTGCAATTGAATTTTGGCTTTCAAAACATTTTCTTTCAGATTTTTACCAGTTATTTTTGGGATAACATTTTGGTTTCAATAAAATTATTGTATTTTACAATTAACAGCAAATATTCAGAGAGTTTGTTCGCTTTTTTCATTACGTCTTCCATCAGATCCCGGACGATGACTGAGGACGAGAGGATGCAGGCGACTCTTGTATCGCAATGTGTCGTGTAATTATCCCTGTATCGTGATATGTATCAATATTGTTTTGAAACAAGATGAGTTTAATTGTAAACTCCTATTTTTTTAACAATCTTTTTAAATAAAAGTATAAATAAACAACAAAATTGAATGAAGACAAGAATAGATTTTGTTTGAACAACAAAATAATTCGGTAAAATCAAATGAACATCAGACTCTATGAAGTCGGACTGTAATGTGTTGTGGCTTGTTTTCAGAGACGAGAGAAAACATCAGAGGAAGATAAAGATAAAGAGGAAGATAAAGAGGAATATAAAGAGCAGGAATTACAGATGAAAGCTGCAAATAGAAGACAATTTTGATGAAGACATGGAAGTAAATACGTGTTTTCTTTTGGACAAGAACCTTGTCCTGAAGATACAAACATGAAGTCAAACCTGAAGAAGTTTGTTTTTCCAATTTTCATGAAGTTTCTCTTCAATTTGTTTCTCTTCAAGAAGTCACTCTTCAACTTGTTACTTTGTGTTGTTGATCTTCCAGTTGTTGCTCTTCAAGTTGTCGCTCTTCAAGTTGTCGCTCTTCAAGTTGTCGCTCTTCAAGTTGTTGATCTTCCAGTTGTCGCTCTTCAAGTTGTTGCTCTTCCAGTTGTCGCTCTTCAAGTTGTCGCTCTTCAAGTTGTCGCTCTTCAAGTTGTTGATCTTCCAGTTGTCGCTCTTCAAGTTGTTGCTCTTCCAGTTGTCGCTCTTCAAGTTGTCGCTCTTCAAGTTGTCGCTCTTCCAGTTGTCGCTCTTCAAGTTGTCGCTCTTCAAGTTGTCGCTCTTCCAGTTGTCGCTCTTCCAGTTGTCGCTCTTCCAGTTGTCGCTCTTCGCTCTTCAAGTTGTCGCTTCTTCCAGTTGTCGCTCTTCAAGTTGTCGCTCTTCAAGTTGTCGCTCTTCCAGTTGTCGCTCTTCAAGTTGTCGCTCTTCAAGTTGTCGCTCTTCCAGTTGTCGCTCTTCCAGTTGTCGCTCTTCAAGTTGTCGCTCATCAAGTTGTCGCTTTTCAAGTTGTCGCCTTCGTGTGCTCTTCATGTTGTCGCTCTTCAAGTTGGTGCTCATCAAGTTGTCGCTCTTCAAGTTGTCGCTCTTCCAGTTGTCACTCATCAAGTTGTCGCTCTTCATGTTGTCGCTCTTCAAGTTGTCGCTCATCAAGTTGTCGCTCTTCAAGTTGTCGCTCTTCCAGTTGTCACTCATCAAGTTGTCGCTCATCAAGTTGTCGCTCTTCAAGTTGTCGCTCTTCCAGTTGTCGCTCTTCAAGTTGTTGCTCTTCAAGTTGTCGCTCTTCAAGTTGTCGCTCTTCAAGTTGTTGCTCTTCAAGTTGTCGCTCTTCCAGTTGTCGCTCTTCAAGTTGTCGCTCTTCAAGTTGTCGCTCTTCAAGTTGTCGCTCTTCCAGTTGTCGCTCTTCAAGTTGTCGCTCTTCCAGTTGTTGTTATTCAAGTTGTCGATCTTCCAGTTGTCGCTCTTCAAGTTGTCGCTCATCAAGTTGTCGCTTTTCAAGTTGTCGCTCTTCAAGTTGTCGCTCTTCATGTTGTCGCTCTTCAAGTTGTCGCTCATCAAGTTGTCGCTCTTCAAGTTGTCGCTCTTCCAGTTGTCACTCATCAAGTTGTCGCTCTTCATGTTGTCGCTCTTCAAGTTGTCGCTCATCAAGTTGTCGCTCTTCAAGTTGTCGCTCTTCCAGTTGTCACTCATCAAGTTGTCGCTCATCAAGTTGTCGCTCTTCAAGTTGTCGCTCTTCCAGTTGTCGCTCTTCAAGTTGTCGCTCTTCAAGTTGTCGCTCTTCAAGTTGTCGCTCTTCCAGTTGTCACTCTTCAAGTTGTTGTTATTCAAGTTGTCGATCTTCGAGTAGTTGATCTTCAAGAAGTCGCTCTTTAAGAAGACGCTCTTCAACTTCTTGCTTTGTGTTGTTGCTCTTCAAGTTGTCGATCTTCAAGTTGTTATTCAAGTTGTCGCTCTTTGTGTTGTTGCTCTTCAAGTTGTCGATCTTCGAGTAGTTGATTTTCAAGAAGTCGCTCTTTAAGAAGACGCTCTTCAACTTCTTGCTTTGTGTTGTTGCTCTTTGTGTTGTTGCTCTTTGTGTTGTTGCTCTTCAAGTTGTCGATCTTCGAGTTGTTGTTATTCAAGTTTTCGCTCTTTGTGTTGTTGCTCTTCAAGTTGTCGCTCTTTAAGAAGTCGCTCTTCAACTTGTTACTTTGTGTTGTTGTTATTTGTGTTGTTGCTCTTCCAGTTGTCGCTCTTCAAGTTGTTGTTATTTAAGTTGTCAACTTCGAGTTGTCGATCTTCGAGTTGTTGTTATTCGAGTTGTTGTTATTCAAGTTGTCGCTCTTCAAGTTGTCGCTCTTCAAGTTGTTGTTATTCAAGTTGTCGCTCTTCGAGTTGTTGTTATTCAAGTTGTCGCTCTTCAAGTTGTTGTTATTCAAGTTGTCGATCTTCGAGTTGTTTTTTGCAGGTTTTCGATCTTCGAGTTGTCGATCTTCGAGTTGTCAATCTTCAAGAAGTTGCTCTTCAACTTGTTGCTTTGTGTTGTTGCTCTTTGTGTTGTTGCTCTTTGTGTTGTTGCTCTTCCAGTTGTCGCTCTTCAAGTTGTTGATCTTCAAGTTGTCGCTCTTCAAGTTGTCGCTCTTCCAGTTGTCGCTCTTCAAGTTGTTGATCTTCAAGTTGTCGCTCTTCAAGTTGTTGATCTTCCAGTTCTCGCTCTTCAAGTTGTTGATCTTCAAGTTGTCGCTCTTCAAGTTGTTGATCTTCCAGTTCTCGCTCTTCAAGTTGTTGCTCTTCAAGTTGTTGATCTTCCAGTTGTCGCTCTTCAAGTTGTTGATCTTCCAGTTGTCGCTCTTCAAGTTGTCGCTCTTCAAGTTGTTGATCTTCCAGTTCTCGCTCTTCAAGTTGTTGATCTTCAAGTTGTCGCTCTTCAAGTTGTTGATCTTCCAGTTCTCGCTCTTCAAGTTGTCGCTCTTCAAGTTGTCGCTCTTCAAGTTGTTGATCTTCAAGTTGTCGCTCTTCAAGTTGTCGCTCTTCCAGTTGACGCTCTTCTAGTTGTTGATCTTCAAGTTGTCGCTCTTCAAGTTGTTGATCTTCAAGTTGTCGCTCTTCAAGTTGTCGCTCTTCAAGTTGTCGCTCTTTAAGAAGTCGCTCTTCAACTTGTTACTTTGTGTTGTTGTTATTTGTGTTGTTGCTCTTCCAGTTGTCGCTTTTCAAGTTGTTGTTATTTAAGTTGTCAACTTCGAGTTGTCGATCTTCGAGTTGTTGTTATTCAAGTTGTCGCTCTTCAAGTTGTTGTTATTCAAGTTGTCGCTCTTCAAGTTGTCGCTCTTCGAGTTGTTGTTATTCAAGTTGTCGCTCTTCAAGTTGTTGTTATTCTAGTTGTCGATCTTCGAGTTGTTTTTATGCAGGTTTTCGATCTTCGAGTTGTCGATCTTCAAGTTGTCGATCTTCGAGTTGTCAATCTTCAAGAAGTCGCTCTTCAACTTGTTGCTTTGTGTTGTTGCTCTTTGTGTTGTTGCTCTTTGTGTTGTTGCTCTTCCAGTTGTCGCTCTTCAAGTTGTCGCTCTTCAAGTTGTCGCTCTTCCAGTTGTCGCTCTTCAAGTTGTTGATCTTCAAGTTGTCGCTCTTCAAGTTGTTGATCTTCCAGTTCTCGCTCTTCAAGTTGTTGATCTTCAAGCTGTCGCCCTTCAAGTTGTTGATCTTCCAGTTCTCGCTCTTCAAGTTGTTGATCTTCCAGTTATCGCTCTTCAAGTTGTCGCTCTTCCAGTTGTCGCTCTTCAAGTTGTTGATCTTCCAGTTGTCGCTCTTCAAGTTGTTGCTCTTCAAGTTGTTGATCTTCCAGTTGTCGATCTTTAAGTTGTCGCTCTTCCAGTTGTCACTCTTCAAGTTGTTGATCTTCCAGTTGTCGCTCTTCAAGTTGTTGCTCTTCAAGTTGTTGATCTTCCAGTTGTCGCTCTTCAAGTTGTTGATCTTCCAGTTGTCGCTCTTCAAGTTTTCGCTCTTCGAGTTGTCGCTCTTCAAGTTGTTGATCTTCAAGTTGTCGCTCTTCAAGTTGTCGCTCTTCCAGTTGACGCTCTTCTAGTTGTTGATCTTCAAGTTGTCACTCTTCAAGTTGTTGATCTTCCAGTTGTCGCTCTTCAAGTTGTTGCTCTTCAAGTTGTTGATCTTCCAGTTGTCGCTCTTCAAGTTGTTGCTCTTCAAGTTGTTGATCTTCCAGTTGTCGCTCTTCAAGTTGTTGATCTTCCAGTTGTCGCTCTTCAAGTTGTTGATCTTCCAGTTGTCGCTTTTCAAGTTGTCGCTCTTCAAGTTGTTGATCTTCAAGTTGTTGATCTTCAAGTTGTCGCTCTTCTAGTTGTCGCTCTTCCAGTTGTCGCTCTTCAAGTTGTTGATCTTCAAGTTGTCGCTCTTCAAGTTGTCGCTCTTCCAGTTGTCGCTCTTCAAGTTGTCGCTCTTCAAGTTGTCGCTCTTCAAGTTGTCGATCTTCAAGTTGTCGCTCTTCAAGTTGTTGCTCTTCAAGTTGTTGATCTTCCAGTTGTCGCTCTTCAAGTTGTTGATCTTCCAGTTGTCGCTCTTCAAGTTGTTGATCTTCCAGTTGTCGCTTTTCAAGTTGTCGCTCTTCAAGTTGTTGATCTTCAAGTTGTTGATCTTCAAGTTGTCGCTCTTCTAGTTGTCGCTCTTCCAGTTGTCGCTCTTCAAGTTGTTGATCTTCAAGTTGTCGCTCTTCAAGTTGTCGCTCTTCCAGTTGTCGCTCTTCAAGTTGTCGATCTTCAAGTTGTTGCTCATCAAGTTGTCTCTCTTCCAGTTGTCGCTCTTCAAGTTGTCGCTCTTCAAGTTGTCGCTCTTCAAGTTGTCGATCTTCAAGTTGTCGCTCTTCAAGTTGTTGCTCTTCAAGTTGTCGCTCTTCAAGTTGTCAATCTTCAAGTTGTCGCTCTTCAAGTTGTCGCTCATAAAGTTGTCGCTCTTCAAGTTGTCGCTCATCAAGTTGTTGATCTTCAAGTTGTCGATCTTCCAGTTGTCGGTCTTCAATTGTCGCTCTTCAAGTTGTTGATCTTCAAGTTGTTGCTCATCAAGTTGTCGCTCATCAAGTTGTTGCTCATCAAGTTGTCGCTCTTCAAGTTGTCGCTCATCAAGTTGTCGCTCTTCACCTGACGTGTCTCATATCCGAGTCACAGTCAAAGCATCAACACCTGCTACAAGCGTCCTCAGGGAAATACTCTCATCTTTCAGATCGTCTCCCTCTGATTACTCTGGTTTCACTGGGGCTGCGGTTGCCACGGCAACCACCCTCTATCATGTCCTGATGCTGCCCACTCTTCACTGTGTGTGTGTGTGCGTGTGCGTGTGCGCGTGTGTGTGTGTGTGTGTGTGTGTGTGTGTGTGTGTGTGTGTGACCATGTTAAATAATTCTGGGTATTTTTTACTGATAATTTTCATTTAATTTATCATTTAATTTAGTTTTTTTTTATTACTATTTAACAATATTCAGAGGAAAACCTTTTTGGCTTTTATTTATTAATTAAAAAAAACACTTACATTCATCATTTAATTTTTTTTGTATGGATTTTTTTGTCACCGCGCATCATCAATCCCGGAAGTCTCCACCTCCGAGGGACTCGTTGTATAAACAAAGCCGGTCGTGCAGCTAGAGGAGGAGTGAAGACATTATCATCATAATGGACCCTCGTAATGGACCCTCGTAACCTCTCGTTCGCACAGATTTCAGAGCAACAAGTATATATAAGTTAATTGAAAACAAAATGGTGATGCAAAGTTTTCAAATGTTTAAAACCTAAAAAAAAAGTACTATACATTGAGGTAGATCAAAATAAATAGAAATAATGTTAAATAATTTCACAAATATACATATAATTTTCTTATATATATAGTTTTTTTTAAATATAAATTTCATTGCTTGGAAACCGTTGAAAACACAGCATAGAGTGAAGAAAGTATAAATATAAATATTAATCAGTTTAAAATAATGTAAACAGAATAAATAAATAATGTTTTTAATATTACATAGAATGAATGTATATAGAAGTATAAATGTAAATATTAATAAGTTAAAAATATTACAATATAGTATAAATAGAATAAATAAATAATGTTTTAAATATTTCATAGAAGGAATGTATATAAAAAGTATAAATAAAAAATACTGCAATACAGTATAAATAGAATAAACAATGTTTTGAATATTTCATAGAATGAATGTATATAAAAAGTATAGTTATTAATAAGTTAAAAATATTACAATATAGTATTAACAGAAAAAATAAATAATGTTTTAAATATTGCTTAGAATGAATGTATATGAAAGTCTAAGTGTAAATATTAATAATTTAAATGTGTACAATATAGTATAAATAGAATAAATAAATAATGTTTTAAATATTTCATAGAAGGAATGTATATAAAAAGTATAAATATTAAAAAGTTAAAAATTACTGAAATACAGTATAAATAGAATAAACAATGTTTTGAATATTTCATAGAATGAATGTATATACAAATTATAGTTATTAATAAGTTAAAAATATTACAATATAGTATAAACAGAATAAATAAATAATGTTTTAAATATTGCTAAGAATGAATGTATATGAAAGTGTAAGTGTAAATATTAATAATTTAAATTTGTACAATATAGTATAAATAGAATAAATAAATAATGTTTTAAATATTTCATAGAAGGAATGTATATAAAAAGTATAAATATTAAAAAGTTAAAAAATACTGCAATACAGTATAAATAGAATAACAATGTTTTGAATATTTCATAGAATGAATGTATATAAAAAGTATAGTTATTAATAAGTTAAAAATAGTTCAATATAGTATAAATAAATAAGGGTTTAAATATTTGAATATAAATATAAATATATATAATATAAAGTGTATCTCTTTTCATCAAAATATTGGTGTAATTCTAGAAATTACACACAATTTAAATGATATTTTTGAACGTTATAAAGTTGAAGTGTGTTGTGTCGTTGCTTCCATGTTATCAGAGTCTCTCGCTCCTGTTTTGGTCCCAGTGGTCCGGGCCTCGAGCACCACCTGGTCTCAGAACCAGAACTCAACCTGCTGGAACGTTTTTCTCATCTCTGGGTCCAGCTGGTCGTCCTCGTCGGTTCGTCTCATCTTCGTTCATGACACGTCTGACGGATGGACGAGATGGTTGTGGTTATTTGACGGCGTGTCTCGACGCTTCCTGTTTCCTTCCTGTTCCTCCACAGAGTGTGGCTTTAATTAAAGTCTCAGTGGCGCCCCCTGTGTTCTCTGATCTCCTCCCTGCGACGCCTAATAAGTCGACCATCAGCATGACATCATCCGGCGTCTGAAGAGCTCGCGGGTCGTCCCGTGACCTCCCCCCTCCCGCCTCAGAGCAGGAGTGATGGAGATGAAAGTGAAGCGACAACAAAAGCGTGTGACATCACAAGAGAAACCATGATCTTAAGTGACATTGATTTCCTGTCTGGACTCGCTTGACGACGCCTCTTTGTCTTTTACGTGTTCCTCTCTTTCCTCGCTCGACCGGATTAAACCGGTTTCCTGTTTGCTGTCGCCGAGGACTCGAACTCGCAGTCAAATAGATTATCACGTTTATTTTACTTTTATTTTGTTCAAAAGAAAACAATAAAACCTTAAATATATATGTGTAAAAAGAAAATATAGTTTTTAGAATGAATAAACAGTTGTTTTAGATCATCATGTGATCGTCTGTGTGTCCCCTGATTGGCTGAAAGTTTGATCGATTAGTTCGGTACTCTATTGGTTTTGTCTGGTGATACTTTTACACCCAAAAAGATTTTATATTGAATTTTAAAGACTATGAAAAAAAAAAAAATATTAAATTTAGAACATTTCACTTTTAATTATTGGAATTGAAATGTTAAATTCTTTATCTAACTTTTTTTTCTTTTTTTTATTTGTTAATTCAATTATTACGATTTTTTTTATTATCCAACAATTTAAACAACATTCCAATAAAACTATTCAAAGGTCAAACATTGAATTAGGTTGTGCTACCTGCTTAACTTACCTCTGCTCTACATTTTGTGCTAGCCACGAAGCTAACTATTGTGCTACCTGTTTAGCTGACTTCTGCTCTACATACTGGGCTAGCCACTAAGCTAACTGTTTTGCTACCTGCTTAGCTTACGTCTGCTCTACATACTGTGCTAGCCACTAAGCTAACTCTTGCTGCTACCTGCTTAGCTTACTCTTTCTGTACTTCTGCTCTACATACTGTGCTAGCCACTAAGCTAACTCTTGTAGCTGCTTAGCTTACTTCTGCTCTACATACTGTGCTAGCCAACTAAACTTAGCTTACTTCTGCTCTACATACTGTGCTAGCCACTAAACTAACTGTTGCGCTACCTGCTTAGCTTAATTCTACTCTATATACTGGGCTAGCCACTAAGCTAACTGTTTTGCTACCTGCTTAGCTTAATGCTGCTCTACATACTGGGCTAGCCACTAAGCTAACTGTTTTGCTACCTGCTTAGCTTAATGCTGCTCTACATTTTGTGCTAGCCACTAAGCTAACTGTTTTGCTACCTGATTAGCTTACTTCTGCCCTACATTTTGTGCTAGCCACTAAGCTTACTGTTTTGCTACCTGATTAGCTTACTTCTGCTCTACATACTGTGCTAGCCACTAAGCTTACTGTTGTGCTACCTGCTTAGCTTACTTCTGCTCTACATACTGTGCTAGCCATTAAGCTAACTGTTGTGCTACCTGCTTAGCTTACCTCTGCTCTACATTTTGTGCTAGCCACGAAGCTAACTATTGTGCTACCTGTTTAGCTGACTTCTGCTCTACATACTGGGCTAGCCACTAAGCTAACTGTTTTGCTACCTGCTTAGCTTACGTCTGCTCTACATACTGTGCTAGCCACTAAGCTAACTCTTGTGCTACCTGCTTAGCTTATTTCTGTTCTACATTTTGTGCTAGCCACTAAGCTAACTCTTGTGCTGCTTAGCTTACTTCTGCTCTACATACCGTGCTAGCCAATAAGCTAACTGTTGCGCTACCTGCTTAGCTTACTTCTGCTCTACATACTGTGCTAGCCACTAAGCTAACTGTTGCGCTACCTGCTTAGCTTAATTCTACTCTATATACTGGGCTAGCCAATAAGCTAACTGTTTTGCTACCTCCTTAGCTTAATGCTGCTCTACATACTAGGCTAGCCACTAAGCTAACTGTTTTGCTACCTGATAAGCTTATTCCGCCCTACATTTTGTGCTAGCCACTAAGCTAACTGTTGTGCTACCTGCTTATGTTTCAATGATAGATATTATAGGATAGAAGGAAAGAAACAAACATCCCAGCAAGCCGGGATCATATTTCTAATCTTAGGAAACACATGATGCCACGAGCAGCCGCGACTCATAGAGATTCTTCCAAAAAATAAAGTGGGATCTGCACGGAGAACAGATGGTAGAAACCCCTCAAGGAACTGAGAGGA
Source organism: Callionymus lyra (assembly GCA_016630915.1). Lineage (NCBI taxonomy): Eukaryota > Metazoa > Chordata > Actinopteri > Syngnathiformes > Callionymidae > Callionymus > Callionymus lyra. The sequence continues at coordinate 21,700,671 of JACEEU010000687.1, forward strand.
TGCTGCTCAGCCAGGAGTTAGCAAGAGGGAAAATCCTAGTAGACGCCGGAAGAATAAAAAAAAGAAATGTTTTTTACTGTTTTTATTCCAAAGAGACTGAACATCCAGGAGGAGGAAGTGAAGACACGCTCCACGTCTCAGACGAACCCTTAATGAACAAATCAATAGAAAAAAAAGGATTGAAGAAAAGAGCAAAATAAAAAAGAAATCTTTGGGAAGATAAAAGCCAAATATCAAGTATATATATATATATATATATATATATTTATATATAAAATATATATACTAAAGAAAAATACTCACAAAAATGGGGGTTTAAATAAATAAATAAATTATAATGTATTCTTAAAGGAATACATCATGAAAATAAGAGAAATATAAAAAAAATTTGTCCATACAAAAGGGCCACATTTTCCTTAGTCAAGACTATAGTTTGTCACAGCACAGATTTTCTTTAAATACTTGTCTCTGAGCAATTTAAAGTATTATTGAGCTTATATTTCCTGGACCATTTTGTCATGTAGACCTTAAATAAACTTAAAAACTTAGTTATTTGGCTTTTAATTCACGTCCAATTGATTTTGCTCTACAAACTTTGCTAGCCACTAAGCTAACTGTTGTGCTAGCTGCTTAGCTTACTTCTACCCTACAAACTATGCTAACAACTAGGCTACCTGCTGTGCCAATTTGTGCTGTACTCACTGTGCTGAATGTTTCGCTAACTGCTGGGCTACCTGTTGAGCTAACTACTCAACTCACTGTTGTGAAAGCTACTGAGCTAACTATTCAACTAACTGTTGTGATAGCTACTGAGCTAACTACTCAACTCACTGTTGCGATAGCTACTGAGCTAACTACTCAACTCACTGTTGTGATAGCTACTGAGCTAACTACTCAACTAACTGTTGTGAAAGCTACTGAGCTAACTACTCAACTAACTGTTGTGAAAGCTACTGAGCTAACTACTCAACTAACTGTTGTGATAGCTACTGAGCTAAATACTCAACTAACTGTTGTGAAAGCTACTAAGCTAACTACTCAACTAACTGTTGTGAAAGCTACTGAGCTAACTACTCAACTAACTGTTGTGATAGCTACTGAGCTAACTATTCAACTAACTGTTGTGAAAGCTACTGAGCAACTATCAACTAACTGTTGTGATAGCTACTGAGCTAACTACTCAACTAACTGTTGTGATAGCTACTGAGCTAACTACTCAACTAACTGTTGTGATAGCTACTGAGCTAACTATTCAACTAACTGTTGTGAAAGCTACTGAGCTAACTACTCAACTAACTGTTGTGAAAGCTACTGAGCTAACTACTCAACTAACTGTTGTGATAGCTACTGAGCTAACTATTCAACTAACTGTTGTGAAAGCTACTGCACTAGCTTCTGAGCTAACTTCTAGTCTACTATTGTTACCACCTTCGTTGTTTGAAAGATTCTTCTGTGTTTTAAGACATGTATTAGCAAATCTAGCAAAACTATGCTAACTGTGCTGAGCTGGACCAACACTATATATGAGACTATTTTGAACGCTATCGTTGTATATCTCTGAATTAGTTCTTGAGTTTTGGCTAAAAGTAGCTATCGGGGTAACTCCTGTTTTACCTTATGCGCTAACAAAGTGTTCTGTTATCGTTTGAGTAGGTCTAGCTATTTACGTTAGCTGTGGTAATAGCTTAAATGCTAACTTCTATTCCTGTTGCTCGGCTAAGTTTTCTGTTTTTTAGTTTTGTTTTCCCGAGCTCTACCGACTGATGCTAACGCTTCCATTCACGATGTGTTGATTTTTTTTTCAAGCATCAAAACAGGAAGTGATTATCGTAACGACACACTTTAAGTAAACACATACGTTATTTCATCGCCTCCCACTTCCTGTCCGGCGGACATTAATACACTTTATTCATTTCTGGAGACAGGAAACACGGGAAATGAAAGGTCCTCGTCGGAGTTGAAGACGTCTTGACCAACAAATCACGCTCTGGAAAAAAACACAAAGGTAGAGATTATTGTGTTAGAATATGTTGAGATGAAGGTGTGATTGACAGGCGGGAGGAGGAACAACAGGTTGACGGTGATTTATGTCGGACGGTAACGAGAGAATATCAACGACACCCGAGGTGAGAGCGAGAGAAACAGAGGGATATCTCGAGAGAGAGAAAGTTGAATTACGAGCCGAGGGCTAATGAAGAAGCGAAAGAAAAGAGTCGTCGGTTCATCTTTTTCTCTGTCAGGTAGTTAAAAGAGTGTGTGTGGGGGGGGGTCCCAGTGGTGGTCCCTGAGGAGGTCTTAGTAGAGGTCCCTGAGGAGGTCCCATCAATCTGTCCGACGACAACCTTGTTAGGATTCAACGTGAAAGAGGAAGAGCAGAGGACGTGTCCTTGGAGGAGGAGGGTGTTCATCACTTTGAAGGTCACTCTGGAGATTTGGTTAAAAGATGCTCATGGTTGACGAAGTGCTCTTGAGCAACGACTGATCGAGTTTACAGCTGTGAAACCAAACCTTGTTTTTGTTTGTTTCTAGAACCTTTGATGCTTCAAATTCAATTATTGATCGTTAAATTCCAACTAATAATGTTGATTTAAGTGTGTTGTTGTTGTGTTGTTGGACTCTATTGTATCATCAGTGTGTGTGTGTTGTTGTGATGTGTGACTCTATTGTATCATCAGTGTGTGTGTGTTGTTGTGTTGTTGGACTCTATTGTATCATCAGTGTGTGTGTGTTGTTGTGATGTGTGACTCTATTGTATCATCAGTGTGTGTGTTGTTGTGTTGTTGGACTCTATTGTATCATCAGTGTGTGTGTTGTTGTGTTGTTGGACTCTATTGTATCATCAGTGTGTGTGTGTTGTTGTGATGTGTGACTCTATTGTATCATCAGTGTGTGTGTTGTTGGACTCTATTGTATCATCAGTGTGTGTTTTCTTGTGTTGTTGGACTCTATTGTATCATCAGTGTGTGTGTGTGTGTTGTTGTGATGTGTGACTCTATTGTATCATCAGTGTGTGTGTTGTTGGACTCTATTGTATCATCAGTGTGTGTGTGTTGTTGTGATGTGTGACTCTATTGTATCATCGGTGTGTGTGTTGTTGTGATGTGTGACTATTGTATCATCAGTGTGTGTGTGTGTGGTGTGATGTGTTACTCTATTGTATCATCAGTGTGTGTGTGTGTTGTTGTGATGTGTGACTATTGTATCATCAGTGTGTGTGTGTGTGGTGTGATGTGTGACTATTGTATCATCAGTCTGTGTGTGTGTTGTTGTGATGTGTGACTCTATTGTATCATCAGTGTGTGTGTGTTGTTGTGATGTGTGACTATATTGTATCATCAGTGTGTGTGTTGTTGTGATGTGTGACTCTATTGTATCATCGGTGTGTGTGTGTTGTTGTGATGTGTGACTCTACTGTATCATCAGTTTGTGTGTGTGTTGTTGTGATGTGTGACTCTACTGTATTATCAGTGTGTGTGTTGTTGTGATGTGTGACTCTACTGTATTATCAGTTTGTGTGTGTGTTGTTGTGATGTGTGACTCCATTGTATCATCAGTGTGTGTCTGTTGTGACTCTATTGTATCATCAGTGTGTGTTTGTACAAAACTCTCTTTTCATTTAAATATTGACATTAGAAAAATGAGCTTAAGCTCCGCCCACTGAAAACACTTTCTGGAGATTAAATCTTGTTGACCATAACCACACCCACTCTGCTGTGATTGGTCAAAGCATGGAGGTTTGTCACCGCGCGTCATCAACCGCGGAAGGTTTCACCTCCGAGGGACTCGTTGTATAAACAAAGCGAGGGGGGGTTACAGGTGGCTGGAGGAGGAGTGAAGCCATTATTACATCATAATGGACTCTCGTAACCTCTCGTTCGCCCAGATTTCAGAGCAACTTTATAAAGTAATGAGTTCAGAACATGGTCATGATGAGGATCTTCCTGCATCGTGGAGAGGAAGAATTCAACATTTGAAACAATCTGCCTCTTCATGACCATGTATAGTTGTATCGACAAATATTATATAATTTATATATATATAATAATAATAAAGTATATTTATAAAGTGTCTCCAGCAGCTTCTTTCTCAGTCGTTCCCACAGATGGGTCTTGATCTGAGTCGTCCTTTGGATGAAGTTCAGATCATTTTCCTGTAATTCAATGACAAATACAGCAGGTTCAGCTCCGTGTTCTTAACTATTGCTGTGGTTGCAGGATAAATAAAACTGTTCAAAATCAAATATGAAGTCAGTTGATATTAACATTTCACTTGCTTGACAAGAAATCCATGTGTCAATGTAACGTGTTCGCCATCGTTCTCTCATATAGTGAGTGGCGTTCATCACTTTTGGCGTCGATGGAACAGTTTGTCACGGTGTGACCGATTGGTGTCGTCAATAATTTACTATTTAAGATATCTAACTAGAGATCGCTTCACTCTTTTGTTTTTGTTTGACCAATCACAGCAGAGTGGGTGTGGTTATGGTCAACAAGATTTCATCTCCAGAAAAGTGTTTTCAGTGGGCAGAGCTTAAGATCATTTTATAATATCAATATTTCAATGAAAAGAGAGTTTTGTACAAACACACACTGATGATACAATAGAGTCACACATCACAACAACACACACACACTGATGATACAATAGAGTCACACATCACAACAACACACACACACTGATGATACAATAGAGTCACACATCACAACAACACACACACTTATGATACAATAGAGTCACACATCACAACAACACACACACACTGATGATACAATAGAGTCACACATCACAACAACACACACACTGATGATACAATAGAGTCACACATCACAACAACACACACACACTGATGATACAATAGAGTCACACATCACAACAACACACACACTGAAGACACAAAAATCTTTGTTGCTTTAGGTCTGTTTTGTCAGAACTGGTACCATTATGGTACTGAGAATAGGTACTGATATATTGAATAATCTCAAATTATATATAATATAAATTAGTAGATTAAACAAATTGTTTCTTCAACACAAACCGGACAAAATGTTAAATTCATCCTGTGTCTTGAATCACACACTTCTCTGTGTGCACTGCTTTACAGTACACTGTAAGAAAGTGCACTTACTTGTACAGAGTGCAAATTTCAACAGTGTAGTACTGACTCAAATCAAACTCTGCTGCTACACACTAACAGGAAATGACTCGACAGCTTCTTCTTCTACTACTTTTTAAAACTTATTACAACCAGTCTTTGAAACTCTATCACTGACACTTGACAACACTTTTCAACAATAGAAACAAGTTATTAAGTTGTGTTTCATTGTGTTATTATTGTTGTTTTAAGGAAAAATGTGTATTTTCTCACGTCGGTATCTGCTCCGAAGACATGATGTCGCTTCAGTTTAGTGTCATCTACGTCACTAAAGCTGTGTCTCAAATCACATACTTACTGTACGTACTTAAACTTAGAATTGAGACGCACTCATGCACTAAAAAAACTTAGTATGTGAAATGTAGTGTTCCATACACACTAAATGTCACTAAAACTCCAACAAAACTGAGTATGGATCGATGGACACTTTCTACCTAAACGGCTCCATCTTAGTGACGTTGACGTTGTAGACGGAAGTTACTTCATATATATATATATATATATACATATATTCATATACTTACAGGTGTATTTTCAGCAGCAGTAGGAGGATGACTCGTCTTCGCTGCTGATACCGGCGTAAATATCTCGCCAATATTTCTCATATTTCTTGATCCAAACCAAACGTGCTGCCAGCAGGTGGCGATAGTGTTCCTACAGCTGGTTGAAATCATCCTTAAATAGTAGTAGAAGAAGAAGCTGTCGCGTCATTTCCTGTTAGTTTGTAGCAGCAGAGTTTGATTTGAGACATACTATCCGTGGAGAATTAGTAACTGTCTGTTGTTTTTCTTTGACCTATGTTCTTTGTCTTTATCTTTAGACTTAGATTGAATCATCTTGTTCTTTCTCTTTATGTTCTTCTTCTTATTTTATTTTTTCTTTATTATCTTTTATTGTTTATGAAAAATTGCTGGCTATTGGAAAAAAACTATTTCCCGAAGGAGACCTCCTGAGGGATCAATAAAGTTTTACCTTACCTTACCTTACCTTACCTTAACTAGTTAGTACATACACTATCCTGATGCATACTAACCAGTGCACTAAGACAAGTATGTGAGAGGATTTTCTGACCATTTGAGTGTGCATAGCGCACTACACTTTCGCACACTGCTAAATGTGGACGCACTTGTGTACATCACACCTGATACACATCACTACCATCTAGTGGACTTTGAAGATAATACCACTGTTTCATGAAGCTTCATCAACACATCACTACCATCTAGTGGACTTTGAAGATAATGACACTGTTTCATGAAGCTTCATCAACACATCACTACCATCTAGTGGACTTTGAAGATAATACCACTGTTTCATGAAGCTTCATCAACACATCACTACCATCTAGTGGACTCTAATATGAAGATAATGCCACTGTTTCATGAAGCTTCATCAACACATCACTACCATCTAGTGGACTCTTTGAAGATAATGACACTGTTTCATGTGTTTCATGAAGCTTCATCAACACATCACTACCATCTAGTGGACTCTGAAGATCATGACACTGTTTCATGAAGCTTCATCAACACATCACTACCATCTAGTGGACTTTGAAGATAATACCACTGTTTCATGAAGCTTCATCAACACATCACTACCATCTAGTGGACTTTGAAGATAATGACACTGTTTCATGAAGCTTCATCAACACATCACTACCATCTAGTGGACTTTGAAGATAATGACACTGTTTCATGAAGCTTCATCAACACATCACTACCATCTAGTGGACTCTGAAGATAATGACACAGTTTCATGAAGCTCACTCAAAAGATTAAGTGTCAGTGCAGAAGTGCGTTGTTTGGGTCAGTCTCTCAACTGTTTCTTAGAGATAAATAAACAATGTTGACGAAGATCGCGACGGTCGATTAGCTTCAGTTTTATGTTTACACTCCGGTCCCTGGAACACACTCTTGCTCCGATCCAGTCATTCAACATTCACTGAACGCCGCAGACACACATTCGTCTCCATTACTGGAGCGATTAGAAAAACAAAGATGTCGTCGGCGTCATCTTCCCTCCTCCATCATCTCCGCCTCGACTCGCACTTTGTGTTTTTCCATGTCTCGCTTCCCAAATCTCATTAGAGCAAAGTGACATTAGATCAGACGCACCAGGCCCAGGATCGCTGACCTTCCCTCATCAGAGGCTTTCAAATGTGATTAAGAATCTGTGTTTCTGCGGCGGATCATGAAACTTCTCGTGCGACTCATGGATGTGTTTCTCTTCTCCTCGTCTGTGAGTATCTTTAGCTAGTTTGAAGCTACATTGAGCTTCGTCTCGAGGTCGTAATGTTTGTCACCGTTGGTGCAGTACATTAAATAAACGAAGGATTAAGTTCCGGGTATTAACCGAAAGATGAAGATGGTGTGGTCATAATGTTTCGGCGGAATCGAGGGTTGGATTCCCGACATAATGACGGTTTTAACACTTAATTCTAGAAGCGTATTTTGGGAAAGTATGATGGAAGTTTATCTGAATATTGAATGATTGATTGAACATTTAAATGTTGAAACTCTGAAGTTTTTTATCAATATATTGTTGTTTTTTATAGGCGTTGAATTATTAGTTCAGTTCAGTTTATTTATGTTTTGAATAATTTAATTTAAGGATTTCGAAACTTGTTTATATTAAATAATTGAATTTAATAAGGTTCAATTTAGTTTGAAAAATAAAATAATAATTTAAAAATCGAATATTTTAAAGTGAAAAAAAAGCATTTTCACAATTTGATACATTCAATTTTGTATGCTTGGCCATTTAAATTCAATTTAAAAAATGATATGAAAGAAATATTTAAGAAATGATATAAAAGTGCCACCGTGAGTTTATTATATTAATTCCAATATTTAAAAATAAAATGATCTAAATTATGTTTCTTTTTTTATTTGGCAGCCATTAAAATTCAATATCAAATTGTTGGTCATTTTAATGGCGCCAACATTTTTATATCCTTTTTAACCCCTCTAATTTTTTTTTGTTAATTTTTTTTTTTTTTTTTTTTTTTTTTTTTTTTTTTTTTTTTCATTTTTAAAACTATATTAAAATATATATATATATATATATATATAATATAAATATATTTAAAATTTTCAATTCAACCAATAGATAAAATTTGTATTAATGATAGTAAAAAGGTTAAACTCTTGCTTTAATGGGGATTACTTCATATTTTATTGAAAATAATACGTAGTAAATACTTGAATATTGTTTCAAAGTATCTTTAAAATGTATTTTCACAACAACAAGATTCTTGCATGTAGCCATTAGCTTCAGTTTTCAGAACAAGCAGTTAGATTCAAACGTACGTTTCATCAGGACCGTCTATTAGAGTGACGGTGCTTGAAGTCTGGGCTTCTTTGTTTCTGCTGCTGCCTCCGCGACTCACGGTAGCTTCAATACTTCACCTTTGTCTCTTGATGTGTGTGTTTTATAGTCGGTTGTGTCGTTCATCCAGAGCGATCACTGACGTCTTCAGTCTCGCACCGACACCTCTGGCGACAGATCAAGCGTCTTCGAAAACACATATTGATTCTGGTTCCGTTTGAACGTTCTCGGGTCGATAATAACAACGTGATGAACTGGAGACGCTTCAGATCCACAGAAATGATTCTCCCGAGGAGTCGATAGTCGCCCTTCGACTCCTATTACGAGAAGATCTCACCGTAACTGACGCGGGTCGAGGCGTCGTGGATGTAATTATGGAGTAAAGATACTAATAAGAGGCTCGCAGGAAGAACACGGATCTAAGACGGTCGAGTTATTAAAGCGACACAATGTCGCATTTTCAGTTTGTAAAAAATGAACATGGTTGTTACACAATTGACGCCTTTTCGTTAGTGGGTCTGAGACGGCAGTTGCATTAGTTTCCATCACGGAAGAGATTCCGACAGTCCTGGCGAGGCTGGTGACGCTTCAGTTTTCACTACAATTAGGGCATGAGTATGAGTAATAATATTTTTTATCATAAAATAACCTTTTCAAATGATCTGAGTAACTGTTCTGTCAGTATTATTTTAGAGCTACATTTTTTCATGAGAGTACCTTGAATCACTGTCTTGTCGTATTGTTAAATACATGTTAAATACATGTTAAATACACACCAAAGTAAAGCGCTGTGTTGTTTTTTTCCTCTAAATACTACCATTGTAGTCTTTTTTAACAGTAGAGGGAACCTGACACAAGTACATGAAATCTACCCGCTGCTTTAAAGTGGCGACGCTTTCTTAGATACGACAATTCCGATCATTTTTACTGTCACGACCTCCCTCCACTAGATGGCACTGTTTCCGTTTAAGCATTTAAGCTGATTTTCCACAAAATGTCCAAATAGGAAAAATAAAATCAGTGCAATATTTCTATTACATTTTGTTGTTATATTATTGTGTTACCAGGTTTACACACAGTAGTCTAGTTGTTGTTTTTATCATTGAGTCATTTTCAATGGAAATTCATAAACTTGTTTTTATTATTACCGTTTTTTTAAACCTTTTTGTGAGAACTTGAATTTCCCTCTTGTGGGAAGAATAAATAAATATCTTATCTTATCTTAATCTGCAGCACAATGTGTCCCCGATGAGTAGTGATGGTCTGATGAAGCTTCATGAAGTGTCATTATCCTCAGAGTCCACTAGATGGCGTCTCTGCACTATTTTCATTTGTCTTAGTGTTCTAATGAAACCTAATTTTTTAAACTGATGGCGCCACCTACTGACCTCTGAAGAACATGAAACTGTTTCATGAAGCTTCATCAGACCATCAATAGGTTTCACCCATTTATTTTGTTTTATTTCCTATGTTTTTGTGTTGCTTTTGTTATCATTTCTTTAATTCAAAATAAATATTTCATTGTGTTGTTGTAGTGATGGTGTTGATGAAGCTTCATGAAACAGTGTCATGTTGTTCAGTGGTCAGTAGGTGGCGCCATCACTTTATAAATGATGTTTCATTAGAACAGTTGTTCAAAACAAAATAATATTGTGCAGAGACGCCATCTAGTGGACTCTGAAGATAATGACACTGTTTCATGAAGCTTCATCAACACATCACTACCATCTAGTGGACTCTGAAGATAATGACACTGTTTCATGAAGCTTCATCAACACATCACTACCATCTAGTGGACTCTGAAGATAAAGACACTGTTTCATGAAGCTTCATCAACACATCACTACCATCTAGTGGACTCTGAAGATAATGACACTGTTTCATGAAGCTTCATCAACACATCACTACCATCTAGTGGACTCTGAAGATAATGACACTGTTTCATGAAGCTTCATCAACACATCACTACCATCTAGTGGACTCTGAAGATAATGACACTGTTTCATGAAGCCTCATCAACACATCACTACCAAAAAGGTCTTAAATGGTCAATTTTAAATAAAAAAAAGGAGGGAAGAAAATTAATCGAATCATGATTTTGTTTTGATAAATCACTTTTTTTACGTCTGTGTTGAGTGTAATTTATCTAAAGTAATTTATCTTAAAATAAATTAAAACAAACTAGTATAAATAACATTTTGAAGTATTTTTTCAAACACAGTTGTGTATTTCTTCATCCTCTAAGCAGAACCAACAAGAGTTTTCTTCCCGAGAACTTGATGAACGACCAGTGAAGGTTTGAAGCACCAACATCCTCCATCACTCGTCACTAACCAGCTCCGGCTGGACGCCAGCAGGAAGCAGGCGGTCATAATCTTCTGGTCGGCTCCACCGGCTGGAACATCGTGACGCGTCGTCGTCTCGACGGCGAGAGAAACTTCTCCTTATCATTCGTTTTCCAGGATGAATCGGGAGGAAAGTGGAGGAACATAAATCTCCGGCCTCGGCTGAATAATCCTCATCCGTCTCACGCCGGCCCCCGGGGGACGTTTCGGGCTCACGGGGGACCCACGGAGATTTGGGAAACTCATTTATTACGATGCAGATTTTGTGTTTGTTTTTTTTTGACAGTCGGACGAACAATCGGGTTTGAGTGTGAGTGACAGAAACGACAGAGAGGGAGGAAAACAAACACTTCTGGAAGTAAATGTGTGTCGTTAGATTTTTACAATAAAACACATTTAATTTCTTTAATGCATGAAAAGATTCAGTGAAAATAATCATTGTTAACAATTAATTACAAGAATACGTCATCGTTTACTGTAAAATAAATATAAAATAATGTTAAGAAATACAATATAAAAACTGAGGGAAACTAAGGAAAAGCAATCAATCCAAGTTATTCAAGATTTTAATTAAATTTCAAGCATTGTTGGGGTTTTTTTAACAGACTTTTTTTTAATGCATGAAACAATTTAGTGTAAAATTCAATGTTTAGATAATTAAACATATAAAGATATTCAGTGTTAAAAAATAAAAAAAAAAAAAGTCGGAATTCATTGTAAAAATAAATGTAGAAAACCTATATAAATTCAGTTTTAGATTCAATGTTTAAATAATTAAACATATAAAGATATTTAGTGTTAAAAATGAATAGCAAAAAAAGTCATAATTAAATGTAAACAATGTAAAAACTGTCAGTGTAGGAAATTCAACGTAAAAAAAAAAGAAGCAAGTAAGGAAAAGCAATCGATCTGCTTCTCTTTGGTTGCCCAAATTTTTTTAATTTTTTAACATTGATTTTCTTACACTGAATTTTTACAATTACAACCCATTAAAATTCTAGCACTTTTGTGTTTGTTGTTTTTAATGCATGAAACAATTCAGTGTAAAATTAAATGTGTAAATAATTCAATGTATAAACATATTCAGTGTTAACGATTGATAAAAATAAAAATAAATTACATCAAGATTCAATTATAAAAGATATAAATATAAAAAATGTAAATAAATTCAGTGTAAGAAATTCAATGTATAGAAAAGAATCAATGTAAAAAGTCCAGGCAAACAAGGACAAGCAATTGATTCTTGATTCTTTTCTTAACATTGAATTTCTTACACTGAATTTATTTACATACATACATATTTTACAATACATTTTTAAACTGGTTTAACTTTCAAAGAGTGTATTCATTCATTGATACCAATAAAAAATACTGTAAATAAATAAAAGTTCTTGAAATGTGATGTTTTTTTCAAATTTCGAGGCTTTAAAGATTGTTTGTAATAAATGAATATTCAACACATATTCAATCACTCTAGATTCAAATACTGTATCGTGGCCCCGGGGCGACGTGTGACCCCTTGACTGTCTTTATGTCCAAGATCGTGTAGAAACTAACAATTTATTCATTACTAGTGTCTGAAAATGACTGTAGGGTTTTGGTTTTAGGACTTTTGTTCTTCTCTTTTATCATTTTGGCGAGTATTTATTGGCCCTTTAAGTGTATATGAAAAGGGTTTGTTTGTTTTTTTTAAAACACGCTTTTACATTGTTTCTTTTGGTTTTCTTTATGTTATATAAATTAAATTTAATTATATTTTGACAATATTTAACTTGTTTTTATACTTTTTCTCTTTCATTTCGCTAGAAAAATCAAAACACAATCTTACACACATACTTGTTTTTTTCTTATTTTGTCTATTTTTTTTCTGGACACTGCACCAACAGGATGGAGATGACAGTCAGGACCTTCAAAATAAAAGCCTACTAAATGAAATGATTTAAATAGAATCCCCGTCAACCTTTGGTCACTTAAACTTATTTTCTCTCAATTACAACCAGGACGTAAACAGACCAAAGTAGTAGATCCTAGTGAGTTATTTTTTTAGTTGTCATGTCCAACAAAAAGTCGTCCCCCTCCTCCTCCTCCTCCTCCTCCTCCTCCTCCTCCTCCTCCCTCCTCCCTCCTCCTCCTCCCTCCTCCTCCTCCTCCTCCTCCTCCTCCTCCTCCTCCTCCTCCTCCTCCTCCTCCTCCTCCTCCTCCTCCTCCTCCTCCTCCTCCTCCTCCTCCTCCCTCGTCCTCCTCCATCGTCCTCCACTCGTGTCAAAATGGCGTCTCATCCTCTGGTCTGTTCTGGATGATGGTTTTCATTGGAGACGTTAATAGAAACGTGTTCTCTCTGATGAAGTGTCGCTTCATTGAAAAGACATCTGCGTCTCTGCAGCTGCAGGCGGCAGAAGATCGACGCCTTCGTTCAGGATCGTGATGAAGAAACAACTTTGATGACATGAAGTCGACAGAGAGTGTGTTGTTGTTGTGTTGTTGTGTTGTTGTTGTGCAGCTGCTGTTGGTTTCTATGAGGGTTGTGTTGTGTCGACGTGTGATCTCAGCCTCGCACGACGTGATTCGATGATTCATTATCTTTGTTTAGTATAAGAAGGTCGTTTAGATTCTTCTTTCTCTTCTTCAATCCAAACAAATAGTTTCAATAAAATAATATTAATAATAATATTTTAAATTTAAAAAAAAGTTGCAACAATGATGAATTTAAAAAAAAAATCTGCTATAACAATAATAAATTATATTTTTACATTAAAAAAGTTGCTTCAATCAAAACTAAAATGTATATACTTGGAAATATCTGCTTTAACAAAGAAAAACGTTTTTTCTTTTAAATAAACAAAAAATGCTTTAATTAAAACAAATATTTTATATATTATTTTAATTTAAAAACATCTGCTTCAACATAAAAACAATTCTATAATATTTGATAAAAATTAGAAAAAACAATATTTAAAATTTTAAAAACTAATACTTTAAAAAATATTTATAAAAAAATACGCTTCAACAATAAAATAAATATTATTTTAAATTAAACAAAAAAATCCTTTAATTAAAAGAAACATTTAAAAATTTAAAAATATTATTTAACAGTAAAAAATATTATTTTATGTTAAACTAAAAAATTATTTTAATCAAAACAAACATTGAAAAATTTAAAAGAGATTATTTAACAATAAAAAGTATGTACTTTAGATTAAACAAAAAATGCTTCAATCATAACAAATATTTTCAATTAAAAAAAGGAATATTTACAAAACCATTTTTTTTTAAAGTTGCATCAATCAAACATTTGAAATAAAATAAAAAATACTGTAACAATAAAAAATAATATGTTCAATTAAAAAAGTTTCTTCAAAATATTTTTAAAAACAGTTTTGTTGAACATTAAAGAAACACAACTGTGTCACGTCTTGAATCTGCTGACGTACGCGTTTATATTTTGTTACTCAAGGTCATTTATAGGTTGAAATGACCTTGACCTGTCCTGAAGTTGCGAGGTTTCCTTCAGGTTCTCCCGTCTGTCCTTCAGTGGAGAAACATCTGCAGGTGAATTCAGGACTTTAAGGTTGAAGATTGAAATATCATTTGTGATGAAATGGCTCGAACACACAGCGAGCGAGAGAGAGCGCTCGTGTCATTTCCTCTCCGTCACTCGCCACTTCCTCCCTTCATCACACGCTCCTCTCTTTCTCCCTCCGTCAGATAAGGGGAGAGAAGGAGAACAAACTGAATAATGTGTGTGTGATAGCAACGGAATCATCACAAGTGGAGGACGACAGATTTAATTAGCTCTCGTCTCTTTGTGTTGTTTGCAAATCAACCACAATCTGATGCCGGAGTTTTCTCTTTGTCACCGTCTGACTCTAGAGTCGCTGCTTATGCCACTGAGTTCCCTTCAAACGATCCATCGACCCTTTTATTGAAAACTAGTTTCAATCTCAGGCGATTTATCCTGAATTTTACATGATTTCTGCGTCGATTCTCAACAGATACTTGGGTAAACTTGAAAAAATAAGAGTGAAATCCTGTAGTTTTTACTGTTATTTAGAGCTTCTCGTATCAAAAATGTATTTTAAAACATATTGATTTAATTAATTAATTAATCGAGTCTCTCGTGTTCTCACTTTGCTTCAGAACAGTTTTGGGGTCAAAACTGAGCTCCTGGACTTCAGTATCTTTAGGTTTCGATGTGAAAAAGTCACAAAAATATCCAAGAAAAATGTCACTGAGGTTGTGGGTCTAACAAGAGTATATAAGAGTAAACATTGAATCTGGGATAAAAATAACAGAAAAAATCAATTATATTCTTAATTTTTTTCTTTTTCTGATCGTTAAGTAATATTTATCTAATTCAGTTAATTTAAAAAATATATTTTAACGGTTCCAATTGTGTAAAAACACATTTTCATTAATTTACTTTTTTTTTACACATTTTCTTTTTCATTTTTTAAACATTATTTTCTTTTAATTTTATACATTTTTTGTCTCCCTTTAAATGTATTAAAAATCAAAGTTAAAAAAATCAAAGTTAATATATATATATATATATATATATATATATATACTGTATATATATATATATATATATATATATATATATAAAAGCTGCTATAAAATGTTTAAAAGTCACTTCAATCAAACAAATATTTCAATTAAAAAAGAAAATGCTTCAACAATAAAAATAATATATTAAATTTTTTAAAAGTTGCTTTAATTATTTAGAAAAATCTGCTTTAACAAATACAATTGTTTTATTTTACATTAAAAAAAATGCTTAAATAGAAACAAACATTTACAATTTACAAAAAAACGCTGCTATTTTTATTGAATTTAAATAAATATATTTGTATTAATATAAAACATAAATGTCACATTTAAATACATAAATATCAAGACTAGTATTTAAACAATATCCTGAAATAAATGATTCTTCCCTTTAAACTAATTTAAAGAAAAGTTGGAATTTTTCTTTTGAAAATTGAAAAAAAAATTGCCAAATTTTCTAAAAAAAATCACTCTTTTATTTAGTTTTCTGTCAATCATTATTTTATTTTTATTATTGTCACAATGTTAATTTGAGAACGACAACAACTTTCACCTAAAGACAATTCTAAGTTATCAGTTACTCTTTTTTATTCATTTTTTTTGAAAGAGGGAGGAGGAAGCTGGCCTGAGGACGACAGGAAGTCAACAACAGAAAACTCCAAACATCTATTGAGTGTTTCCTGAAAGTAACTTAACAGGTTCTTTTCATCATATTTCATCATATTTCGTCCATGATTCTGTTGAATGGAAACACCAGCTTCTGTCAATCACTGCCGAACAAACCCTTGATTCTCTGTCGTCGTCGTCTGGTGCTGAGGCTGCAAAACGAGGTGAAGAGTCACCAGAGTGATAAGCCGTGAATGGAGGGAGAGAAGATGGAGGGAGGAAGAGAGGGATGAAGCTTCTGCTGTTCCGGGCGAGATAAGCCGGCGATTCTTCTCGTATCTCGTGCTCGGAGGTGAGGACGACTGACTCCAGAGTTTCATCTCAAAACCATTAGATTGTTGAGTGTTTTCTGCCGACGCGAGTGGAAACATGGCTTCGATTGAGTCTCTGATCTCGAGGCTTCAAGTGTCTCACGTCGATGATGACGTTCCTGCTTCTAACGTCACGGGATTCATCCCAAAAATATAGCCTTCGGTCCAGAAACTGCCACGAGAAGCGGCTTTGATGGGTTCGACCTCCGGGCGACCCGGTGACTCGCATGCGTGAAGATGAATGTGTGAAGTGCAGGCGAGTCGGGCGAGACCACCAGGGACGACTTCCTGTGAGGGGGGACGAGGTTCGTCTTCGCACTCGGTTTTTCCCGACAGACACGGAGCACTTTGACCCCTGATTTTTACCTTCCAAAGACCAACATCGAGGCCAAAATATTGACACAATTATAGTAAGTAAGTAGTAAGTAAGTAATATTTATTTATATAGCGCTTTTCGAGACCAGGGTCACAAAGCGCTTAAACAATCAAAACAATACTCAAAAAAGTACATACTTTAAAGATCAAGATAATACTGAGAACAACACAGGAGTTCGAGAAATATATTATAGTTGTTTATTTACAGCTGAAAATACTTATCTATGAATAGTACAAGTACAATGTATACTAAACAAAAATGTTGTACGATTATATAAAACTTAAAAAACAATCTAAAGGACAAAATGAGATTAAATCGTAAAAATTTGAATAAATTGTATTAAAAGATCATATTTCGGGATTTCAGTAATTAATATTTGTAAAGATCTTTCTAGACCAGGGTCACAAAGCGTTGAACGTTAAAAAACAATTCACAGTTAAATAATATATACTTCAAAAGGTCAAAATAACATAGAGATAAACACAGCAGCAACAAGAAAGTTGAGAAAAAGTACAAATAAAAATGTCTTGAGATGTTTCATGAAGGAGTCAGTAGATCATCAAACACAGATGTTTCTTGAAGGAGTCAGTAGATCATCAAACACAGATGTTTCTTGAAGGAGTCAGTAGATCATCAAACACAGATGTTTCTTGAAGGAGTCAGTAGATCATCAAACACAGATGTTTCTTGAAGGAGTCAGTAGATCATCAAACACAGATGTTTCTTGAAGGAGTCAGTAGATCATCAAACACAGATGTTTCTTGAAGGAGTCAGTAGATCATCAAACACAGATGTTTCTTGAAGGAGTCAGTAGATCATCAAACACATATGTTTCTTGAAGGAGTCAGTAGATCATCAAACACAGATGTTTCTTGAAGGAGTCAGTAGATCATCAAACACAGAGATGGTTCCAGGTGGATAATTATAGGCACGTGACAAACTGTCTCTACATATTTTTAGTTATTTTTGTTTTATTTTCACGGTAATAACAGAAAACACAATGGCATGCTGGCAAAAAAAATGAAGGTAAATTGCATGAAAAATACATCTCGGAAGAAACCCTGGACTGGATTCTACTCAAGAAAATGGTCCCGTTTATAGTTTTACTCACTAGTTTACTACGTTTATTTTTTGAAGAAAAAGATCGAAACAAGTTTTTTGATGATTCAAGAGTCACAGGTTGATGTTACTCCAAAGAAAATACTATATTAAACACAAATAAAACACCTTTCAGACGGTAATAGTTGAAAGAGCAGTTTTATATATTTTAAATAATTTATTATAAAGTTTTATTATGTTTTTTTAATTTTAGTGTTTATTTTAGTGTGTTGATTTATACTGAAAAATGAATGAAAATGGATGTAAACAAACAAATGTCATCACTTTATATGCAGAGTTAGAATTAAAAAATATTTGTGGGTCACGACAATGTATTCTGTGAATTTTTTTATTTTAACTTTGAGCCAAACCTTTGTGGGCCACACATAGCACTTGAGAGGCCGGATTTGGCCCCCGAGCCTTTGTGGTTTGAGTGACACAACAGTTAGTACAATTATCTAAATGTATCTCAGATTAAAGAAACAAACTTTGTGTAGTAGTGTAGTTGTGTAACTGTTAATATGTGTGACACAGGAGTATAGTTGTTGATTTGTGTGATACAGGAGTGTAGTTGTTGATTTGTGTGATACAGGAGTGTAGTTGTTGATTTGTGTGATACAGGAGTGTAGTTGTGTAGCTGTTGATATCTGCAATACAGGAGTGTAGTTGTTGATTTGTGTGATACAGGAGTGTAGTTGTGCAGTTGTTGTTATGTGTGATACAGGACTGTAGTTGTGTAGTTCTTGATATCTGAAATACATAAGTGTAGTTGTTGATGTGTGTGATACCGGGGTGTAGTTGTGTAGCTGTTTATATGTGTAATACATGAGTGTAGTTGTTGATGTGTGTGATACAGGAGTGTAGTTGTGCATCTGTTGATGTGTGTGATACAGGAGTGTAGTTGTGTAGCTCTTGATATGTGTAATACATGAGTGTAGTTGTTGATGTGTGTAATACAGGAGTGTAGTTGTTGATGTGTGTGATACAGGAGTGTAGTTGTTGATGTGTGTAATACAGGAGTGTAGTTGTTGATGTGTGTGATACAGGAGTGTAGTTGTTGATATGTGTAATACAGGAGTGTAGTTGTTGATGTGTGTGATTACAGGGAGTGTAGTTGTTGATATGTGTAATACAGGAGTGTAGTTGTTGATGTGTGTGATACAGGAGTGTAGTTGTTGATGTGGGTAATACAGGAGTGTAGTTGTTGATATGTGTAATACAGGAGTGTAGTTGTTGATGTGTGTGATACAGGAGTGTAGTTGTTGATGTGTGTAATACAGGAGTGTAGTTGTTGATGTGTGTGATACAGGAGTGTAGTTGTTGATGTGTGTGATACAGGAGTGTAGTTGTGCATCTGTTGATGTGTGTGATACAGGAGTGTAGTTGTGTAGCTCTTGATATGTGTAATACATGAGTGTAGTTGTGTGATGTGTGTAATACAGGAGTGTAGTTGTTGATGTGTGTGATACAGGAGTGTAGTTGTTGATGTGTGTAATACAGGAGTGTAGTTGTTGATATGTGTAATACAGGAGTGTAGTTGTTGATGTGTGTGATACAGGAGTGTAGTTGTTGATATGTGTAATACAGGAGTTAGTTGCTTGATGTGTGTGATACAGGAGTGTAGTTGTTGATATGTGTAATACAGGAGTGTAGTTGCTGTTGATGTGTGTGATACAGGAGCTGTAGTTGTTGATGTGTGTAATACAGGAGTGTAGTTGTTGATATGTGTAATACAGGAGTGTAGCTTGTTGATATGTGTAATACAGGAGTGTAGTTGTGATGATGTTGTAATACAGGAGTGTAGTTGTTGATATGTGTAATACAGGAGTGTAGTTGTTGATATGTGTAATACAGGAGTGTAGTTGTTGATGTGTGTGATACAGGAGTGTAGCTTGCTTGGATATGTGTAATACAGGAGTGTAGCTTGTTGGATGTGTGTGATACAGGAGTGTAGTTGTTGATGTGGGTAATACAGGAGTGTAGTTGTTGATATGTGTAATACAGGAGTGTAGTTGTTGATGTGTGTGATACAGGAGTGTAGTTGTTGATGCGTGTAATACAGGAGTGTAGCTTGTTGATGTGTGTGATACAGGAGTGCAGTTGTTGATGTGTGTGATACAGGAGTGTAGTTGTGCATCTGTTGATGTGTGTGATACAGGAGTGTAGTTGTGTAGCTCTTGATATGTGTAATACATGAGTGTAGTTGTTGATGTGTGTAATACAGGAGTGTAGTTGTTGATGTGTGTGATACAGGAGTGTAGTTGTTGATGTGTGTAATACAGGAGTGTAGTTGTTGATATGTGTAATACAGGGAGTGTAGTTTGTTGATGTGTGTGATACAGGAGTGTAGTTGTTGATATGTGTAGATACAGGAGTGTGAGCTTTTGTTGATGTGTGTGATACAGGAGTGTAGTTGTTGGATGTGATGTAATACAGGAGTGTAGTTGTTGATGTGTGTGATACAGGAGTGTAGTTGTTGATGTGTGTAACACAGGAGTGTAGTTGTTGATGTGTGTGATACAGGAGTGTAGTTGTTGATGTGTGTAATACAGGAGTGTAGTTGTTGATATGTGTGTGATACAGGAGTGTAGTTGTTGATGTGTGTAATACAGGAGTGTAGTTGTTGATATGTGTAATACAGGAGTGTAGTTGTTGATGTGTGTGTATACAGGAGTGTAGTTGTTGATGTGTGTAATACAGGAGTGTAGTTGTTGATGTGTGTGATACAGGAGTGTAGTTGTTGAACTGATGTGTAATACAGGAGTTAGTTGTTGATGTGTGTAATACAGGGTAGTTGTTAGTGTAGTTGGTGTGTAGTTGTTGATGTGTGTGATACAGGAGTGTAGTTGTTTGTAGTTGTTGATGTGTGTAATACAGGAGTGTAGTTGTTGATGTGTGTAATACAGGAGTGTAGTTGTTGATGTGCGTAATACATGAGTGTAGTTGTTGATGTGTGTAATACAGGAGTGTAGTTGTTGATGTGTGTGATACAGGAGTGTAGTTGTTGATGTGTGTAATACAGGAGTGTAGTTGTTGATGTGTGTAATACAGGAGTGTAGTTGTTGATGTGTGTAATACATGAGTGTAGTTGTTGATATGTGTAATACAGGGGTGTAGTTGTTGATGTGTGTGATACAGGAGTGTAGTTGTTGATGTGTGTAATACAGGAGTGTAGTTGTTGATGTGTGTGATACAGGAGTGTAGTTGTGTAGTTGATTTATTTCATCTGCTTCATTGACAAACACACTTGAGTGTCATCAGCATAATAGTGAACTTTAAAAAAAAAAATGATGACTCAACAGCTAAGAAAGTTTTTCATTTCAAAGTACTTTCCTTTTGAACATTTGACCGCCGGCTCTTTTTGTGTTGATGCTGTTTGTGTAGAAGACTCACTCTAAAGTTGTGGGAATGTTTATGATTATCTTGTCCGGGGAATATTTGACAAAAGAGTTTCTCAGTCAAACATCCTGATGTTTACGGCTCGTCTCTGAGTTGTTGTTGTTGTTGTTGTTGTTGTTCACAAAAGTTGTTCTTACGCTTTCAAATGTGAAATGTAGGGAACATGCTTTTGTAAAGGAAAGTTGTTTATGAAAAGCTGCTAGAGCTGGTAAAAAAAAATAGGAAACGTTTATTTTTCTACGTCTTCCAAGAGAAAGTACACGTGAGGTTTTATCTGCTGGAAGCACATTTAGAAAAACATAGTCGACTAAAGTAAAGTTATACACGGTTTTTATTATTATTGTTATTTTGGGGGATTTTTAGAATCTGGAAGTGAGTGATTTTGTCATCATTGAACAGAGAAACAGATGGAGCATGAATGCTCCTCCCATGATGCAACACTAATAGACTCAGGGACTCATTCGTTCCTCATGCTATTAGATTGTTTACTTGTGAGTTTGGGGGCAGAAGTGAAAAGATGATTCTATTCCATGTTAATCTTTGTGTTATTTTCCTTTGCTTTATGTTCTTTTTTTACTGCAATTCAAGCAGTTATTACGTGCTCCACAGCTAAAGTAGCAATTCAATCCTGCAAGATCCTGTCTATGACTGAGGACGAGAGGATACAGTCGACTCCATCATCTTTTAAAGCTTCATTTTTTTATTGTTGCAATTAAACTTCCGTCCCCTGGATGGCAGCAGACATTACATCCTCTGCAACTGAAGGAACCTTTTGACTCTTGCGAGATCACAATGATGACTGAGGACGAGAGGATACGGTGTCTACAGCCGCTTTTATAGCTTCATTTTTTGGTTGTTGCAATTAAACTTCCTCCCCTAGATGGCAGCAGACATTACGTCCTCTGCAGCTGAAGCAACTTTTTGACTCTTGCGAGATCACAACGATGACTGAGGACGAGAGGATACAGTCGATTCCAGCAGCTTTTAAAGCTGATGTTTGGACATATTTTGATTTGAAAACAAATGAAAGCAGTTACGATTTTGTCAAGAGTCATGTGGTCTGTAAATACTACAACACCAGTGTCAAGTACTTAACAATACTACACATATATACTTGTTACTGCAGTATCACATTATATCGTATCTTCATAACATGCACAGGTCAACCAGATAGAGGAAAGAAAAGTAGTAACTCCCTCCTGATACTACTCTGTCTGCCACCAGCTGGAGAAAGGCTAAACATTCTGATAAATATGTTCACATTGGCAAAAACACAAATATCCACCATTAACAGAAATTATTCCAAACACAGCTGTTTCCAATTTACCTCTGAATGCCCACTTAGCAGCCTGTTAGCATTTCCAAAAAATATTTGAAGTGGGTCCAGTGTATGTTTACAAAGAACTGAGGTTTTAAATAGTGGTAAGATGTTTGCTTCTATTAAAAAAAAACAATTTTTCTGCCAAACCAGGGAGGTCATGTGATCCTTGGTGTCAAATAATGTAGTGGTAAAAATAAAATATATAAAGTATTTCAGTGTCATCATAATATTGAATTGTTTAATTTAACATTTGAAAATACAGTTTTTTTATATATATATAATTGAATATATCACACGACGCGCAGATGATCAAGAAGTTCTGTGATCTGTTGCTACTGTCTGATGACACTATTATACAAAGATTTCTATATTGAATTCAAAAGACTGAATTAAAAAACTTTTGAATTTAGAGATTTTATCTGTGCATAATTGGAATTATGTTAATAATATTCACACATTTTTTATTTAATTATTAAAAAAAACTAATTCAAAATTTCAATATAGAAACAATTTAATAAAATTATTCAAGAAATATAGTAAAATGTTGAAAATAACAAGTTTATAAATGTTAAATTCAACGATTAAATATTCTGATGTCACTGATATACTTTACTGAGGCAACATTTATGCTATTAACAACATTAATAGAATGATATATATATAAATAATATTTCAAATGCTAAATAAGGTATGGATTGTTTGAACTGAAGTCATTGAACTACAGGAACCAAACACTAAAATAAACTCACTTTTCATAGTTTTCATTTCAAGATAAATAAAGAAATAAGTCTGAAAATGTTGTAAAACGATACACGTATTATATGGCAATAGTTTAATTTTACTTCCCGTCAAACACAAGTGTAGCGATGTCGACAATTTGGGCAGTTGCTACGCTAATTAGCGGGAAGTTCTCGACCTCCTCCGCCGGCTGACAGAATCAAAACTCATTAGAAGTTTCACAAAAAAAAAACCTGCAAGATTTCACCGAGCGTTTTATTTTTGGGTCACTTAATAACCCTCCATTTTCTCCGTGTGTTCAACTCTTTATGTTGCTTATGAATGTGCTTCGGTGTTTGTCGTCGTGTACATGAACCACCGACGCCTCCAGCCGTCGAGCACGACTGCGGCGCTAATGACACGAACCCCACTTTAAATGCTAATTTCAAACTAGCATGATATACATTTACGTCACTTTTGCTGACAAAGCAATCAGGATTCAAAGCACTTTTCTCGTTCCGTGATGCGTTTATGTGTAACATTAATTTAAGAGGAAGCTGGTTACGAACCCGTCACTTGATGTTTTTGTATTTCTTTGAAATATTCATCTCATTATTCATTCATTAGCTGGAGCTAGCATCTTTACATTTCAATGAGTTTGGCCGCTATTGCTACTCGAGCGAGTTAGCGTGATGTATCTGTGAGCTGGCGACCGTGTCGCGAGAGCAGCGTTGTTTTCGTTCGAATTATTAATATTTGTTATATTTTAAATAATTCAATATTTGTTATGTTTTAATTTCAATTATTCAATATTTGTAATATTTTAATTTCAATTATTCAATATTTTTTATTTGTAGCCTTTTAAATTCAATATAAAAAAAATACATGTCGACGTAGTTTAACATGTTTAAAGTCCAGACGTCAAAACAAAGTTGATACTTTGTCACGAAAATATCTAAAGTGATGCAGCAGTGACGACGTCACCTGATCGTTTATGCAGGAATGATCCAGTGACTCGGTACTCGTTTGGTTTTGTCTGGTGGCTCTGTTATGATGAATTTAAAAGGCTTCAAATTGTTTTATATTGAATTTACGCTATGAATTAAAAAAAAAAATGGAATAATTGAAATTAAAATATAACAAATATTGAATAATTGAAATAAATTCAACCTTTAAATATTTGAAGAAAAAAATGAATTCAACCTTTCAATATTCTGATGGCATTGATTTACTTCCACACTCTGCACCGTAGTATTTGTATTTGCCATCAATTAAACGCACTGAGCAGACTTTTTACTGATGTTTACAGACACAGAAGAACTTTATTTTGGAGAGAATAAACAACATTATTAACAAAGGTAAAGATGTTACAAATATACATTAAAGAACCATTTTGTTCACCTTATCAAGCGTCGTCAATGGATTCTCTGGAACATCTTTGTCTCTCACCTCATGTTACCAAGAGTTTCTGCTCGTAAAGGTTTTCAAAATAAAAGAGCACGTAACAAAATAAAAGCATACAAAATCCTTGCATTTACAAGTGTAGAAATGTTTTTTGCTCAGAAAGATGGGAGACATTTAGAAACACTGTGTTGTCAAATACATCATTATTGAGATTAAAAAGGAGATTATTGACCTTGTTTTCTGGAGAAAACGTTTGAAAAAAGAAGAGAGATCATTGAGAAACATGTAGAGAACCAGACTGAGGAGCAGAAAGAAGGAAAACAGGAAGAAAAAAGTCAGAATAATATGTGACGCACACTTGAGTCATGGACTTCATCTCTACACAAAGAAAACTGGAGTCTTTTATTCAAGGTCAATGGTTCAACTTTATTGACACTGAAGATAAAACAAGAGTCACACTGATTAAGGTAAGGTAAGGTAAGGTAAAAGGTAAGGTAAACTTTATTGAAATTGTTTTTTTCCAATAGCCAATACATACAGCAATTTTTTATTAAAAAAATAACAAATAAATCCAAATAAAATAAGAACAAGAACATAAAGAGAAATAAAGAGATTACAAAAAAACAGTCAAAGAAAGATTCATCCAAACACACGTGGATCATGTTGACGCCTCAGAGAGTCTCTGGCTGAACATCTGCTGGAGACACATCCAACATCTCCACTTCCTCCACAGGTACTGGGAGCTGCTCTCTACTCCTGCTCCTCCAGACCACAACAACAACAACAACAACACACATCATGAAGATCACGACACTGAGAAGCACAGATCTCACTAGATGGTGATCAACCTCTGGCTCTCCGAACATTACGAGGCTCTTAGATGTGAACACACAACGTTTATCTTTCGTAACCACACACCAGAACTCTCCGCTGTCTTCCAGAGAGATGTTAGTGATCACCAGGCTCGGGCCGAGGTGAGGGATTCTGTCCCTTTGTTCTTGATTTAATACACGTGATGTTCTTCCTTCAGTTCTGTTTGTCTTCATGTACCAGAGAATCGGATGAGGCCGTTTCCAGTCACCGCATTGTAAAGTCACGTTCTCTCCTCCAGTGAAGAACACTTCAGCAGGCGGTTCAGACTCAGGACACACAAACAGGAGGTACATATTATCCTGATCACACATGTATTCACCTGTGTCGTTCAAGGTCAGTGATGGAAACATCAGAGTGTGGTTGTCACTCTCTTTGAATTCCATCACTGAACGAATCTTCCATACATGTGGTTTGTTTCCACTGATCTCAGAGCAGTTCAGCTCCAGACTCTCTCCCACCCAGGTGTGAATGTAAATTGGCTGTACAGAACCAACAAAATGTTCCAGTACTTCACATCTCCGATTCTGGTTCTTCTCCAGACAGTAATAATTGAACCAGTAATAACTAACGGCAAACGTTACCAGAAGAGATGGTTTGTTTGTTTACTTGCTGTAGTTTGTGTATTGAAGATGTTTCATCATCGATTAAATCTAATTCAAAATGTTCTTTTCTGCGGTTTTCTTGACCTGAAGCCCACTGGACACTCTGGTTTGGTCCCACACCGTCACAGTTCAGCTCCAGTGTCTGTCCAAAGTAAGGGTTCAAGGACTGTCGTCTCATCTTTCGTGTGTCACAAACCAGGAGAGTGGAGTTCCTCTCTCGGTCACGTTGTTCTGGGTCCAGCACTGTTCTTGGTACTGACCCGAGTCTGAAACCTTCAGAGGGTCTGTTCTATAAGAAGCTCTTCTCTGAAGACTGGAGTCATGATGCTGTGAAGAGTTCCACAGAAGTTCCTTCTCCTCACCGATCGATCTTGAGATCAAGCAGACGTCATCAGCTGTTTTTTTGCAGGATGAAGTGATGAGAGTATCGTTCCATCTTGAGGATCTCAGCGAGGATGTTGTTGGAGAAGAACGCCACCAGCAGCAGGATCAGTGCAGCCATGTCTTCGTCTGTGAGTGAGAGTGAACTCTGCTGCGACTTCATGATGTCAATCTCTTCACCATCAGCAGCTTCTCGCCTACGATTCCTGGAACTAAGACGATAACATCAAGAGGATGTTCTGCGTCTACTTCCTGTTCGCTTTATCAGATGTGAAGAAACAACGCAAACTGTTGTGAACTCACATGATTCACACTATTTTAATGCAATAAAAACATAATTACTGTTTCATTCAATCATAGTTTAAAGGCATATAATAGCATAAATGTCCTCCAATATTTTTTAACCTCTTTTAAAAATGACCGGCAAGTCGTCTCCGAAATAAACCAAAGTAAATCAAGGCGAAAAAAATTGTCAAACGTCAACTTAAAAAAAGTGACCTCACTACGAGCTGGTGTTTAGCTTAGCAATCTATTCGCTCCAAGCTATAGTGGAGTCCAGCGGAAACTACTATATGTCCATTTTCATGCCATCTCCGTCACTTTTGCTTCCTCGTCCACCGTCAACACTTGATTTTTGCAACACTCCGATGGTGAGCTCCACAGCTTCATTCCGATGGTGAGCTCCACAGCTTCACTCCGATGGTGAGCTCCACAGCTTCACTCCGATGGTGAGCTCCACAGCTTCACTCCGATGGTGAGCTCCACAGCTTCACTCCGATGGTGAGCTCCACAGCTTCACTCCGATGGTGAGCTCCACAGCTTCACTCCGATGGTGAGCTCCACAGCTTCACTCCGATGGTGAGCTCCACAGCTTCACTCCGATGGTGAGCTCCACAGCTTTACTCCGATGGTGAGCTCCACAGCTTCACTCCGATGGTGAGCTCCACAGCTTCACTCCGATGGTGAGCTCCACAGCTTCACTCCGATGGTGAGCTCCACAGCTTCACTCCGATGGTGAGCTCCACAGCTTCACTCCGATGGTGAGCTCCACAGCTTCACTCCGATGGTGAGCTCCACAGCTTCACTCCGATGGTGAGCTCCACAGCTTCGCGGGAGCTCCACAGCTTCACTCCGATGGTGAGCTCCACAGCTTCATACTCCGATGGTGAGCTCCACAGCTTCACTCCGATGGTGAGCTCCACAGCTTCACTCCGATGGTGAGCTCCACAGCTTCACTCCGATGGTGAGCTCCACAGCTTCACTCCGATGGTGAGCTCCACAGCTTCACTCCGATGGTGAGCTCCACAGCTTCATTCCGATGGTGAGCTCCACAGCTTCATTCCGATGGTGAGCTCCACAGCTTCATTTAGAGGGTGAGCTCCACAGCTTCACTCCGATGGTGAGCTCCACAGCTTCACTCCGATGGTGAGCTCCACAGCTTCACTCCGATGGTGAGCTCCACAGCTTCACTCCGATGGTGAGCTCCACAGCTTCACTCCGATGGTGAGCTCCACAGCTTCACTCCGATGGTGAGCTCCACAGCTTCACTCCGATGGTGAGCTCCACAGCTTCACTCCGATGGTGAGCTCCACAGCTTCACTCCGATGGTGAGCTCCACAGCTTCACCTCCCGATGGTGAGCTCCACAGCTTCACTCCGATGGTGAGCTCCACAGCTTCACTCCGATGGTGAGCTCCACAGCACCCGATGGTGAGCTCCACAGCTTCACTCCGATGGTGAGCTCCACAGCTTCACTCCGATGGTGAGCTCCACAGCTTCACTCCGATGGTGAGCTCCACAGCTTCACTCCGATGGTGAGCTCCACAGCTTCACTCCGATGGTGAGCTCCACAGCTTCACTCCGATGGTGAGCTCCACAGCTTCACTCCGATGGTGAGCTCCACAGCTTCACTCCGATGGTGAGCTCCACAGCTTCACTCCGATGGTGAGCTCCACAGCTTTACTCCGATGGTGAGCTCCACAGCTTCACTCCGATGGTGAGCTCCACAGCTTCACTCCGATGGTGAGCTCCACAGCTTCACTCCGATGGTGAGCTCCACAGCTTCACTCACTTGATACCATGTTTAGCCAAAGCACAAGTCAATACCCAGACAGAGAAAACCCAATTAACCTTGTGACTGTAAACACTGACGTTTTCTGCAACACTACAAATGTGTTCAGGTCGGCCCCCCCGACCTGATGATGGGGACTTCGGAAAGAGTTTCAGATTTCTTGGCTCACACATCTCAGAGGATTTCTCCTGAACTACAAACTCCACTAAAATAGTCAAGAAGGTCCAGCAGCGACTTTACTTTCTGAGGATACTCAGGAACAACAACCTGGAGGAGAAGCTGCTGCTGACCTTCTACTGCTGCTCCATCCAGAGTGTGTTGTCCTACTGTAGGACCATATGTTACTGCACTACAGCGACAGGACTGTACTACGGAGGTACTACACTGCTGCCCTCTGTCCACTCTGAGTGACATCCTGAACCCTTGCTAACCTGTTCCTCACCTGTTCACCTGCTGCCCACTGAAGGTTCAGGTCCCTCAAACACAAAGTTTCTACCCTCAGCTATACGTGAATTGAATAAACACAAATAAGGATCAATAATAAATATTTGTTCACATCTCAGAGCACCTTGAAAAAAAAACATTGCACTTTTAATAAGGAGACAATATTATAAAACCTCTAGTCACTTTGTTTCTTACTTTTTATACGTCTTTTTAACCCTTTTATATTTTTACTTAAATAATGAATGTGATTCATTCAGTGCAGGAGAAGAAATGATGAAACATAATTATAGTTCACATCATTTATCTTCACACACAGACAACATTACATGTGTTTGTTATATAAAAGAAAGATTGAATCAAACATATTCATAAAGCATCAGAATAAGAATCACGGTTACAAACAGTAAATCAGTGAAATGATCAAAATCCACTTCATCAGTGGAAAGATAACACCCTCTGGAAGTACAGTTGAGGAGAATGATTCCAGTCAACAGCGTATAAACGACTTGAGCCAACAAAACTATTGGTGTCCGACACTGAAATATGTTAGTTTTGATAAAAACCACAAGTATAAAAAGAGCTACATATTATCTGCAGGATCAAAACAAGGAGGAAACGGTCAAATGAATGCACATAGAAGAACGTTCGCCAGCGAAGAAGTTGATGAAGAGTCACGTGTCTCTGTTGGGCCTCTTGAAACTTCTCGCCTCATCTAATCTCTGAAATGTACAAAAACACCAAACACCCGTGTTTCAAGATGATAAACATCGCGGGAGGAAACACGTTTTTTTTTCCTTTCTTTGAAATGTTTCGCAATGATGGCTTTGAAATAAACCTGATATTGGTATCATATATATCTATATTGGATCGGTTTGTCATCGTGAAGAACAAGTTAAAACAAAGTTGATACTTTGTCATGAAAATATCTAAAGTGAGGCAGCAGTGATGTCATCACCTGATTGTTTATGCAGGAATGATCCAGTAACTCGGTTTTTGTTTGGTTCTGTTGCTTAAAAAAATATGTTATATTGAATATAAAATGCTACGAATTAATAAATATTGAATTGAAATTAAAATATAACAAATATTAAATAATTGGAATTAATTCAACCTTTAAATATTTGAAGAAAAAAAATTCAACCTTTTAATATTCTGATGGCATTGATTTACTTCAATTAAAAACGTTAAAAAATATAAATACAGTAGATGGACTTGTGCAATATTTCTGTGTGATTGTTTTTGTGGGTTTTTTTGTCTTGGCAAAAATAAAGAAAGAAAATCACGTTAGGAATCACAGTTGATGGTTCTTGTATTATTTGTATGTCAAAGTAACCGGAAACAATCAAGAATTCAACCAAACAAACACTTATGGTCATTTGAGGCACTCAAAATACAATTTATTGATTGATCTTGATTGATTGACATTTATTCTTCCCACATTTTTGTTTGAGCTTTACATACACATATTTGGACATATAGTATTAAACCATAATAAAAAAACAAGCCAATAATCAATAAAGATAATAACTTAAAAACAGATAACAGGATAATAATTCTAAATATTTGAACAACAATACAACATTTATAACAAGACAATAGTGTAATGTACTGTTCTTTTTTAATGCACACACTATAGAAGAACTAATTTAATTTTTTTTTTAAACATTTTTTTAATTAAAAGATTGAATCTGTAATCTGGGCGAACAAGAGGTTACTAGAGTCCATTATGACGTAATAATGGCTTCACCCCTCCAGCCAGCTGTAATCACACCCTGCTTTGATTATACAACGAGTCCCTTGGAGGTGGATATGTCTGGGATTGATGATGCGCAGTGACTAACCGTCATCCTTTGACCAATCACAGCAGAGTGGGTGTGGTTACAGTCAACAAGATTTCATCTCCTGAAAAACGAAGTGTTTTCAGTGGGCGGGGCTTAAGATAATTTTCTAATGTGAATATTTCAATGAAAGGAGAGTTTTGTACAAACGCACACTGATGATACAATAGAGTCCAACAACACACATTTAAATCAACACATTAGTTGAACTTTATTTCGACTCACAACCTGTGGTAAAATATGCACTTTTTAATCCGTCAAAATGTGGGAACAGCAACACAGGAAACTCTTATAAATCCCTATAAACAAATAAAAGATTGGATCATCAATGAACACATTTGTAAATAAAATGTAAAAAACTTTAAACCTTTTCAAATGTATTTAAACGTACAAAACCCATAAAACTTCCTCTAGATGATCTTTAAAAATGGTGGAGATTCATCCCTGTTGTCGAATGACGTACATTAGTCAGAAAAACAAAGTATCACATGTGAGTATTTTGCTGTCAAAAGTACAAAACCAGAAAGTTTTTAGCAACATTTACCTGAAAAAACAAAAGATTGCTGAAATGTCAGGGTCGCAGGTGCACGGTAACAGGAAAACATTCATTTTATTAAAAGGATTTTTGCCAGAGCTGTTCAATTTGACAAAAAACAATCCGAGAGAAAACCTCGTTAAAAGAAACAGAATCTTCTCTTGGTGTCGGTCACGATTCGGTCGTCCAGTATTTCTCCATTGTTTCCAGCTTCTCTTTGGATTGATTACATGTGGCGTCGTCCTGCCTTCACTGAGCCGCTGGTACTTTATTCAATTTTTGTTTTCTGGTCCGACAGCCAACGTTTCTGAAACCTTTGAACTGAAACAACACAACAGTAGTTACATCTATGCTTTCACTTGTTTTCATCATTTTTGATTCACTTTTATTTATATTTAAACTATAGTTGAGGGTTATTTTTCTAAAGAAACTGGACTTTGGCAACTGTTAGCACAATAGCATTGTCCTCCAGATTCATGTGCTGGATGCTAGCTTAGGTAGCACAGAAGCTAAGTGTTGTCGATGGATCACAACCAGCTTCTTTTCTTTCTTTATCAGTTGAAAACACATTTATATCCACAATTAGACGCAACACATCAGGTTGTTGTTGAAGTTTGGCTACTTCGTGTTAGCTTCACCATCGTACATTTTGAACTCTTGTTTGTGTTAGCATGAGTTATTCGTCTGATTCATAAGCAAATAGTTTTGCTTTTAAATCCTGATTTCAACAATGTAGATGAATATAAGTTGTTTTCTTTGTGTTGACCCCGAAGCTGTTGAAGTTGTTGTAACAGTGATTACCTCCATCTTCTCCTCCCACCACAGACTCTAATCAAGAAACAGCTATAAATGGAAGCTAAAGGCGTTTTTCCTCTTTTCCGCCCTGACTTTAATGTGTGTTTGCGTTTCCTGTAATTACTGCACAACATTTAATTGCAGGCTGATGTATTCGTCAGACCCTACACAAGCATTACAAGTACTATATTGTTTCTGTAAATCTATATCTAACTTTATATCCATCTATTTGTCCGCCCATCCATCCATCTTTCTATCTATCCCTATACAGTATACTGTATATACAGCATATACATTATATAATGTCAAGTCCACCTCTTGTTCAGGTTCTAAAAGGACACAAGAACAACTCAAATGTTAAACTCAATCACTTTTATTTTTTCCTTTCGGTTTCTCAGTATTTAGGTTGTGAACCTTAAAGACAGACAAACACATTTTAATTATCCATTTAAACTAAACATTTTTAATGAATTTTAGATGCATTTAAACATTCAAACATGTTAAATTCATTCAAACAATGAAACATTTTAAAATAATTTAAACATTTTGAATTCATTCAAACATTCGAATATTTTAAATTCATTTGAACATTTTAATCAAATATTTTAAATGAACTAATAAGCACAAAATATAATTTCATGAATTTTCCGAAACTTTTTAGTAAAGCTCTGATATTTAATTTTGTTCTATTCTTTTGAATCTTTTACCTTTAATTTTCCAAACTCAACTGAAATGTTATTTTTAGCAAAACCCATTCATCACAAAATCAATACAGTAAATGCTGCAATGTGTTCCTTAACTAATAATTACTTCATTTAAACATCCATTTGAACATCTCAAAAGCATTTCAAACACAATGAAAGTAGATAAAAGATTTCACCGACCATTGGCGTCTCTGGACTGAACCCATGGTGGACCTTCGGAGCGTCTTCTCTCTCTGACTGACTGAGACCCTCCATGACTTCACAGGTGCTCGACATTAGTGCCAATGACTGAAGCAGCTGGTTTGTTGATGCTGATGCACTCTGGGAAGTGTGGTTCTCTGACACATTCTGAGATTCAGCTGAACATATACTGTGTATATATACACAGTATATATATATAGATATATATAGATATATATATATAAAATATCTATTATCATTATCTCCCTAATAAGACTAAATATAGAGATATATATATATATCTCTATATATATTAAATGGTGTGTATTTGTATGCATATTTATATATGGTATTGAATCCCATGTAATTGAAAGTAAAATAAAATAAAAAATTAGCTTTTTTTAATTCCCATACTTTGCTTGTACAACAATAGATCTTCCTTCCTTGCTCAAGATCAAGAACCTGTTAGATTTAAATTCCTCCTCCTTCTCTCTTCTATGTCCCCCAAAGTTGTTCCTTTTTCACTTTTCCTACTGAGAACCGTGGTCTCAGATTTAAAGGTAACGCCATCCCATTACCAGTCGACAACTATTGGTTAGTTTGGCCATTTTTTGCTCCGGCTGCTGCCCCCGCGACCCAACCTCATCAAGAACCAGTGGATTATAGAATTTAAAAAAGTATTAACACTTTACTAAATCATGTTACATATTGTAATAAAAGTATATTTTCCCAAATTTGTTTTACTATTTTTAAGTATTTTCATTTTAACAATTTTATTTATGATTTATATTATTCTTATAGTTACTAAAACAAATATCTGGTGTGCTAGTTAGTGCTATTTTTTTATTCATATTATTTCACTTAAATATCTTGTTTTATATGGAACCGAAGATAAATGACGACCCACCGTTAAGCCACAAACATCAGAGCGAGCTTAACTGATCCATCAAATCCATGTAACGATCGACTCAACGTAATGTTGGAGTAAAATATTCATGTGAGTTGAAGGATCATGTGACCAACATTGAATGAGAGGATTTCCTTGATAAGAATTGAAGGGAATGAAGGAAAGAAAAAAAATGTCTCCTTGGACCTTTTTTCCAATTTGCACCGTGGATTTCCCACGAGAAGAGGCAACATGGAGGAGCATCTCGTCACCGACCATGAGTATTTATCATCGTAGTCTTGGCTGATAAGAAACGGTGTAGCTACAATATCAGTCCCCCCTAAAATATCGTTCCCCCCACTTCCTACATGATGACGTCACACGCTGCATTTGCGAAAATTTCTTTATAATATATTTTTTATGGGTTAAAGAAACGTCAACAGAACGTTTCAACGATCATTTTTACCACATAAAACATTTATATTGACAAAAAGAAGATCTTCGTCGACACTTTCTTTCATTTCCTGGTCTGATGATCATGTGACTTTAACACCAACAGTGCTGTGTCTCAAATCGCATACTAGTGTACTCAAAGTTAGTATTTTTAGTGCGTTAGTGCGTCTCAATTCTTAGTATGCGAAATTTAGTGCTCCATGCACACTAACTCTGCAGCGAGAATTCTGACCCGCTCAAATAGGAGAACTCACATTTCTCCGATCCTTAAAACTCTTCACTGGCTTCCAGTTTCTTTCAGGATCAACTTTAAAATTCTGGTTCTTACTTTCAGATCTATTCATGGTCAGGCTCCTCCTTACATCACTGATCTGATCCAGCCTTACACCCCAGCTCGGGCTCTGAGGTCTGTGGATCAGAATCTACTGATGGTTCCTCGCACTCGGCTCAGGACCAGAGGAGAGAAATCTTTTCAGGCTGTTGCTCCTAAGCTTTGGCGATCTTCTCTCTCTTTCTCTTGATGGATCTACTACTCCTTTAAGAAACACCTTAAGATGTTTCTATTTGTTCAGGCTTTTCCTTGAATTTCTCGAACTCCTGTGTTGTTCTCAGTATTATCTTGATCTTTGAAGTATGTACTTTTTTGAGTATTGTTTTGATTGTGACCCTGGTCTCGAAAAGTGCTATATAAATAAATATTACTTACTTACTTACTTACTAAATTGGCGTACTAACACACCCACAAAACTGAGCATGGTTCAATGGACACTAACCACACTAAACAGCCGCCATCTTAATGACGTTTTAAACGGACGTTACGTCATATATAAATGCATATATATTTATATACTTACAGGTGCATTTTCCGCAGCAGTAGGAGGATAAACACGTCTTCGCTGCTGATACCAGCTTCAATATCTCGCCAATATTTCGATTCTCATATTTTTTCTTTATTTCTTTTTCCAAAGTTGCAATACGTGCTGCCAGCAGGTGGCGATAGCGTTCAAACAGCTGATTGAAACATCGTTAAATAGAAGTAGAAGAAGAAGCTGTCATGTCATTTCCGGTTAGTGTGTAGCAGCAGAGTTTGATTTGTGACATACTATCTGTGGAGAATTAGTTACTAGTTAGTGTGTACACTAAACTGATGCATACTAACTTCTAGCATACTAAGAGTAGTATGCGATTTGAGACACAGCTCAGGAAGTGTCCGCGCTTCATGTGACGAAGCTGCTGATTGGCTGAAGCTGTTTTACTAATAATGACGCACAACTGTACAATGAAATACAAACATTCGAGTTCCGAAATAATTCGCTTATGTACATTTAATAATTGATTTAAATCGGGGAAAAAAAATAGAAATGAAGACTAAATAATTACTGAGGTGTTTAATATCCGAACTACAGACAGGTAAAATGAGTTATAGAAAGGGGAACATTTTTATATTTTTGTTATTTGAAAAGCTAATTATTTCGGAACTCGAATGTTTGTATTGCATTGTACAGTTGTGCGTTATTATTAGTAAAACAGCTTCAGCCAATCATCAGCTTCGTCACATGAAGCGCTAGAACTTTGGTGTCAAAGTCACATGATCGTCAGAACAGGAAATGAAAGAACGGAAAGTGATTATGTTGACGAAGATCGTCTTTTTGTCAATATAAATGTTTTATGTGGTAAAAAGTATCATGTAAACGTTCTGTTGACGTTTCTTTAACCCATAAAAAATATTTTTAAGAGACGTTCGCTTATGCAGCGTGTGACGTCATCATGTAAGAAGTGGGGGGACCGATATTGTAGGGGGGACAGAAATTGTAGCTACACTGGTCGTAAAAACCAAAGTTAAATACATCGATGGTTCAGCTTCTCACTGGTGTGTTGATGTTTCCTCGCCGCCGTCCTCCACTGGTCAGGATAATTAATGGTCACTTCCTCTGAAGCGACTCGCTTCGCCTGAACAACTGAAGAACTTCACTGCGTTTCTTCTCGCTCTCAATTTGGAAGGATTCCATCCTGTCGCCGACTCCGTGATTGCTGTCGAATGAATGTATTTGAAATGATTTATAATACTTTACAGAGGATATTTGATGCTCTGCCTTAACATTTTACTTTCGGTGTAGAAAGGATTACTAGTGTATATTCAGGGTTTTTAAATAAGGAAATATCTCAACCAACAACTAGAGTAATCTCCACGACAGTAAAGTTGTGTACATGGTGATGATAGTATTATGATGAGGTGATTCTGAGATACTGCATTCATCCCGAGATCATTTATCTATAATATATTTTGGTGTAACAGAAGAGGAAAGAATATTCCTTAAAAGGTAAGTAATTATTTGTAAAGTTCTATTTCAGACCAGGTTCACAAAGCGCTTTAACAATTAAAAAGAATACACAGTTCAAATATATACTTTAAAAGATCAAGACAACAACAAGAAAGTTAAGAAAAAGCACAAATAAAAGGGTCTTGAGATGTTTCTTGAAGGAGTCAGTAGATCATCAAACACAGATGTTTCTTGAAGGAGTCAGTAGATCATCAAACACAGATGTTTCTTGAAGGAGTCAGTAGATCATCAAACACAGATGTTTCTTGAAGGAGTCAGTAGATCATCAAACACACATGTTTCTTGAAGGAGTCAGTAGATCATCAAACACAGATGTTTCTTGAAGGAGTCAGTAGATCATCAAACACATATGTTTCTTGAAGGAGTCAGTAGATCATCAAACACAGATGTTTCTTGAAGGAGTCAGTAGATCATCAAACACAGATGTTTCTTGAAGGAGTCAGTAGATCATCAAACACAGATGTTTCTTGAAGGAGTCAGTAGATCATCAAACACAAATGTTTCTTGAAGGAGTCAGTAGATCATCAAACACAGATGTTTCTTGAAGGAGTCAGTAGATCATCAAACACAAATGTTTCTTGAAGGAGTCAGTAGATCATCAAACACAGATGTTTCTTGAAGGAGTCAGTAGATCATCAAACACAAATGTTTCTTGAAGGAGTCAGTAGATCATCAAACACAGATGTGTCTTGAAGGAGTCAGTAGATCATCAAACACAGATGTGTCTTGAAGGAGTCAGTAGATCATCAAACACAGATGTTTCTTGAAGGAGTCAGTAGATCATCAAACACAGATGTTTCTTGAAGGAGTCAGTAGATCATCAAACACAAATGTTTCTTGAAGGAGTCAGTAGATCATCAAACACAGATGTTTCTTGAAGGAGTCAGTAGATCATCAAACACAGATGTTTCTTGAAGGAGTCAGTAGATCATCAAACACAAATGTTTCTTGAAGGAGTCAGTAGATCATCAAACACAGATGTTTCTTGAAGGAGTCAGTAGATCATCAAACACAGATGTTTCTTGAAGGAGTCAGTAGATCATCAAACACAGATGTTTCTTGAAGGAGTCAGTAGATCATCAAACACAGATGTTTCTTGAAGGAGTCAGTAGATCATCAAACACAGATGTTTCTTGAAGGAGTCAGTAGATCATCAAACACAGATGTTTCTTGAAGGAGTCAGTAGATCATCAAACACAGATGTTTCTTGAAGGAGTCAGTAGATCATCAAACACAGAGATGGTTCCAAAGCTTAGGAGATCACCCAAAACAGTCTGGAAGGATTTCTCTCCTCTGGTCCGGTTCTTGAAGGAGTCAGTTCAGGAACCATCAGTAGATTCTGATCCACAGACCTCAGAGCCCGAGCTGGGGTGTAAGTCTGGATCAGATCACTGATGGAAGGTCTGACCATGAATAGATCTGAAAGTAAGAACCAGAATTTTAAAATGATCCTGAAAGAAACTGGCCAGTGAAGAGTTTTAAGGATCGGAGAAATGTGAGTTCTTCTACTAGAGCGGCTCAGAATTCTTGCTGCAGAACTTTATATGAACTGCAGGCGAGACACATCCTTATTGTTTAGACATGAAAATAAACTGTTGCAATAGTTTAAATGACACAAACACATGGATTATAAGCTCCAGATCGTGTTGTGACAACATTTTCCTAAGTTTATCGATTTTTCTCAGTTGAAGGAAACAGTTTCTGGTTAGTTTTTTTGCAGTGTTGAACTAGAGACATGTCTTTGTCAAATACAACACAATTAATTTAATATTAAATACAAAAAGGCAAGTATTTGTATTTATTCAATGTATTACATGTGCAAAATAGATGTGCATGAAATGTAAAAACACAAATTCCATTTTTATAACAAGCACATAGAATTTATGTAGAAGAAGAAGAAGAAGAAGAAGAGAAACATTTTTTTCAACAAAGAAATCAATGAATTGAGTGACGTCGCTTTTGAATTATTTTTCCTTTGAACTTAAAGTTATTATCAGACAATACACAGCGTTGCATTCAAGTGCAACTCAAGAAAGTAGGACAACTGACAGTCCTGCTAGAAGCTGCGCCGGACAATAAATAAATACATTTATTTTATATAAATCCGGACAATGACCTCCTTACTTACGTTATGGTCACAGGAATTGCAAGTTTTCTACTGTTATATCTGAATCTTGTATTTTCTTCCATTTCAAATAATTAACTACAATACTGTACATTTACAGAAGGTTTGTTTGGGCTACATTTTGTTTTCTAAATAGCTTCGCATGCACACAATGCTAACTAGCTGCTAGCGTTTTGTTAGCATGCTGTTGTTAGCAGCAAATATTTACACTAAATACAAGCTATTATAATATTTTTTAATATTCATAAGCTCGTTCAAACATTACAGCTTGTGGAACAGCTTTAGGAATATTTTGTTCAGTATTTAGCAGTTTAAGAAGATACACAACAACATATTCACTGAGTTAGCTTTAGCAGTTAGCATTCCAAACATGACAATTATTAGTGAACAAAAGTTTCACCAAAGTAGAGCCGTATTTAAAGTTATTTTATATGTGTTCTCAATTTGACCTCACAAACAATCCACCTGCAATAGACTGAATATCTTTTATTTATACTCTTCGCAGCGAAGCACATTATCAATTGAACAGCTCCAGCCCGTCTGGCCTTCGGTGAGTTTTATTTTTCCTTCTTTTCCTCACGGGGTTGTTTGGTATTTGCCCAAAGTTGCTACTTTCACTTGCTGTGTTTAAATAAATGTCATGGTTAAATCAGATTAGTCTGAAACCGCAAGGACGTGAAACCTTTTTTTGTTTTAGATGGAAAAGCAACACTTTTCAAGAGTACATTTTATTTTATGCCACAAGGCTTAAGGAATGTTATTTTAAATGTAAAAGGTAAACAAGTGTTATATTCCAATTCTTCAAAGATCCAAACACGTCATTTAAACAAACACCAGGTGAGAAAATAATCTCATATTATTGTAGGTCAGTGGTTCTGACTCAGACACACAGTGTTGTTTTTAATTCATGCTAATAGTCTTAATCCCTCATTAAAGATCCCGTCCAGAGTCATTTATCAAATCATGACAGGCAGGTTTGGACGCGCTATCACGCTAATAACACAGCTACGATTACAATAGTGGTTCAAACCCGTAGCTGATAGAATTCATCTGTGATCAACCACTAAAGTTATTGATCGAGGAGCAGAATTATTCCCGGGTCAATGGAGGTGCTGGAGATATTGGTTTTGAAATGTACACCAATCTTTCTCCACCGACTCTGAATGACATGTTGATGTTGTCTGCAAATTTTCACCACTTTCCTGACTTTG
Organism: Callionymus lyra; assembly: GCA_016630915.1. Classification (NCBI taxonomy): domain Eukaryota; kingdom Metazoa; phylum Chordata; class Actinopteri; order Syngnathiformes; family Callionymidae; genus Callionymus; species Callionymus lyra. Next base: position 21,740,777 of record JACEEU010000687.1, read on the forward strand.
TGACGCACTTTGAATGATAATTTGAATTTCATCATTTAAGTCGTGAGATATAAGCTCGACAATCAATCTTTCATTCACTCCAGAGAGGTTTTACCACCACAGGGAGACAAATCAATGCCTTTAAAAGCAAAATAAAACAATAAACATTGGCATAATTACATTGATTTCATTATTTTTTGAGCTACGTGTCCAGCTTCAGAATAAGTGGCTACACAAAAATATCTTACCTTTTCCACCTAATACTACTTCAAAATCTTTACTCTTGTCTTGAACACTTTAGATAATTATTTAAATTCTTATTTATTCATCATTAATGTTTAGAGTTCAAATTTTTTCTCGGGCAATTTCTGCTCATTTCTAACCTTTGAAGAAAGAAAATTTAATTTATCTTCTTTAACCGGTAAATCTAATAAACATTTCCTAAATAAAGTGTTCCTTATTGGATTCACATGAATTCAATGTCAATTTACTTTCATACAGATTATTTTTATTATGGCTGTTTTGAAACTTTGTTTACTAATATTGGTCGTGTTAGGAGTGCTAACTGCTAATGCTAACTCAGTGAATATGGTTTTGTGCCTCTTCTTAAACTACAAAAGACTGAACAAAAAGATGCTTTGAAGCTGTTGTTGTTGCAAGCTGAAATGTTTTAAACAGCTTATAAATATTAAAAACATTATTTATAGCGTTTATTCACTGTAAATATTTGCTGCTAACAACATCATGCTAACAAAACGCTAGCAGCTAGTTAGCATCGTGTGTGCTAAATGAGTGTCAGGGAAGGCCCATTCTAAAATCTCGTCTTTAAGCACACTTTTATTCTCTGGCTTTTAAAACAGAATGAGACTTGGAGCTTGTTTTTAGTGCTTTTTAATTGTTTTATTTGATATTGTTTTATCTTTGTGTGTTTTATCTGTGCTTTCTTAGCACTTTCATGTCATTGTACAGCACTTTGTATCGACTGTTGTTGTTTTAAAAGTGCTTTATAAATAAAGTTGATTGATTTATTGATAAATAAACACTTTGAACAAACCATCTGTAAATGTACAGTACTTTAAATAGGAAGAAATGCAAGATTCAATATTTGTAATTATTTGACAAATCAACTTTATTATGTCAATCCATGTCCGCACTTTTATATTATCTTTTTACAAACTTTATCCAATCTTTATCATAGTTTATTCATAACTTTTTTTATATTATTCCACCCACTAGTTTCTCAAAATTAGTTCTTTATTGCATCTTATATCGACTCCTTCATTTTAAAGAGATTTATTCAGGGTTTTTTTTTAAATCATAAATGTGTTTTTTTTAAATACAACAATATTGTAGTTTATTGCCATTACAATCCTCTCCAGGCAGTATGATCTGCATTTAATTCAACTTTCACATAAATAATGAAAAGAAGTAAGAAGCATTATGAGTAATAGCTTCTGTATAAGTTTGTTTACCCGGAGAAGAGCCAGAATATAAGAGGCTGTGAATAAGTTTCTGCTCTCGGAGGTGAAATGCCTCGTCTTCTTAAAGGAATCTAAATAGTTCTCGCTCCGCGTGGAAAAATATCTTGATTAATATTGACTTCAACATATTTTCTAATGTGCCACAAACATCCTTTAAAACAACTTGTTTTCAAGTGTGAAAATTTCCTGCAGGGACTCCTGGTTATTTTCTTGCTTTTAAATAAATCCAATATTAACGCGAGGACGAATAAAATAGGAAGAAATGGAAACGAGTCGTTGATGTTGTCAGGAGACGGATGAGCCGTCCGGGGATTCATTTCCACGAGACACAAGGACGTCGAAGGATCGATCGATCACCATTGCGGGCGTCGCGTCTTTTCCATTTGATTTTTAAGGAACTCTAGACTCGAACGTGTATCTTTTGCACGATACGTGTGCGACGATACGATATATTGTAATACTGTAGGATCAAAAATGTATTGTTTGTTTTAAAGAAACAACACTTTTTACTTTTACTACAAAGAAATTAACAAATACTTTCTCTAATAAAATGTAAATTTAGTGCCTGTAGGAAAGCGTTTCTCAAAATATTAACAAAAATCTAAACTTATAATAACAATAAAGTGCATTAACATCTCAAACAACCTGGAGCAACACGTAATATCCAGTGTCTGTCAGTGTTTAATTGTTTACCGTTGTTTTAAAGTCAAAATGAGACCAAACATCAGCTGCTGGACTCTTTATTTTTCAATTATCGCTGCAATTGCAACAGTTTTGTTGTTACTTTGACACAATGGAAATGACGAATGTCGCCAACTGGTGGCCGGAGGTTTAATTGCAGCACACTAATGAATGAACGCTGTGTTAATTGTACAATAAAACATCTACTGATTGTATTTTATACTCACACTATTTAAATATAAACCATAACATAACTGTCAATTAAAATACAATTTTATTTCAAAGCTTAAATCTAAAAATAAAAACATCACAATATTTCATTATATAGATATTTTCTTACACACCTATTTAATGAATTGTTATACATCCAAAATAAGAGTTGTTTTTATTTTTATTTTATTGTATCACTGTGTTTGTTTTATCGTGTGCAACTATAGCTGAACACCTTAAAGTCTAAGGTTTCATTGAAACGTGATGCTATATAAATACATATATATATATATATATTATCCTGCTTATTAGTTTCATAATTCAATTCAGGATGATTATAAACTGAATTTAGACGTACCTGACTATTTCCTCTGAGCTCTGATAGTTTCCAGTTTAATAGAACCAAGAGAAGAAAATATCTTTTTTCTATTGTGGTTTCAAAGGGGATTTTATGGAAATGTGGTGCGAATGTATTAAGTTATGATGCAAATGACGCATTATTTATTTACCTTTCAAACATGAATAAATCATGATTGAGAAGTTGTGACTCGGAATTTTTCTAGCTGCTCTTAAATTGATAGTTACGGACAGAAATGCTCGTCTATGCTAATGTAGTGATCAGTGCTCACTTCTCTTCCTTCAAACCATCTTCAAACATTGACTTTTTTTTACTTTTTTTAGAAGTACATTCACATGTAGAGGCTTTAATTCAAGAAGGATGTTACAGACGAGCAGTCTGGACGTATTTGGATGTTTTCAAGTGTCTTTTTGGACGAAGATGAGTTCCAGTCGCTACATTAAAATGAACAAACATGACTATAACTCTAAAAAGAACAGATTAGAAAAGAAATAATCCCGACATTAGTCGACATGAGGGTCAGTTCTAGTTTTAATTTAGAGTGAACTATTTAATAATGTTGTTATTTGTTCAATGATTTATTGTTTAATGAAAATATTGTCGAAAAAGACACTTGTTTTTGTTGAATCATCTCATTTTATTGTATTTCCTTTTACTTTAAGTTTTATAATTGTATCTAATCAAAATGAATTCATTTCACAATGTTGATATTGCAGTGATTCCCAAACTGTGGGCCGCAAATCTAATTATAAAAAAAATAAAAATACACATAATAATGTTTTAAATGTTAAGTCTTGTTAAGTTTTAAATGATATTAAACATTTTTAAATATTCTTTTCATTATATTGTTTTTCCTTCAAGTATTATACATGTGGCAAGGAAATGAGAAACGCATTATAATGCCTTCGTGTTTTTGGGGTTGCAAAAGTTTTTGAGACATAAAAGTGGGCCCTGAGTAAGAAAAAGGTTGGGGACCACTGTGATATTGTATTTCCTCAAAAATTATAATTTTTTTATATACTATACTGAATGTTAACGTATTAGGTTTCTTTGAAAAATGATGTAGAGTTTCTCGTTAAATGTTGCAAATGCATTAAAATAAGACACAATTTTAGGGGTAATTTCAGGTAATAAATGTCGGGGTTTCCAATTTTTTTTTTTTTTAAAGTAACATTATCATGGGACCAGTTTCAATCAATGACATGTTTCCATGTAAAAGTGTTTTTTTTCTTTTTTTCTTGAATTAAATGTGAGCAGAAATTGGGTTTGCTTCCAGGTCAGGAGGGAGCCAACGTATGACCTTTCTGTGTGGGGTTTGTATGTTCTCCCCGTGTTGCGTGGGTTTACTCCGGGCACTCCGGTTTCCTCCCACAGTCCAAAAACATCCAGAGGTTAATTGGGAACTTGGGAAAATTTTCTTATTAAGCGGTAAAGATTAATTAAAAATGACTGAAAAATCCCTATTACTAAATCATAAACAAAGTAATAACATGTTATTACCATCAAGAGTAATTGGTCTCAATGGATACAGTGCCTTGATGTCAAAGGTCCACATGAATGGTTAAGGATAGTTAACCGATAGTAACGTACACATGTAAGCCTGAGAGCATGAAGTGTTTGTTATAATGATCTTTGAGACGAGATTGAACCATACAGTTGTTTATCATCTACTTCTTGCTCTCCTGCAAACATTCGGGTCGAGCCAGACTCCAGAATTGTATTATTCCACCTCATTTCCTTCGCTCCATTACGACACTCGGCCACATGCCAGCAGAGATCTCGAGTGAAAAGTACCTTTACACAAACATCTGTGGCTCTCAGCAGGGAGATCCCAACTGGCACAAGTTTCAAAGCCTCAAGGCTTGAAACCTGCTGGAAGAGTCGAGGCTGCAGCTTTTCTGCCCCCATTTTTTTCAATGTTGTAAACAGCCTCGAGGTTTGTGAATCCATCTCGGGTTTTTGTCTTATGCCATCCTATTTTTTTTTTGTTCAGCCCATGATGACAACATGTACTGCAAAAAAAGGCTTTAGTGCTACTTATCTACCCGTCGAATAAATCAACGATATAATATTATCATTTTTTGACCGACTTTAAGGGATATTTGGGTTTTACTCTTTTCTCTTTTGGGTAAATTCAAAAAGCTGAAATCCAAAATGTGACCAAACATCAGCTTTAAAAGCTTCTGGAGTCGACTGTATCCTCTTGTCCTCAGTCAACGCTGGGACGTCATTTTTTTTGGCTTAGCTGCAGAGTAATGTAATGACTGTAATGACTGCTGCCATCTAGAGGCCAGAACACAAATTAATTGTAATTAAACTAATTGTTTGATTTTACACATTTTTTTGAAAAACAAACCATAAAAGAACTATGATACAAAATAAAATATGATATGAAACCACCATTTTTAAATAAAAAAAAAATCAATAAAGTGCTGTTTAATATAGACTCGGCAAGTAATATTATGGTTACTCACGGAGTAATACTACGATGACTTGCGGACTAATACTACAGTGACACATGGAGTAATATTATGGTGACTCACTGAGTGATAATACTATGATTTGCTGAGTTATACTACACTGACTTGCAGAGTAATACTACAGTGACACATGGAGTAATATTATGGTGACTCACTGAGTGATACTACTATGATTTGCGGAGTTATACTACGCTGACTTGCAGAGTAATACTAAAGTGACTCGTGGAGTAATATTATGGAGACTCACAAAGTAATGCAATGATGACTTCGGAGTAATACTAAGGTGACTTTTGGAATAATATTATAGTGACTCGCGAAGTAATAGTACAGTGACTTGCGGAGTAATATTATGGTGACTCGTGGAGTAATATTACAGTGACTCTCGGAGTAAAACTACATTGACTCTTGGAGTAATATTATGGTGACTCACATTGTAATACTACAGTGACTCGCAAAGTAAAACTCTGGCGACTCACTGAGTAATATTTTGGTGAATTGCAGAATAATACTACAGTAACGCCCAGGGTAATCCTAGGGTGACTCACAGAATATTTCTATGGTGACTCACAGTGTAATATTTTACACAGTTAAGTATGAAAGCAACGATTTTCTCTGAGGAAAAAAATTCCTTTACATTTGTTTATCTTTAAAACTTCCTGTTTTGTAGCATTAACTTGACGGTATTAATCCAGGTTTAAACATTATCTATATTAATTCTGTTCAATTGATTACTGTTAAAAAAAATGGTATTTTCTATGAAGTAATATAATCTTGAAACTCTTGACAAAAAAGACACTTAAATTACTTTACTCCAAAAAATAAACCTGTTATCCAGTATAAATGAATGAAACAAAAACTTTTACCAATTGACATCAACTCAAATTTTGGAATCTGTTTATTCACAATAAGCTTCTGCTTATAGTTATTTCTGACGATGCCGTATTTTTTCTGCCGTTCTGTTCTCTGTTACACTCGTTTATTTGACAGTTTTCTATCAATAACTCATGTCATGAGACCATAAAACTCGTGACTTTTAAACGTATCTCTGGATTAAATGCATCCATCATTCCACGTCCTTCCCGGTGAAGGTCGGTCTGATCATTTTTGGACTATTAATCCATTTTCAAATCCCTGGTCTGATGGAATGGCCTGAGTCCGGCTCGAGGCCTCATTAAAATAGTCCTCGGCAGCTTCTCCGAGCTCGACATTCTCGGTCTCCATGACGCCCCCCGACATCAACCATCACCCTTTTTAGTTTCCCTTCCTTTGCTATTTTATACGGTGTTACCAGGAAGTGTTTATGTCTGAGACGCCACTGTTGGATTTTTCCTGTTGTTGATTCAACACTGGTAATATTGGCGTTCGCAGCCTGAAATGACAATAAGGATGAGTTTTTGAGGTGAAGGCTGGAGATAGTTGTATGATGCACGTTTAAAATGTAGTTTAAAAGACAAAATAAATATAGTTACTGCTTCGCTCAGCAGCCCCTGTGTAGTAATACTGCTATGACTTGTGGAGTTCTACTGGAATGACTAACGGAGTAATACTACGGTGAATAGCTAAGTAATACTATGGTGTCTTGCAGAGTAATACTATGGTGTCTTGCAGAGTAATACTATGGTGACTTGCAGAGTAATTCTACGGTGACTTTCATAGTAATACTTTGGTTACTTGCTGAGTAATACTTTAGTGACTCTCCGACTAATACTTTAGTGATTCACAGAGCAATACTTCAATGACTCGTAGAGTTATACCACAGTGACGCGTGAAGGTGTACTATAGAGACACGTGGAGTAATACTACAGTGACTCACTGAGTAATACTTCAATAACTCATAGAGTAATATTACTGTTACACTCTGGGTAATACTATGGTGAAGCAAGGAGTAATACTACAGAGACACGCGGAGTAATACTACAGTGACTCACTGAGTAATACTACGATGACGCGCTGGGTAATACTACGGTGAGGCAAGGAGTAATACTACAGTGCCTCGTGGGGCTATACTACGAAGACTCGTGGAGTAATACTACGCTGATTCACTGAGTAATACTACAGTGTCTCAATGAATAATACTTCAATAACTCGTAGAGTAATACTATGGTTACGCTCTGGGTAATACTACAGTGACTCGTGGGGCTATACTACAGAGACTTGCAGAGTAATACTACAGTGACTACTTTCCTGATCCAAGAGGGAATTTCAAAGCTACTTTTCTCCTCTCACTAATTTCCCTCACTTTTATTTACCTTCTCCGGCAGACTTGTTCCACGATTGTAGGAAATTGAAAGGTAAACCCTGCATGTGTAGACAGGCTGACGTTTAATTAAAGGAAGATCATACGGTGGCGTCAGCAGATAAACGAACATAAATGATCATAAACCAGATGCTCGGTCTGGTCAGTCTCCTAGTGACCGGCCTCTTGCTTCAGAGTATGTGAGTGTAGGAGGGGAGAGTGTGTCGGCGCCGCAGATGTTTTAGCAGCACATGTTAACGTAAACATCTTACATGAATATAAAATCGCAAATGTTTCTCAGCAATAAATAAATACCTGCAAGTGACACTGAGCTGCCGTTGACCAATGGGGCGTGTGTGTTTTGGTCATGTGATTTGGGAGACAGGACAGAGACTGTGGTTTAAATGAAGTTTTGAGACTTTGACAGCGACGCCTAACAAGCTCTTTTCAATGATTGTTGAAAGATACCGCAAGTACAACAATTGTAAAAGTACATACATGTTTATTGAACTCAAAGAGGCTTTAAAGTGTTTGTAAATTACAATGTTTGAAAAGTCCTGAGCCTGAGGGAGAAATATAATGGTGACTCCCAGGGTTATACTACAGTGACTCACGGAGTAATACTACGGTGATTAGCAGAGTAATACTACGGTGACTTGCAGAGTAATACTACAGTGACTATCGGGGTAATATTATGGTGACTCACAGGAGTAATACTACTGTGATTAGCGGCGTCACTATGGTGGAGAGTAATACTACGGTGACTTGCGGAGTAATACTACAGTGACTATCGGGGTAATATTATGGTGACTCACAGGGTAATACTACTGTGATTAGCGGAGTAATACTACGGTGACTTGCAGAGTAATACTACGGTGACTTGCGGAGTAATACTACAGTGACTATCGGGGTAATATTATGGTGACTCACAGGGTAATACTACTGTGATTAGCGGAGTAATACTACAGTGACAATCGGGGGTAATATTATGGTGACTCAAGGAGTAATACTACGTCGACTTGCGGAGTAATACTACGGTGACTCGCAGAGTAATAATACAGTGACTAGCAAGGTAATATTATGGTGAATCGCGGAGTAATACCACATTGACTAGCGGGGTTATATTATGGCGACTCGCGGAGTAATACTATGGTGACTCGGGGAGTAATATTATTGTGACTCGCTGAGTTTGCTAGCTGACTTGCCGAGTATTATTATGGTGATTCGGGAAGTAATACTACAGTGACTCGCGTAGTAATACTACAGTGACTCCCGGAATAACACTATGGTGACTTGCCAAATATTTCTATGGTGACTCACAGAGTAATATTGGAGTAATTTGCAGAGTAACACGACGTTGACTCATGGAGTAACACTTCAGTGTCTGACGGTTATAGTTACCAACACAACGGATTTTATAGCGCTGTGTACCACATAAATGTACCTATTTAAGTTGGGTCTACATAGTAAATCATTTTGTCTTAACTATAAGAAGGGTTTTGCTGGAATGTGTTTAGGTCTGAGGTGTTTTATTGACACAGAAACCTTTAGTGGTTATATGGTGTCACTGCAATGGCATATCAAAGATCATAAATCTTAGTAATGGTAAGAAGATTTGGTGACATGTTGAAAAACGTTGAAACGACTATCTTATCTACTAATTCAGGCATTGCCAAGGCTTGAAACTTGAACTTGATAATTTTGGACTTTTTCTCCGTGCTCACCACTTTCTTGACCATGTTCTACCCAGTTTTATTCCATAACTCATGAACAAAACACCATCATGATTCTGAATCTCCTTCACCATGGAGCAGAAAAACCATCTTTCTACAGCTGGGAACTATGGTTTTAGACTCGGAGGAGCTGAATATTTAGAGGTGGAACAAAAAGATTAGCAGAGAAGAAGCTATCAGACCCCCTTGTGAAGAAACACCATCTATTAACCTTTAAACAGAACCAGTACTCTGAGTCTTTCACCGTGAACTCATGAAAACACTGCAGTTCAAGAATCGTCCTATAATGGTTATATAAGGAAATGTGCTTTCATAACTTTATTCAGACGGAGCAGGCGGACAAAATGTAGTGAAACGTCTGAGGTTATTTATCTTTAATCTGCCTTCCCTCGATTACATTTCTTATTTAATCTCCCGTCCTGAGGGGAAAATAGTGTTTTCAAGTGGATTTATTGCTCAAGGACAAAGAGGTGGCTGATGTGAAGCAGACTGTGAATGTAGATAAGTATTCGCCAGAAAATAAAGGATACAAATGGATTTTTACAAAACTCTGACTTCATTTCTCACCCATATAAACATGCCAGTGATGCAGAGCTGCCGTTGACCAATTAGGCGTGTGTGTTTTGGTCATGTGATTGAGTGAGACTCATTTAAATAATGTTTTAAGACTTTGACAGTCACGACTAACAAGCTTTCATGAACGACTGAAACGACAATTAAATTCAAACGCACATGTTTATTGTTCTTAAGTAGGTTTGAAATTTGATTTAAATGACAAAAGAAATTTAGTTTCTGCTTAGCTCAGCAGCTTTGCGTAGTAATACTGCAATGACTCACAGAGTAATAGTACGGTGACTCGCTGAGTAATACTATGGTGACTTGCAGAGTAATACTATGGTTACTCAATGAGTAATACTATAGTGACTTGCTTAGTAATACTACAGTTACCCGCTGAGTAATACTATAGTGACTATCTGAGTAATACTTTAGTGATTCAGAGAGCAATACTGCAATGACTTGCGGAGTAACCATACGGTGACTTGCTCAGTAATACTTCAATGACTCCTACAGTAATACCACAGTGGGGTAATACAACGGTGAAGCGCAGAGTTATACTACAGTACCTCCTGAAGCTATACTACAGAGAATTGCGGAGTAATTCTGCAGTGACTCACTTAGTAATACAACAGTGTCTCACTAGTTAATACTATAATAACTCTTAGAGTAAAGCGTAAAGCCCAGGGTATTACTAAGGTGGAGTAATACTTCAATGACTCGTGGAGCTATACTAATGCTCAGGGTAATACTACGGTGAAACATGGAGTAATACTACAGTGTCTCACTGAGTAATACTTAAATTACTCCTAGAGTAATGCTGCGGTTACCTGCAGGGTAATACTGCAGTGATGTAAAGAGAAATACTACAGTGACTTACTGAGTAATGCTTCAATGAATTGCAGAGTAATACAAAGGTGACGTGCAGAGTAATACTCGGTTGTCGCGCCGAGTAATGCCATAGTGACTCATGGAGCTATACTAAAGAGACACGTGGAGTAATACTACAGTGAATTACTGGGTAATACTTCAATGAATTGCAGCGTAATACAAAGGTGACGTGCGGAGTAATACTATAGTGACTCATTTAGTATTACTACAGTTTCTCTGGAGTAATTCTACGGTGACTACAGAGTAAAAGTTTTGGAGTATTGACCCCTTTTACGTATTAATATATGTGTATATTAAGTATATGTCAATTATTTGTATTATTCCATTCATAGAAGTGTTTATTGTAAATGAAAGTTATGTCTTTTAATATTCGCTACTTAGATCTAATCTTCCGTTGACAAATGGGTCTCAGGTGTAACAATGATAGCTTGATGGTCGTCTGGACTCAGACATTGATTGAGCCTTAAAAAAAACAGATTCAATCTCAGACCTCTTTGCTTCAGGCTCTCAAGCTGGAGACAGAACAGCTGGAGTCTCAAGCATGAGGCCACGACCAGTCGGCGATGAGGAAAGATAAGCTTCATCTTATCACTTTACAACTTTTTACATTTCTATGAACGTTGCTTTTCTTTACTGCAACTTATTTCCTCTCCATCTTCGTCAACACTTGTGGAACATCTCGCTCCGATATTCTGCGGCAGCAACAGTTTGGCAACATGTAAATGTGGTATTTACCCGGCGTATGACTCATGTGTGATATGACATTAGGGACGTTGATGTCCGATGATCGAGCGTCACACGCCGCCTCGTATTGACCGGCGGCTGTCACGTTAACCCACCGGCCGGGCTCAGATTGGTAAAGTGTCTCCTCGGTTTCGTGGCGTTGTTTCCCCTAATGGGGAGTGAAATGCTAGATGATGCGAGTTGATGATGAAAGGGGCAGGTTAGCGTCTCAGGGGGGGGGGCGTACGTGGCGGTCTCCACCGTGGTCGATGGGCATCAAGCACGTAATTACAGCGGCGACACAAACATTGAGTGACATTTAAACCGGACGTGCTCTTCCTCTTCGCTCACATGTTTCCGCTTGTTACGACGATGTCGTTCCAAAGGATTGAAGACTTGTATCACGATGAGCACAGATATCTTTCAATGGATTCATGATCTGAAAATTGTAATCTTTCACTCATTTAAAAGAAAAAATGAATTGATTTGATGATAAAAACTATTCTTAATCCACTGTTATTGATTGATTAAATGATTCATTAATATTCCTTTATTCTCCTCTTCTCTTCTCTTAAAGTACATACTGTATATTTAAAAATAATATCAAGTGAAAACAGGACAGTAGAGTGGAGTTAAAAACACTATAAAATACAATATGTTTTTATTAAATAAAGTAACGGCGGAATCTCTCCTTCTTGCAACGCGGGTGAATAAGGTATTAGTTATTTTGTTTTTTTCTTAAGGGCAACTAATGTCAACCTCCAACTCCCCTTACTCTCATTTTCTCAAGTATTTCTCTCCATGATGCAGTAACTCTTTCATCATGACCATGTTTTTAACTTATTGCTTTATAAAGTTGCTCTGAAATCTGGGCGAACAAGAGGTTACGAGAGTCCATTATGATGTAAGATTGGCTTCACTCCTCCTCCAGCCAGCTGTAATCACGCCCCCGCTTTGTTTATACAACGAGTCCCTCGGATGTGAAGACTTCCGGGATTGATGACACGCTGTGACAAACCTGGATGCTTGACCAATCACAGCAGAGTGAGTGTGGTTATGGTGAACAAAATGTTATCTCCAGAAAAACAAAGTGTTTATTTTAGTGGATGGAGCTTAAGATCATTTTCTCAATATTTCAATGAAAAGAGAGTTTTGTACAAACACACACTGATGATACAATAGAGTAACACAACACAACAATGAACACTTTTCAAAGAGTAGTTTAATTGATTTTTACCACCTTGTAACAAACACACTTCATTTAATACAAAGATACAAAGTGTTACCTGGTTGTGAATTTCACCTGAAAATAGTTAACTGAGTGAAGCCTCTAAACATTAATTCAAAGTTGTGTATCGCTCTGTATTACAAAGGTAATAATAAGTGTTTCTCCGTGTGTGTAACGGTGTCACATCTATTTGACTGTATTAAAAAAGAACACATTTATCTTTTCAAATCGTGTGGGAACTTACTTAAGACCATGGCTCCTGCGTGGGTTTTAGTAACGTCACCTGCTTACTGTGATAATAAAGAACATATAGTGTAACTGTTACCGAGTAGTAATTAAAACTGCAATATTTGTAGGTAGGTAGGTAGAAATCGTTTTTTTTAGCCACAGCAATACATCATTTATTCTTAAAAATAAATAAAAATAAAAATAAAATAAGAACAAGAACAAAGAGAAATTTGTATTATTCTATTTGAAACTAAATCTCTTTTGAGTCAAGGGTGTAATTTGATTCTTCACAATATTTATTTAGATTTTTAAGAGCTTTTCGTAGAATTGCTCCATGTGCTTGTTTTTCTACCAGTATTGTGGTTTAAAAGCTGTGTGTGTGTGTGTGTGTGTGGTGGGGGGGGGTGCATGTATGCATGTATGCAATGGGCTTTTCCCAGGGGAGCCTCCATAGGAGAAGCTCATGAATGAAGTATTGGCATCTCACTGTATTTAAGTAAACCTACTTAAATTATTTATTCTTCAACTCACTCGATCTCAACGATATTTCATTTACTTACTTTTATTATTTCAAAATGAATAAGTCAAAAGTGATTATGGGATCAGCGGTTGTTTGTGTTTTATCTTTTTATTTATCTACTTTCACGCCATTAGTTAAAACGCTTCAAATGTTAATTGGGGATAATAAACTTGAGTTTTCTTTTATTTATTCTCCAAATCGACGTTCTTCCATTTTAAAAAGGGCTGGCCCCCCTGCGCGCTCCCGCCAGGCTCTCTCTGATTGAAGCGCGCCCCCGCGTGTGAGCTGGAGGATCTGGACGTGTCTCCAGGAAAACTTTACCCAACGCGCGGTGATGTCCGTCACTTAAGCCCGGGATCCTGATCCAGGAGAGTCGGTCTCGAAGCCCAAATGTCTGACTCGGGGGACGAGGGCGAGCGAGCGCCGCGACCGGACTCCGCGTCCCCGCCTGCGCCGGTGCGTCTTCCCCGAGGATCCGCGTCTCCTCCGCGGCTCCTGGACGTCTTCTCGTCCGCCTCCCCGCTCCTGGGGGACACCGACCGCCCGTACCTCGCCTCCCTGGAGTGCCTTCAGCCGTCCCCGGAGACCCCGGACCCAGAGGAGGACCCCTCGCACCCGGACCCCCCAAAGTTGTCCCCCAGCTCCGGGGACTCCACGGTGCGCTCGGCCCGGGATGTGAGCCTCGACGCGGCGGGAGACCACCTCCACCAGGACCCGCTGCCCAAGTGGAGAGGACCCAGGAACGCCGAGAGCTTTCAGCACCCTGGAAAGAGACTACGGAGTCCGGAGCTCCAGGGCTACGGGAACCACCACCCGGTGGAGCATGGAGACCCCCAGCTCAATTCTGACTCCAGGCACTCGTGAGTCCCCCTCTTTTTTCATCTGCTTCCACTTGATGTTTATTTTAAACAGTTCTTCGGAAGTCAACAACCAGATAATAAGAACAGAAACTAAAACAGATAATGACTTTTTTTCATGTTAGTCTCTAATAATCCAACGTTATGTTGACAATTAAACATGATATTTTGGATCAGTGGCCCTCAATGGTCCGACATGTGTTACCAGGCCGCACATAAAAGAAACAATATTTAATATAATTTCTGTTCTAATGATTAGTACTGTATTGACTACTACTACATCTTAAGACGATTCTATTTGTTCAGGCTTTTCTGAATTGATTTTCTGGAACTCCTGTTGTGTTATCAGTTTTATCTTGATCTTTAAAGTATATTTTTTATTGAATATTGTTTTGATTGTTTAAGCGCTTTTTGACCCTGGTCTGGAAAGCGCTATACAAATAAAAATGACTTACTTACTTACTTACTGTTGTATTTTTTATTATGTATAAGTTGTTTTAGTCAATTTTACTCAAAAATTAAGCCTGTAATCTGGTTTAAAAATGTTTTTATTTGAAGTTTGGCCCCTGAATCATACAGTAAAACTAAAAAATATGCAGCAATAAAGTCTCAGCAATATCTGTCCATTACTGTTGAGTTGCACAGTCAACCTTAAAGTAAATTATTCTCATCAAATCAAGAAATGTGTTAGAATTCTGTGTCATGAGCTTTGGTAAAGTAAGTGTGATCTGTTTTACACTAATGCTATGTTCAGCAAAGCTAGCAATGGACTATATTATGACTATTTAGGTCAAAAACGGTCTTAAATTGTTGTTATAATGATCATAAATATCAGTATAAATGAATATATGAAAATATTTCTCATCCTTAAGTCGTATTATTAACATTATTTTGCTTAAAGTGTGACATTTTTTTTTACATCTGATCATTTCCTATGGAGACACCGATGGTTTCAAAACCAACTGGTACTTCTAAATATACTGTGAACAGATAGTAAAACACATTAATGAACTTTAACTAGACCGACTGGAAAAGTCTCTTTCAGTACATCAGGGAGCAGAATGGCTTCTGGTGTTTATCGATCTTTATGTTTAACTACAAGTCGCCTTCTGAAGTAATTAAATGTCGAACTTTAATGATGTGTAAAGAGACCAAGAGACGGAACGAAGGAACGACATCTTGTTTCAACATCTGTAGATTCCTGACGTTCAGAGCAAGTTGCCAAAACAATTTAACCATTTTTGCAAAGTTAAAATAGTTATATTAAGGCAAAACTTAGTTTAAATATTTATTATATTGAAATAATAAAGTTGCACAAACTTAAGTAAGTAAAACGTTTTTTAATTACAATATAATAATAATTCATTTAACACCAGCTGTTTCAATTATTTAGCATTTGCACATCAAATTGTTTT
The DNA here is from genome assembly GCA_016630915.1 of Callionymus lyra. Classification (NCBI taxonomy): domain Eukaryota; kingdom Metazoa; phylum Chordata; class Actinopteri; order Syngnathiformes; family Callionymidae; genus Callionymus; species Callionymus lyra. The sequence continues at coordinate 21,756,352 of JACEEU010000687.1, forward strand.
ATTTAAACGTGTTTCAAAAGTATGTTTCAAAATGTATGTTTATTTTTTTTTAAACTGAAAACTCTAAGTTTTTTTCTGGAGATGAAATCTTGATTTACAATAACCAAAAATCACTCTGAACATCTAGGTTTGTCACCGTGCGTCATCAATCCCACAAGTCTACACCTCCCAGGGACTCGTTGTATAAACATAGTGGGCGTGATTACAGCTGGAGGAGGAGTGAAGCCATTATTACGTCATAATGGACTCTCGTAACCTCTCGTTCGCCCAGATTTCAGAGCAACTTTATAAACTAATAAGTTGAAAACATGGTCATGATGAGGAAGTTACTGCATCTTGGAGAGAAAGAATTCAACATTTACTGCATCAGAGTCAGAAGAGTTGGGTTTTATATTAGTTGACCTTTAATGAAGGAGAAACTTAATTAAAATCAGATAGAGAATTATACCTAACATTGAATTTGGGTTCAGTGTTCACACCTCATCCTGATGTCGCCTCTTCATTCATGTGTCGGTACAAATGTTTACTCCACGATAAATCACATCTTTTCGGTTCTTAAAGCACTAACAAACATGGAGGGATGATGTTGAATTTCGACTTTTTTAGGAGATGTTGCCTTTTTTTTGCAAACCGTTTATGAATAAACACAGGAAGTTTGGTGCAGGAAACGTCTCTTCTTCTACGGTTGAAGCTACTTTCGCTTCAAACGATGAATGCACGAGCAACTGACTTGAATTCTATCTTTTCTTATCATGTAAACGAGGAAGTTTTATCTCTGGATTCAAAACCCATTCAATCATATGTCCTGAAGAAATCTTAACAAAACCCTTTCTATCAGTGCCGACAGTTTCTTGGACCTTAGGCTTCCAGTGACAAATGTAATAGTGAGGATGGATGTCTGTCTTAATAATGCACTTACAGTGACCACACTACCCCAAAATATTATTAATAATAAAAGATTTTAATTGTATTGCACTTCAAAAATATATCTGGATGGCCACAAAAACAATAAGTAATAATAAGTTTAAAAGAAAGGACGTTGAAACATTGAAATTTAGCATCTGTTTTCAGCTTTCTAAATAAATATTCACCGAATATACAGTATACTACTGTAAATACTGCATTGAACACTGTATCTACTGTCTTTCAAGCGACTGAACAACGCTCCTTCTGTTTAATCTCAATAACGCCGACATGTAATGTGCGTCACGCTAGGTTTGTCCTTCAAGAATGGATCCAAGTGGCTTGAGGAAGGAAGTGTGGATTTGAATGAATTAAAGCGTCTCCGGGGCCGTCCACGGTCCGACGTCGTCCTTGCCTCGAGCCAGAGAACATTCCGATTGGTTCCATTGCACACTTGCTTAAGCAGGGGGTCCGGAGGGACGGTGTGTGTACACGCAACTGTGTGTACACGCAACTGTGTGTGTTTTTTTTGGCGCACTGAGCTGAGGAGAATGTCAAAAAAATCATGAAAAAAATCATCTTTACTTCACGTCATGGACGGTTGAACCTAAAACCCTGACGAGAGTCCTTCAGGAACACCGTCAGGTGGTCCGTTCACGACCCGTGGTTTCCACGGGCGCACGAGGAGCGTGGACGGCCGGCCCGAGTGGATATTAACGCAGCATGAGCGGCTCGGCTGCAACAATCAGATAATGAGAGTGGCAGGTCTTTGATGTCTTGTCTCGGCGCCGCACGAGGCTTCAGCCCGAAAGCGTGGACGGTTCTGTTCATAGCTAACGTGGGCTGCTGTGGGAGAACATGTCTGTTTCTCATTACCAAAGAAACATGGCCAGAGACTCACCTTTGATCAGGAAAATTAGCAATTTACTGCTTGACAGAGTGTGTGTCAGTGTGTGTGTGTGGAAGAGAAAGAGTTTAATATTCTTCAAATGCTCTGCTCATGTCAATCTGCTCATGAAAGAAATCCACGATGTTAGTTTGACGAGCAATTTGTCTTTCATTCCCTCTAAAGTATTTTTTATAACATGTCTGTGTTGAAAAAATGCTGCTTAAAACGATGAATTATGACTGGTATCGTCAGTACACAACTCAAACTGGCATTTCTACCCGAAATTAATTACCACACAAACAAACAGAAACTGTGACAGTCGTTTTTCTTTCGTCAAACGTTGTTATAATTAATTGTTTTGGTTTTTTTACGTTTTCAAACACAAAAAAACAATGAAATTCCATTTTTTTTGGTTGCCAGGGTTGTAAACACAACACAAATAAAATAAAATAAATAATAAGAATAAAATAATAAGAGATTAATAAAATAAAAAGACAATAAATACAATTCAATTAAACGGTTATTCATGATTCGGACAGTCCGTTATAATGATAGTTAATGGAAAATAATGACAGAAACGGGTAAATTAAATGTGTTTTATGAAAGTGAAGTTGTGTTCGGCTCTGACAGTCCGAAGGAGAGGATTGTGGGAGTCGGTCGGACAGTCTCCGTGACTGATCTACATGCAGCATCAGCAGTTGTGTCAAATCTACGAGCGGTTCAAAAAGCTCCGTTCTCATAACATCTATAACCCTTAGTCTGTAGCCTTCAAGGCAAAGAGCTACATAAGTGCTGACGGAGAAAGAACTCAAGAGTGAATTCTAGATTCCAATTATTGGATGAACGATCATCAGATTTGCTTGATAACAGATGTTCCTTTTGCTGATGGGAATCTCTTGGAAAAGGACGAAGGGAAATTACAGTTTGTTACTTCATTATAAGGGTTTTATCTTGAGTATCTTGATGCATCTAGATTGAAGTTTCATGTTCTTATCACCCGATTCTCAAACACAAACATGTCATGAAGGCATTAGATACGGACAAATCCTGCCAAGTAAACGAGTAATTAAAGTAAAAGTTCACCTAAAATTCTAATTTCACTCTTGACATTTTACTCTCATGTCGACGAAGGGTCGGGATTATTTTAGAATTATAGGCAAAGAAATGTATGTCTATGCTAACGTAGCAACCGGGGCTAACTTAGACGTGAGAAACTGTATCTCTTTATATTAAGTTTGTTTTGAGCAGAAAATCCCAGGCCATCAGTGTAAATCTTGTGCACTGACACTTGCGATATGTTTCAATGAGTAGACACCTGGAGTTGAGACAGCTTTTTCGTAACAAGTCCTCATGCCTTCAATACAAGAGGGACGTTACAAACGAGCAGTCTGGAGGTATTTGGATGTTTTTAAGTGTCTTTTTGGACGAAGATAAAGACGAAGACAACTGAGCTCCAGTCGCTACATTAAAATTAACAAACATGTTTGTCGATGACTGTAAAAAGGACAAATTACTCTGAAAATAATCCCAAAAAGAGTTGACATGAGAGTAGAAAGTGAGGGAAGCTAGAATTGTGGCTGAACCATCACTTTAACTAGAACCAGCAGACGGTTGATTCTTTATTGAATGTTCACCTCATTAGGGATCAATTCTAAAAGTCTCTCTTGGTTCAACATTAATCAAGCAGCAAATTGTTGCTTTCATTGATGAGATTGTGTGTTCAACACTATAGAACCCACAGTAGACACTTGCCAAGAGCCGACACAGGCGACTTCAATGGGATTTCAACCTTAAACCTTCTAATAAAAACACATTTCATAGATAACGTTTGCCAGCAATGAAGGTGTAAATGTATTTTTGATTACTTATGCTTATCACACTGTTACAAACAGATCATTTATTTAATACAATAACCTAGTGGGAAACACTAATTACCAAACCTACCTTACCTTCAGTTGATACAAAACTCTGCAACGAGAATTCGGGGCTGCTCTAGTAGAAGAACTCACATTTCCCGATCCTTAAAACTCTTCACTGGCTTCCAGTTTCTTTCAGTATCAACTTTAAAATTCTGGTTCTTACTTTCAGATCTATTCATGGTCAGACCTTCCATCAGTGATCTGATCCAGACTTACACGCCAGCTCGGGCTCTGAGGTCTGTGGATCAGAATCTACTGATGGTTCCTGAACTTCAGGACCAGAGGAGAGAAATCCTTCCAGGCTGTTGCTCCTAAGCTTTGGAACGATCTCTGTGTTTGATGATCTACTGACTCCTTCAAGAAACATCTGAAGATATTTTTATTTGTTCTTTTCCTTGATTCTCTGAGACTCCTGTGTTAGTCTCAGTGTTATCTTGACCTTTAAAGTATATATTTTATTGAGTATTGTCCTCGAAAAGCGCTCTACAAATATTACTTACTTACTTACTTTTTACTTACTGCATTTTCTCGAAAAGCGCTATATAAATAAATACTTACTTACTTACTTACTTACTTATGGTGCCAGCAAAACAGTGAACTCCCATGATGCCTTTTCTCCACACTCGGCTGATTGGTCGATACAATACTGTATTGAAAGTCTATGTGGAAAGTGATCGATAGCTGTGATTGGGTAGGCTGGGCGGCAAAGCATTTCAGTAGCTCTTAAGGTCACCGTTAATAAGAAGATTGTTCAGGAGGATTTATTTATTGATTGATGGCATCATATGAAATGTTGTGTTTGCAAGTTTCAATAAATGTTGTGAATTGAAGTGAAAAAACGAAATAGTCATGACTTCGCTATTTTCTATAATGCAGCGGATTCTCACCGTATATCGATGATAAAGAATGAATTCTGGCTCATCTGGGGCCATGTTTGGAAAGTGAGAAGACGTTTGTGGGCTCAGCAGGTTTGCCTTCATTATCCAGCTCGTGGTTAAATATATAAGATGTTTTCAGGAACACGACCCGAGCTGGGAAAATAGGGTTCCGTTGAAAAACCCATGAATATTATTAAAAAAGCTTGAATGAAATCCTTGAAGAGGAAGAAAAACTGCAGACTCAACGTTTCTGTGTGTCTTGAAAACACTGCTGTGATCTGACGCAGATGATTGACTCGACTGTTATTACTACAACATCCACTCTGTCATGTGGAATAACCAACCTCTATCTTCTCCCCCCTTTAAAACAAGTGGGATTTCATCATCTTAAAGTAATTCCTGCTTTTTATTCCATCAAATCTGCAGCAGGAATCACCAACTCGTTGTATTTATAAATCCTTCCAGGAATGTTTTCACCCTCGTTGTGCACTCGTTTGAATATTTGATGGAGGTCGACGGTTCAATACTCGGTGGTCGAGGAAGAAGAAGCCACTTTGACTGCGGATCGAGCTGTTGTATGAATGAAGCGTCACTCATTCATGCCGGGGACGATTAAAGTGACAGGCGCACCTCTTAACTGCCCATCACGGCAGTTGACCCCGGATGGACCCCGGGATTATTCGTCGACACAAAAGCGTTTCATTGATCGAGCTCGGGGCCAGAAGCCGCTGGGAAGCTTAGCCAGAGGTCAGAGCAGAAGTCGGTGTTTAGCGGCTGATCTTCTGGACCCACGGTGACACCAGGAGATGCTTTGTTTGAAGAAGAGCATCAAGAATATTTAAGATGAAACATTAAAAAATCTGAAAAATACATTCCATAAAATGTTTCTTCAAGGATCTCTATTTGAAAAGAAGATATATATTCATTCATTCATTGACAACCGCTTTATTCCGGGGTCAGGGTCGCGGGGAGACTGGAGTCCATCCCAGAATCATAGGGCGAGTGGCAGGGGACACCCTGGACAGGAAGACACACAAAGACAGACAACCATTCACACACACACTCATACCTATGGACAAGTACACAAAATTCCCAATTAACCTCTGTATGTTTTTGGACTGAGGAAGGATCCACCCTATATATATAAATATAAATATAAGTATATATTTTAGATATACTCTATATCTATAATGTATACTGTACTACTCTACTATAGTTTAAAGTTGAACGAAAGCGTGTATGTGCGTTTGTGTTAAAGTGTGTGTGTGTAGTAGTTAGTAGAGGTACATGCGGTACATTGCAATATTCTCTTTCCCGATACTGACAATATACTGACAATATACTGATGATACTGACTGACTGATAAGATATTCGACAAGATCCCGGCGATGACTGAGGATGAGGGGATACCGTGTAATCGAGCAGCTTTTAAAGCTGATGTTTGGACATAGTTTGATCCAAATATATAATTGTATATACTACAGTATAAACCATACCAAATATCATACAAAATACATTTAGTCTCTTGAATAATAATAAACAAGAATAATAAAGAAAAAACAGCCACATATTATTAAAACCAAATAAAATTGACACCAATTAAATTGGTGCAAATTGACTTCATTGCAGTTTAAATAATGTAGAATGTTCTTAAAGTAAAAGTAAATGTGAATACAAAATAATATAATAGTTATATTCCAAATCCCAACATAAATAAGGTATAAAAGCACAAACCTTTTTATAATCTATTTAATTCCAATTTAAAAAAATTTTTTTACCATTTGAAAAATATTTTTTTAATTATCTGTCCAAATGTTAATGAGCTTCATGTGAGAGCAGCTGATACATGTTCACACAACCCTTTCAATTACCAGTCGAGCCAAAAAAGTCAAACAAATCAATATTGTCAAATTTTAGATAATCAATATATGGTAAAACACAACTAATTTATTCTTAAATTTTAAAAAAATATATAAAACTGACTTTATAGTTTTATATATAAAAGATAAATGGTATGACAGGACATTAGTTGACCTCCATAAATTGGATATACATATATAAAAATTTGGAAAAATAAATAATAAAAAGTAATTACGGTTAAAAAAACTGGTTTAACCAAAAACAATTTAAATATATACAGCATTACAAAACACAACATTTTAAAAGGAACCATGACAAAAGCTTAGTAGTACTCATAAGGAATTCATTATATACTGCATTAACTATACGAAGAGACATACAAATGGTGTCCTTTCCAGGGTGTCCCCTTCCTCTCACCCTATAAAACTGGAATAGGCTCCAGTCTCCCCTCAACCCCCACAAGGGATAAAGTGGTAAAAATTAATGAATGAATGAATGAATATACAAAGGAAAAGTCATCATATTGTGCCATAGAGTTGTCAACAAATAAATTTCCCTTCCTTGGACGAAGCTGAAGATCGATGAATTTCTAAGATACAATATCAGATCTAAAGTAAGAGAGTTTCTGTCTGAGAATGACAGTCGCTCAACTGTGTGGACTACATGGTCCAGAATGCATTGCAGCTGGCCGTGGGCGACGAGCACCTGGAGGTCATAAAGTCATTAGTGTGTGTTTGTAATTAACGTTACCTTGAAAGTCCGCCCTCCTCCACCCTGCATGGTGACACTTCTGTCCATCACGCTAACATCTTGTCCTTCTCCCAGGCTGGAGGCCATGCACCGGCGCCACACCACTCTGCGGGAGAAGGGGCGTCGCCAGGCGGTGCGAGGTCCGGCCTACATGTTCAACGAGCGCGGCTCGGCGCTCACGGCGGAGGAGGAGAGGTTCCTGGACTCCGCCGAGTACGGCAACATCCCCGTCGTCCGCAAGATGCTGGAGGAGTCCAAGACCCTCAACTTCAACTGCGTGGACTACATGGGCCAGAATGCATTGCAGCTGGCGGTGGGCAACGAGCACCTGGAGGTCACCGAGCTGCTGCTGAAGAAGGAGGGTCTGGCCCGGATCGGGGACGGTCTTCTTCTGGCCATTTCCAAAGGTTACGTTCGCATCGTGGAGGCCATTCTGGCCAACCCCGCCTTCAGGGGAGGTCTTCGCCTGGCCATGAGCCCCCTGGAGCAGGAGATGCGCGACGACGACTTCTACGCCTACGACGAGGACGGGACTCGCTTCTCGCACGACGTGACGCCGGTCATCCTGGCCGCCCACTGCCAGGAGTACGAGATCGTGCACATCCTGCTGAGCAGGGGGGCTCGCATCGAGAGGCCGCACGACTACTTCTGCAAGTGTCTGGAGTGCATGGAGAACCAGAAGAAGGACTCCTTCAGCCACTCGCGCTCCAGGATGAACGCCTACAAGGGCCTCGCCAGCGCCGCCTACCTGTCGCTCAGCAGCGAGGACCCCGTGCTGACGGCGCTGGAGCTCAGCAACGAACTCGCCCGACTGGCCAACATCGAGACCGAGTTCAAGGTAAGAGTGCAGATGATGAGCTCAGACCCAAGAAACATTTTTATTTGTTCAGGCTTTTCCTTGATTTTCTGGAACTCCTGTTGTGTTTTCAGTATTATCTTGACCATTAAAGTATATACTTTATTGAATATTGTTTTGATTGTTTAAGCGCTTTGTGACCCTGGTCTGGAAAAGCGCTATATAAATAAAAATGACTTAGTTACTTACTTTACCCTTGAGGGGTTGGATTGTGTGGTAAGAGGTTTCAGGTTCAGCTCCGGATACCTTGTGTCCCCAGAGCAAGACCCTTGAGCCACAAGCTGCGTTGCAGCCTACTCCCACCAGTGTTTGAATGGGTTGATGGACGACTCGGTGTAAAGATTGTTCATAAATCAGTAAAAGTACTAAGCCTGGGTGATATATCCATAAATGGATTAAATTTACTTTTTTATATTTTAATAGAGATTACATTTTTCATGTTTTTCTTTTGTTGTTTATTTAGTTTTACTCTGGCTTGCCAATACTTTATTGTTTAGTATAGTATAGTATAGTTTAGTAAAGATAGTTTTAATGTTGTTCTACTCAGAGTAAGATACATGTTCATGCATTTTTTTAAGATGGTTTAAAAAAATATCTTTGTTTTGTGGGGTTTTTTTCAGATTCACTCGCGCAATAATTATTAGTTAATATCAGCTTTCAACGTGATTACAATATGAAAAAAAAAATGTATTTGAATTTATATTCATAAAAACAATATAACATCTAAATACTCCTGGAGTGAAATTGGTCTTACAAAGTAGTTTCTGCTGAAAATAAAAAAGAGGCTTATTGTAGAATTATCTCATTTGTATTTATTGTAAAAACAGCAAACATCTATTTTTTTTTTAACATGAGAATTTACTTTGAATCCTTATCGCCCAGAAAGTACGTGATGTTATCTTGGTAATTCGATAGATCTTCAACCAATGACCAAAAATTAAATCAGATTTTATGGGCAGGTTAATATGGTTATTTTAAAGTAAGTAATTATATCTTGTTTTATTTGAGTTCAATCAAACAAGGAGCCAAAATATTTCGTCAAACAAATTAAATTATATACAAAATGTATATGTTTGAATAAACAAGAAAAGTGACAATAACCTGAAAAAATCAACATATTCATAAATTTGTTTTATTTCTTATTTTTATTACAGTCTTAGATATTCACAAGGCTTTTAAAAAAAATATATGTTGTTTACGTGTAAAACTTCCTCATAAAAAGTAGTATATATTTAACAATAAACTTTTTTTATTGCTTTTTTTTTCAGATTATAATCGTAAATACATGTTTAAATCCATTGCAAGACAAAGTCCAGATTCATTAACATCCTGATTAACTTCTACTTAACGTCTCATTGATCTTTTTAAAGAACTTTAGATATAAAACTTTAATAGATCGTCTCCTGTGTAACATTTCAGGACCAGCTGGACGTGTTTGACCTCCTGCTGGGCAACACATGACTTCTTCCTGGAGGCATCGATACTTAATAATGAATTCCATTTTTAAGAGTCAATAAAAGTAAAACTTTTTCCTCTTTTTTGTCTCCAAGTAGGTTCGGATTTAAATAAAAAAATTGAAAATATTTTCACAAGTTTATTATTAATAAAATATTTTTTCTTTACTGTCACATATCGTGATCCCTTGTCAAGAAAAATGGAGATAAAATCTAAGTTTGAAAAGTGCAATCATATCACATTGCAGCGGGTTGTCCAGAAGATCCAGTTTGAGGGACACCCTGGACAGTAACGCTTGATAATCTTTGACTTTTGTGTTCTTTTTATTTGAACTTTGTTATTTATATTTGCACTTTTTCATCCCTTTCACTTTGTTCCTTAATTTGCACTTTGTCTTCACTTGATCTTTGTTATAACATTTGCACTTTGTTCTTTAATTTGCACTTTGTCGTTCCTTGATCTTTGTTATAACATTTGCGCTTTGTTCTTTAATTTGCATTTTGTCGTTCCTTGATCTTTGTTAGAACATTCACACTTTGTTCTTTAATTTGCACTTTGTCGTTCCTTGATCTTTTTTATAACATTTGAACTTTGTTCTTTAATTTGCACTTTGTCGTCCCTTGATCTTTGTTATAAAATTTGAACTTTGTTCCTTAATTTGCACTTTGTCTTCCCTTGATCTTTGTTATAACATTTGCTCTTTGTTCTTTAATTTGCACTTTGTCTTCCCTTGATCTTTGTTATAACATTTGCACTTTGTTCTTTAATTTGCACTTTGTCTTCCCTTGATTATTGTTATAACATTTGCATTTGTTCTTTAATTTGCACTTTGTTGTCCCTTGCCCTTTGTTCTTCAATATACACTTTTTTCGCCTGCTGTGAACTTGAAACGGAATTTCCTGAAAGAGATCTCCAGAGGAATTGATCAATTCTAACTAATCTAATGTAATCTAATCTACAAATGTTATCCTTGGCTGAGTTACTCTGAGGTTGAACGAACGAAACTCCCGGTTAGAGTCAAAAGTACTACTTATAACTAAAGTCATTTGGACATTTTGTATGGAAGTAAATATGTGTAAATAAATATCTAACACTGAATTCTTATATCATGAAAAACAGACTTTGATAATTTAAAACATTGAATTTGAAATGAACGTATTATTGCACTGGAAAAAGTTTTTGGGCCGTCTGTTTTATTTTTAATTAATAAATTAACAACTAGATTAATAACTAGATACAAATAAATAAATAAAAAACTGTATTCAATGTGAATACCTTCAAACAAAGAAATGTATCATTAAAAAAATCACCGTTAATTCACTTAGAATAAGAAATTACGTTCAGTGTTTGAACAACGAAGGAGAAGTAAAGAAGTAAATGTGTATAAAAGTAAAAGTCTGCCTTTGAATTTAAAACAATTTTTTCGCCGTCATTCTTACTTTAAAATTCAATTTCTTATAAGATTCGATGTTAAATCCCAAATCTCATTATGATGCTTTAAAAATTCAGTGTTAGAAATTCATATCTTACTTTCATACCTTCGTGAGATTGGGTTTGAGGCCTTTTAGTCATCAGTTTACTTAAGTTCGCTCATGGGAGGAAACCAGAGTGTCTTGAAGAAACTCACCAACACTCCCACTGACAGAACCTGAATCGAATGGAAAGATTTCTCCGTTTCTTTCAAAACGAAGATGATGTCGCGGCAAATATCGCTTCCACTTTCTGCCCAATAATTCAGAATCGAATCTCATTAAACCTCGAATCTCACTGATTACAGTCATCAATACGAAAGATAAAATCCGACCCGAAGGCATTTTTTTCTTCCTTCCACCGACTGTTTGTTTTCTCTTCCCAAGCATGTGTTTTACTTCCTCCTCCTGTTGTTCATCCGTCCATCTCTCTCTCTCTCCTCCTCGTCTTCTGCAGACGAGTTAATGAGACGAGCTCACCTGAGGGACGGCGCTCGTGTTGCTACTCATCTGTCTTATTACCTTTTCATTATCGCCTGTCGCTGTCGCCGCGCCGGCTTTTCCTTCCGCATCCAGAGTGTGTTTTTAAAGAAATGTGTAATCATGTTTGTTTTTTTAAAAACACACGAGTCAGCTGGACATGGTCAAGGTTCCGGGGAAAGATCAAGAGCTTCTCTTGGCTCGGCTGCAGAGAGAACAGATGTAATTGCTCGATTCCCACTGACTGTCATTTACCTTCTTACAGTAACACATCGTGTTTTTTTCATTGGAAACATACCTTAGATTTTTTTTTTCTGTGCAGCTCTGGGCAACCGTGTCATAAATTCTGTATTAGGTTTGTGTTTTTATATAAAATATTGTGCTCCAGGCTCTGAAAGTCCACTCGGACATCTGTTATTAAGGAACATTAACACGCTTCAAATATAGTTAACATGGATACAACTTTGAGTTGATTTTGTTAGTCAGTACAAATGTCGTGTTAAAACACATATACTGCTATAGTCTTTTGATTTCCGTTCTTTTTTTTTGTCACACCCTACTTTGTTTATACAATGAATCCCTTGAAGCTGGAGACTTCCGGAATTGGTTTGCGGTGACAAACCTCCATGTTTGACCAATCACAGCAGAGTGGGTGTGGTTATGGTTTAAGTAAGTAAGTAAGTCATAGTCATTTGTAAAGCACCTTTCTAGGTCATAGATAAGTTAATATTTTTAAGTTATTACCTCCTGTTTTACGAGATAATGTGGTATTATTACATAAGTACTTCATGTTTTATGGGATAATGTGTTATTTTCTCATTATTACTTCATGTTTTACAAAATAAAGTGGTATTATAGTATTATTACTTCATGCTTTATGCGATAACATGGTATTAAAGTTCACTCGAACATCTGTTATTAAGGAACAGTAACACGCTTCAAATATAGTTAACATGGATACAACTTTGAGTTGATTTTGTTAGTCAGTACAAATGTCGTGTTAAAACACATATACTGCTATAGTCTTGTGATTTCCGTTCTTTTTTTTTGTCACACCCTACTTTGTTTATACAATGAGTCCCTTGGAGCTGGAGACTTCCGGGATTGGTTTGCGGTGACAAACCAATCCCGGATTGTTTGACCAATCACAGCAGAGTGGGTGTGGTTATGGTTTAAGTAAGTAAGTAAGTAATAGTCATTTGTAAAGCACCTTTCTAGGTCATAGATAAGTTAATATTATTAAGTTATTACCTCCTGTTTTACGAGATAATGTGGTATTATTACATAAGTACTTCATGTTTTATGGGATAATGTGTTATTTTCTCATTATTACTTCATGTTTTACAAAATAATGTGGTATTATAGTATTATTACTTCATGCTTTATGAGATAACATGGTATTAAAGTTCACTCGAACATCTGTTATTAAGGAACAGTAACACGCTTCAAATATAGTTAACATGGATACAACTTTGAGTTGATTTTGTTAGTCAGTACAAATGTCGTGTTAAAACACATATACTGCTATAGTCTTGTGATTTCCGTTCTTTTTTTTTGTCACACCCTACTTTGTTTATACAATGAGTCCCTTGGAGCTGGAGACTTCTGGAGATTTGTTTGCGGTGACAAACCTCCATGTTTGACCAATCACAGCAGAGTGGGTGTGGTTATGGTTTAAGTAAGTAAGTAAGTAATAGTCATTTGTAAAGCACCTTTCTAGGTCATAGATAAGTTAATATTATTAAGTTATTACCTCCTGTTTTACGAGATAATGTGGTATTATTACATAAGTACTTCATGTTTTATGGGATAATGAGTTATTTTCTCATTATTACTTCATGTTTTACAAAATAATGTGGTATTATAGTATTATTACTTCATGCTTTATGAGATAACATGGTATTAAAGTTCACTCTAACATCTGTTATTAAGGAACAGTAACACGCTTCAAATATAGTTAACATGGATACAACTTTGAGTTGATTTTGTTAGTCAGTACAAATGTCGTGTTAAAACACATATACTGCTATAGTCTTGTGATTTCCGTTCTTTTTTTTGTCACACCCTACTTTGTTTATACAATGAGTCCCTTGGAGCTGGAGACTTCCGGGATTGGTTTGCGGTGACAAACCAATCCCGGATTGTTTGACCAATCACAGCAGAGTGGGTGTGGTTATGGTTTAAGTAAGTAAGTAAGTAATAGTCATTTGTAAAGCACCTTTCTAGGTCATAGATAAGTTAATATTATTAAGTTATTACCTCCTGTTTTACGAGATAATGTGGTATTATTACATAAGTACTTCATGTTTTATGGGATAATGAGTTATTTTCTCATTATTACTTCATGTTTTACAAAATAATGAGGTATTATAGTATTATTACTTCATGCTTTATGAGATAACATGGTATTAAAGTTCACTCGAACATCTGTTATTAAGGAACAGTAACACGCTTCAAATATAGTTAACATGGATACAACTTTGAGTTGATTTTGTTAGTCAGTACAAATGTCGTGTTAAAACACATATACTTATACCTTTCTAGGTCATAGATAAGTTAATATTATTAAGTTATTACCTCCTGTTTTACGAGATAATGTGGTATTATTACATAAGTACTTCATGTTTTATGGGATAATGAGTTATTTTCTCATTATTACTTCATGTTTTACAAAATAATGTGGTATTATAGTATTATTACTTCATGCTTTATGAGATAACATGGTATTAAAGTTCACTCGAACATCTGTTATTAAGGAACAGTAACACGCTTCAAATATAGTTAACATGGATACAACTTTGAGTTGATTTTGTTAGTCAGTACAAATGTCGTGTTAAAACACATATACTGCTAAAGTCTTGTGATTTCCGTTCTTTTTTTTTGTCGCACCCTACTTTGTTTATACAATGAGTCCCTTGGAGCTGGAGACTTCCGGGATTGGTTTGCGGTGACAAACCTCCATGTTTGACCAATCACAGCTCTCATGCTTTATGAGATAACATGGTATTAAAGTTCACTCGAACATCTGTTATTAAGGAACAGTAACACGCTTCAAATATAGTTAACATATATATATATCACAACACCAGAGTCAAGTACTGGACAATACTACACATATATCCTCGTTACTACACTATCACAACACCAGAGTCAAGTACTGGACAATACTACACATATATCCTTGTTACTACACTATCACAACACCAGAGTCAAGTACTGGACAATACTACACATATATCCTCGTTACTACACTATCACAACACCAGAGTCAAATACTGGACAATACTACACATATATCCTTGTTACTACACTATCACAACACCAGAGTCAAATACTGGACAATACTACACATATATCCTTGTTACTACACATATATCACACTAATACACAACACCAGAGTCAAATACTGGCCAATACTACACATATATCCTTGTTACTACACTATCACAACACCAGAGTCAAATACTGGACAATACTACACATATATACTTGTTACTACACTATCACAACACCAGAGTCAAGTACTGGACAATACTACACATATATCCTTGTTACTACACTATCACAATACCAGAGTCAAGTACTGGACAATACTACACATATATACTTGTTACTACAGTATCACAACACAAGAGTCAAGTACTGGACAATACTACACATATATCCTTGTTACTACACTATCACAACACCAGAGTCAAGTACTGGACAATACTACACATATATCCTCGTTACTACAGTATCAAAATACATCACAATAATGCTATATTTGTTGATGATCTGTGTTATTTTGAGAGTTACATTGTTAATAAGTTGCATATTTTTTTGGGTGAGGACTCACACTAAATAGTGTTGCCTTTTTTCGCGACCCAGAACTACTGAGGACGAGAGGATACAGGGGACCCCCACAGATTTTAAAGCTGATGTTTGGACACATTTTGGTTTGAAAACAAATGAAAGCAGTTACGACTTCATCAACAGTCATGTGGTCTGTAAATACTACAACACCAGTGTCAAGTACTGGACAATACTACACATATATCTTTGTAACTACAGTATCACTATGTATCGTAATATATCGTTGCTCATGTATCGCAACATTCTTGCTAATACACGCTCCTATACGCCGAGCTATAAGATAACCCGCGTCATCTGACTCGTACATGGTGTGATTTTCTCCTCGCAAGATTCATGAAGATCTCTCCACGTCTGGTGACGACTCCTTGGAGACCGAGGCGGTCGTACTCGTATCAATCATGGCTCGACCTCCGACCGTAACCATGCGAGTCTGACCGACTCATGTTCCCGTCATCGCTGTGCGTCACTAGAAGATCCAGTTGTTTTTCGATCTCGGAAACATTTAGTCTGATCCACGATTGTTGATTGGAGTGCAAATGGTTTGTGTTTTTTATCAGGTCTGGTGAATGAATATTGTAAGTGTACGATTGTTGAAATTATATTATATTTAAAGAAAATGATTACAAATCCAAAAACGTTGAATTCCTCAGAAAACATTTTACTGAAAGTGACAGAACAAGATGAGATCGAATCAATAGTAATAAGCGAAGCTTCCGTCGTGATCAAAATAATTTCTAGTCCAGATCCAAGTCTAATCCAAGTCCACTATAATCCTCCTGTGTCTACGCAATCATCTGTATGATCACATGGTCCAGTGGATTTAACACGTATGAACGAACAGCATACATGTTTATTTGATCCACCTCTGGATTTCTAAAATATACTGAATAAACATTACTATAATCAATATTACTTCAAGCTTATGATCATAATGACTTTTTCCTCCCCCGAGGAGGTCATGTTTTTTCAGGCGTCTCTGTGTGTTGAATAACAAACATTTTTAATGTGTTGAATAACAAACATTTTTAATGTGTTGAATAACAAACATTTTTAATGTGTTGAATAACAAACATTTTTAATGTGTTGAATAACATAAACATTTTTAATGCGTGGAATTTCTTTTAAGAAGCTTTGATAGATTGTTTTTGGTGATGTTTGAATAAATGAACGAGGTTGAAGGTTAACCAAAATAAATCAACTTTTCAAAGGATTTGGTGACAGAAATGTATCGCAAAAGGGTCAAGATGTTTGACCCCGAAACTATGAATTTGCATCTCGCTCAAATGCTGGTATTTTGTTGGGTTTTTTTTTCAAAAAGTCAAATATGTCATTGGAGTCACCTTGGTGGAGGATTGTGATGAATTTGCAGTTAGTTTGATGACATAATACTGAATAAATGTTCCTCAAAAAGCCTTTTAAACATGTGTTTCATTCGGTAAATATATTTAAAATTTCAACTAATGTGAAAACCCAAATTTTCTGACTCACATTTAGTAAATATTGAAGTCTTTCTCTCCAAGATGCAGTAAGTTCCTCATCATGACCATGTTTTAAACTTAATACTTTATAAAGTTGCTCTGAAATCTGGGCGAACGAGAGGTTACGAGAGTCCATTATGACGTAATAATGGCTTCACTCCTCCTCCAGCTGTAATGACGCCCCACTTTGATTATACAATGAGTCCCTTGGAGGTGGAGACTTCCGTGATTGATGTGCAGTGACAAACCTCCATGTTTGACCAATCACAGCAGAGTGGGTGTGGTTATGGTTTAAGTAAGAAGGTAATAGTCATTTGTAAATCACCTCTAGGTCATAGATAAGTTAATATTATTAAGTTATTACTTCATGTTTTACGAGATAATGTGGTATTATTACATTAGTACTTCATGTTTTATGGGATAATGTGTTATTTTCTCGTTATTTCTTCATTTTTTACGAAATAATGTGGTATTATAGTATTATTACTTCATGCTTTACGAGATAATGTGGTATTATCACATTAGTACTTCATATTTTACGGGATAATGTGTTATTTTCTCATTATTACTTCATGTTTTACGTGATAATGTGGTATTATCAAATTATTATTTCATGTTTTACGTGATAATGTGGTATTATCTCATTATTACTTCATGCTTTATAAGATAACGTGGTATTATCACATTATTACTTCAAGTTTTACGAGATTATGTTGTATTATTACATTATTATTTCATGTTTTACGAGATAACGTTATATTATCACATTATTACTTCATGCTTTATAAAATAACGTGGTATTACCACATTATTACTTCATTTTTATGAATAACGTGGTATTATCACATTATTATTTCATGTTTTACGAGAAAATGTAGTATTATTACATTATTACTTCATGTTTTACAAGATAATGTAGTATTATTACATTATTACTTCATGTTTTATGAGATAATGTGGTATTATTACATTATTACTTCATGTTTTACAAGATAATGTGGTATTATTACATTATTATTTCATTTTTTACGAGATAGCGTGATACTATCACATTATTACTTCATCTTTTACAAGATAATGTGATATTATCACAATACTATTATCACTTCATGTTTTTTATGATATAATGTAGTATATCTCTTTATTATTTTTTTGGTATAAAACGATAATTAATTCATGTTTTTTTTACGCTATAATGTAGTATATCTCTTTATTACTCCATGTTTTACAAGGTAATGTGGTATAAAACTATTATCAATTCATGTTTTTTATGATATAATGTAGTATATCTCTTTATTACTCCATGTTTTACAAGGTAATGTGGTATAAAACTATTATCAATTCATGTTTTTTATGATATAATGTAGTATATCTCTTTATTACTTCATGTTTTACAAGGTAATGTGGTATAAAACTATTATCAATTCATGTTTTTTATGATATAATGTAGTATATCTCTTTATTACTCCATGTTTTACGAGGTAATGTGGTATAAAACTATTATCAATTCATGTTTTTTATGATATAATGTAGTATATCTCTTTATAACTTCATGTTTTATGAGGTAATGTGGTATAAAACTATTATCAATTCATGTTTTTTATGATATAATGTAGTATATCTCTTTATTACTTCATGTTTTACGAGGTAGCGTGGTACTATCACGTGATTGTTAAAGCCCTTTGTGACAAGATTTACAGAAAAACAAAGGGTTTTCATCGTATCAAGATCATCGTAGCCAAACTTCGACCTGCGATCTTATTGTGGAAGATGAATAACGGCAGGAAAGTTAAAGACAGGTTTCTAGAGGTTTCTAGTCGATCAATCATCTTAATTGAATTGATGCCTGGAAGTAAATATCAATATGGATAAATAATGAGAAAGCGGAGAAAGCATTTGTTTTAATGATATTGATTAGATGACGACACTTTGAAGGAATCGATACCGGATCGTATCGACTCTTTTCTTTTGGATCAGATGTTAGAAAAGATACATTTTTGATGAACTACTTCTGAGTTTTACTGTGGATGGAAGAAGAATCTGCAGGTCGTTCTTCCCCTCGGCCTCATACATCTGCCTCAGCGTCGGCTCCACTCGTGTTGGCCGTCGGTTCGATCATGCGTGACCGTGTTCACTCCGCGTCACACCTCCTTGTCTCACAACATCGTTCCCATTTCTTTATCTCCCCGAGGGCTCCGGCGGCACGTCCGGAATTCTGATGTAAAGTCCGCGGATGTAGATACAAACACCTGCTTCCATTTGGAATTCACCATCGACAGCAGTAGCCGCAGGACACGTCCTGTCTTGAGTCTAATTATAAGAAAAAATCTAACTGCATGTTAAACTGATATGGATGTTTACAGGAAACATGTTGTGCACATTATTAAAGATTCACATGAAACACGATCCATCATAAATATATTCTGCTGCGAGGGAGAGGGAATAAAAATAATGATTAAATGAATGTTTTACTTGTAAATGTCGTTCATTTTAAATGAAGAATATCCTGATACATTTCCCAAATTCACTCCTTCCTTCATAAAATGTGAGAAGATTTTTTTACTCCTTCTTCCTCTTATAATACAGTAGTTCTGGATTCCTCACTGACCGTTCCAGCTTCAGAACCTCCACAGCTGGGCTCAAATCCTTAGAAAAACTATTCCAGAAATATCATAAAGAAAGAGATTTTTACACATTTGCTGTTGTACTATTGTTCTCACTGTACTCTTTCAAAAGAGTAAATCCAGTGAAGACATGTTGAAAAATATGGAATTAGTAAACAAATGATTGAGGACTGTCCTGAAAGATCCCGGCGAAGACTGAGGACGAGGGGATACAGTGACTCCAGCAGCTTTTAAAGCCCCAACTGGGCTCAAATTCTTACAAAAACTATTCAAGAAATATCATAAAAAAGGAGATTTTTACATATTTACTGTTGTACTATTGTTCTCACTGTTATTTTAATCACCTGGTAGTGAATATTTCCATTAAATCAATGGCTCTACATGTGAGAAATACATTTCCACATACAGAAATACATATATACATACAGTATGTATATCCCGGCGAAGACTGAGGACGAGGGGATACAGTGACTCCAGCAGCTTTTAAAGCCCCAACTGGGCTCAAATTCTTACAAAAACTATTCAAGAAATATCATAAAAAAGGAGATTTTTACATATTTACTGTTGTACTATTGTTCTCACTGTTATTTTAATCACCTGGTAGTGAATATGTCCATTAAATCAATGGCTCTACATGTGAGAAATACATTTCTACGTACAGAAATACATATATACATACAGTATGTATATCCCGGTGAAGACTGAGGAGATAAAGATACCAGATACCGAAGTAAATGTCTCAAGAAAACCCTCGTTTTACCAAAAAAAAAACACAACAACTGATAATTTGCCCATTTCTTTGCAGAACGATTACCGTAAGCTGTCCATGCAGTGCAAGGACTTCGTGGTGGGGGTTCTGGATCTGTGCCGGAACACGGAGGAGGTGGAGGCCATACTGAACGGAGACGTGGATCAGTGCCCGCCCAGCGCCTACAACCGACCCTGCCTCAGCCGCGTCAAGCTAGCCATCAAGTACGAAGTGAAGAAGGTGAGACGACCTGAAACATCATTATCAATATTAGATTAAATTTTCTTGTTTATATAAAGGTAAGTGAGTAAATATTTGTAAAGAATATTTCTGAGACCAGGGTCACGAAGCACTTGAACAATCAAAAACAATACACAGTTAATGCTTTAAAAGATCAAGACAACATAGAGACAAACAGCAGGAGCGAGAAAGTTAAGAAAAAGCCCAAATAAAAGTGTCTTAAAATGTTTCTTGAAGGAGTCAGTAGATCATCAAACACAGAGATGTTTCTTGAAGGAGTCAGTAGATCATCAAACACAGATGTTTCTTGAAGGAGTCAGTAGATCATCAAACACAGATGTTTCTTGAAGGAGTCAGTAGATCATCAAACACAGAGATGTTTCTTGAAGGAGTCAGTAGATCATCAAACACAGAGATGTTTCTTGAAGGAGTCAGTAGATCATCAAACACAGATGTTTCTTGAAGGAGTCAGTAGATCATCAAACACAGATGTTTCTTGAAGGAGTCAGTAGATCATCAAACACAGATGTTTCTTGAAGGAGTCAGTAGATCATCAAACACAGATGTTTCTTGAAGGAGTCAGTAGATCATCAAACACAGATGTTTCTTGAAGGAGTCAGTAGATCATCAAACACAGATGTTTCTTGAAGGAGTCAGTAGATCATCAAACACAGATGTTTCTTGAAGGAGTCAGTAGATCATCAAACACAGAGATGTTTCTTGAAGGAGTCAGTAGATCATCAAACACACATGTTTCTTGAAGGAGTCAGTAGATCATCAAACACACATGTTTCTTGAAGGAGTCAGTAGATCATCAAACACAGATGTTTCTTGAAGGAGTCAGTAGATCATCAAACACAGATGTTTCTTGAAGGAGTCAGTAGATCATCAAACACAGATGTTTCTTGAAGGAGTCAGTAGATCATCAAACACAGAGATGTTTCCAAAGCTTAGGAGCAACAGTCTGGAAGGATTTCTCTCCTCTGGTCCTGAACCGTGTTCAGGAACCATCAGTAGATTCTGATCCACAGACCTCAGAGCCCAAGCGGGGGTGTAAGTCTGGATCAGATCACTGATGGAAGGTCTGACCATGAATAGATCTGAAAGTAAGAACCAGAATTTTAAAATGATCCTGAAAGAAACTGGCAGCCAGTGAAGAGTTTTAAGGATCAGAGAAATGTGAGTTCTTCTACTAGAGCAGCTCAGAATTCTAATATAGCGTGATGGTTTAAAAGTGTGTGCGAGAGCAGACCTACACATTGTGTGTGGTTTTCTTATTTATTTTAATAATTTAACAATAAAAAAAATGGAAAACTAAAGGAAACTCCTCACATTATTATTAATAAAAGAAAAAGTGTTATTATTCCAGGTTCTTTACTTCAAGTTTGATAGAACAGGGTTTGAGGGTTTGAAGAATTAAAATCAAGCAGAATATGCTCAAATTATTTTTTATCATATATATATATATATTTTTCGTTTTAAATCTATGATAAAGCACATTTATTTGTATATTCACTTAAATACTCACACAGATGAGTAAATGAAAAAAGCTATAATCATATGCAGACTAACATAAGACTAACAATTGATAACTGGAATAAAAACAAATGAAACATGATCTTCAAGAGGGGCCACATTAATGCAATCGAAGGGCCACACTTTTCCCAGGTCTGATCTACAACGTTCGGAAAAAGTGTTCACTCAACCATCAGCACAGTCTCAGCCTTTTTGTTATTTATAAATGTATTTTAGCATTTTTAATAGTTACCTTTTCACTGTATTTGACAAGTGTTTGCAAAAACACACACATGCTCTTAGCATGTACCTGCAGAATGTTTAAAATAAATATGCAATATGCAAGTTTTATAAATCAGTGAGTGGGAAGAAAATACCTAGAATAAAAATATAAATATATATATATATTTTATTTAAATTTTCTTTATACAAACTTTTTTAATTGACTTTAATCGTCTGTAAATTGTTGATTCATTAACAACAAAAAACACTATTTTAAAAGACGAAATCCAGTGAAGACATGTTGATAAATATGGCATTAGTAAACAAGTGATTGAGGACTGTCCTGAAAGATCCCGGCGAAGACTGAGGACGAGGGGATACAGTGACTCCAGCAGCTTTTAAAGGCCCAACTGGGCTCAAATTCCTACAAAAAACTTTTCAAAAAAATATCATAAACAAATAGATTTTTACATATTTGCTGTTGTACTATTGTTCTCACTGTTATTTTAATCACCTGGTAATGAATGTGTCCATTAAATCAATGGCTCTAAGGTAAGGTAAGGTAAGGTAAAACTTTATTAAAATTGTTTTACATAAACTCTACATGTGAGAAGTACATTTCTACATACAGAAATACATATATACATACAGTATGTATATCGCAGCGAAGACTGAGGATGAGAGGATACAGTGACTCCAGCAGTGTTTAAAGCTGATATATACATATTTTGGTTTGAAAACAAATGAAAGCAGTTACGAGTCATGTCTGTAAATTGTTTCTGAATTATAAAGTGACTTCACAAAACAGGGAGTAGTGATAATCAGATATAGTGACATTTTTAGTCACTCTGTTTAGAAATATCTTTAATAAAAATAAAATAACCGCAGGACTTCAATTTAAGACGTGAAATTGCTATTGATCGTTGTGCGTTTTATCCAGCAAAGATGTGTTTGTGTGTGGTGTGTGTGTGTGTGTGTGTGTGTGTGTTTTGTGTGTGTGTGTGTGATAGTCCTGGAGCCAAACCATGTGATGAATCCAATCAAGAGCCGACAGGCGTGTTTGTTCATATACACCAGAGGTTCTGGACCATTTGGTACCAGGTTTAATTTCCACGACTGATACAAATAAAATGACTAAAAACTACCGAGAGCAAATGTTTAATGGATAGTTCGACCTGAATTCAATTTTCACTCGTGTCGACTAATGTTGGATTCTTTTGGAGTAATCTGTTTCTCTTTTTAGAGTTATAGACAAAAATGTTTGTTCATTTTAATGTAGCTGCTGGAGCCTCGGCATCAGAGGAATTGTTCAAAGACTTTATATTTAGCTTGTTTGTGGCAGAAGTACTGGAAGTTCTCGCAATATTTACTCAGAGTACTTACTGTTTGTGTAGCATATTAGCCTTTTAGCTTCTGCTACAAACAAGCTTAAAATATATACTTTTTTCAGGAACAATTCTCGTCATGTCGAGACTTCAATCCAAAATGGACGTTACAGTCGAGCAGTATGGAGGTATTTTGATGTTTTTAAGTGTCTTTTTGGACGAAGATGAAGACGAAGACAACTGAGCTCCAGTCGCTACATGAAAATGAACAAATGTTTTTGTTTATAATTCTAAATAAGAACAGATTACTCTGAAAATAAGGGTGAGCGGGAAAAAAAGAAAACAAATCTGGGTTGAATAAAACATTTGAGCATTTCGCTGAATCAGCAGGTTTCTCTGCGACGAAAAGTACCAACAAAGTTTGTTTTTTTTACTACTGCACTATTTTCTGTAAACTTGAGGAAAATAGTGATTTGACGACTGTTTCCAATGTAATGTAATTTGATAATTAACAAAAAAAATGATTCTTTAAAAATAAGTTATAATGAAATTTACAAAACAATGTATTTATTTTATTTTCTTCTTTGTCTGGACCAGTAACAGATACCCGTGAATCATGACAACTTATATAAACAACTGTACATTTAATGTATCTGAAAATAAGAATATATTATGTATTTAACATATTTAATAGGATTAGTAGTAATATAAGTATAATTAGTAAAAGCAGGTATAGAATTAGTAGTAAAAGTATATGTAGAATTAGTAGTAGAAGTTTAAGTAGTAGAATTAGTAGTACAAGTGTAATAGGATTTAGCAGTAACATTAGTATAATAATACTTAGTATTAAAAGTAAAAGTATAAATAGTAGTATAAGTATACGTAGAATTAGTATTAAAAGTATAAGTAGAATTAGTAGTATAGGTATAAGTAGGAGAAGAAGTAGTAGAATTAGTAATAGAAATATAAGTAGAATTACTGGCAGAATTAGTAGTAAAATTATAAGTAGAATTAGTAGTATAATTATTAGCAGTAAAAGCAGGAGTAGAATGAGTAGTAAAAGTATAAGTAGAATTAGTTGTATAAGTATTAGCAGTAAAAGAAGTAATAAAATAAGTAGTAAAGGTATAAGTATAATTAGTAGTAAAAGTATGAGAAGATTGAGTAGTATAAGCATAAAGCAGTAGTAGAATTAGTAGTAAAAGTATAAGTAGAATTACTGGTAGAATTAGTAGTAAAAGTACAAGTAGAATTAGTAGTATACTTATTAGCAGTTAAAGCAGGAGTAGAATGAGTAGTAAAACTATAAGTAGAATTAGTTGTATAAGTTTTAGCAGTAAAACTACTAGTAAAAGTATAATTATAATTAGTAGTAAAAGTATGAGAAGATTTAGTACTAGAATTAGTAATATTAGCATAAAGCAATAGTAGAATTAGTGGTAAAAGTAGAAGTATAATGAGATTCTTTTGACATGTGTGTGTGTGTGACAGTGTTGTGTACTTGGGGAGCTAATTACACGGCAGGCTGGACAGAGACCAGGGAGAGAGGGGGAGATGGATCGCTATGGTAACCAGGTGGATCACCGGTGCATGTTGTTGGATGCTGGCAGGACTATTGTCATGGGTCAGCGGGTTGACGGACAGGTCAGATAACAAGACTCCCACGGTAACTGTGGGGCCGAGAAGATGTAAGGTGTCTCGTGCTGGAGGACGACTGAGGGACGGACGTGTCTTCAATATATAATCAATGAAAGAGTTCAAGGTGAACAAACGATGACAGCTTCACGAGGAATCAACGTCACTAATGGAGTTGGATTGTTGTGCAGTCGACGTCCTGATCAGCATCGATCGCTCCGGCGTCCACTTCCTCCTCGGAACTGTTGCTGCAACCTTCATGAATCACCAGGAGCTGAAGTGACGTCATGTTTTCAAGCACCTGGACGGAATATAAACATGTCCTGGACTTTACTTTAGTTAAGAATCTTAACTAACTAAGATAACACTAATCATGTTTCCCTCTTTTAATCACATTTCATAGAATTAGTGGTATGAGTATAAGTAGTAGATGTAGTAGTAGAATTAGTAGTAAAAGTATAAGTTGAATTAGTAGAAGAATTAGTAGTAAAAGTATAAGTAGAATTAGTAGTAAAAGAATAAGTAGAATTAGTAGTAAAAGAATAAGTTGAATTAGTAGAAGAATTAGTAGTAAAAGTATAAGTAGAATTAGTAGTAGAATTAGTAGTAAAAGTATAAGTAGAATTAGTAGTAAAAGAATAAGTTGAATTAGTATAAGAATTAGTAGTAAATAATAAGTTGAATTAGTAGTAAAAGTATTGGTAGAATTAGTAGTAGAATTAGTAGTAAAATAATAAGTAGAATTAGTAGTAAAAGAATAAGTTGAATTAGTAGAAGAATTAGTAGTAAATAATAAGTTGAATTAGTAGAATAATTAGTAGTAAAAGTATAAATTGAATTAGTAGAAGAATTAGTACTAAAAGTATAAGTTGAATAAGTAGAAGAATTAGTAGTAAAATAATTAGTAGTAAAAGAATAAGTTGAATTAGTAGAAGAATTAGTACTAAAAGTATAAGTTGAATAAGTAGTATAAGTTTAAGTAGAATTATTGGTAGAATTAGTAGTACAAGTATAAGTATAATTAGTAGAAGAATTAGTAGTAAAAGTATAAGTAGAATTAGTAGTAGAATTAGTAGTATAAGTATAAGTTGAATTAGTAGTAGAATTAATAGTAAAAGTATAAGTAGAATTAGTAGTAAAAGAATAAGTTGAATTAGTAGAAGAATTAGTAGTAAATAACAAGTTGAATTAGTAGAATAA